>CM068367.1:1082841906-1083329406 GCA_034769895.1 Magicicada septendecula | reverse complement strand
CAAATAATTTCTAATAACGCCCTTTTCTGCGAGTTTTCTTGTGCCAGCAATCTGCTTGAAGATCGCCACTTTTCCCACAATTGTAAGAGCTCTTTTATCTTTCTTCTGTAGTTCGAAAAATCGGTTTCACGCTACTGACTTCTTTAATTGTTTGTCTTGAATCGTCTCTTTATTCTTCCGTTATGACGGTACTGTGATACTTTATCTATTTAACTACAACGTGATAACATACTTTTACTAATGTAGATCGCCGATTTGGCAGCTTCAAAACGGAGAGCGTGAACAAGAGTGTCTGATCTACTATGGTGCCGTGCCATTCTTAACATTTGTCGTAATTGAATACCGTCAATAAACATAATGAGAAGTCCACATCCGGAAGTCCTCTGATGTTTCGAGATAAGCCAGTCTCGTCAATCGGTAGACATTTGCTTCAAATTCCTGGAGACTTTCTCCGGAACGCTGTCGCCCCGCTTTAAGTTGAACACGGTACACAACGCACAGATGCTGTTCACCTACCATAAATTCCAGAGCTTTTGTTAATCCGGCGTAGGTGTTCTGGCTGTCAGATGGCACTTTCTGTAACAGTTCTGCGGCAGGCCTTTTTACAGCAAGTATGAATGAAAGGCCTTTTTTTCTGTCCATTTATTTAAGCGAGCGGTTGCTTCAAATTGGCGAAGATATGTTACCCATTTAGTGCTTCTATAAAATTTTGGTGCCTTTAGACTGGCCTTACTACAGTTAATAGCCCTTTTTCATTGCTCTTATTCTTTAATCTTCTTCAGCGTTTATTAATTCTCTTGCTTTGTCAACCATTTCTTTCATTAAATGTTCGCCAACTTTAATTCGCTTTGTTAGATTTTACTTATTGGAGTCCACACTACAGGGAAAAGTACTTGGAAAGAGAGGAGTTGGGCGACCGGGAATCTCATGGCTAAGAAATTTAAGGACCTGGTTTGACATGAATACAACTAACTTATTCCGTGTAGCAGTACAGAAAGTTAAAATAGCCTGTATGATATCCAACATCCGAAACGGATAAGAACTATCAGAAGAAGAAGTTTTGTAATCACATCTCCTATACTTGACATACCTGTTTTCAAAGTTGACACAGATTTTTCCATTTCAGATATTCTATCAACTTGTTTCTTCAGTTCACCTTGCATCAGGCCGAGTTTTTGCACTGATATCCTTTTGCACGAAGGCCTTAACGTCTTCTGCTTCACAGTTAAATTCTTCTTTTTGCAGTTTTTCTGTTTTTTTTCATTTTCACGCTTACGTTTTTTGACCTCTCGTTTTACTGTTTCTTCTACTTTCAGTACTGTTACTATTACTGTGGAAGTTCAGTACTAATACACGGAGTCCATAAATAAATAAGTCTCCGTTTTTAGCTACCGTTTGGATTAATGATGTTTCTGCAATTCATTATTATTATATTACTAAATTACTAATACTGAGGTGCGAGAATTAACACTTTTGGTTTTGAAAAATTTTGGTTTCCTTGGAAAAGATTGCTTTTACCAACGTTTCATTTCCATTTAAACTCCATGTTGATTACTTTTACCTAGCAACAAATAAATCTTAGCTTCCTTTTATTATTTATCATGAATGGTTTTAAGTCGTTTAATACTTTCTTCTCATGTGAGTTTCTGACAGCTGATGTAATTACCTTTTACTTTGTCAAACGTAACGTACATAATATTGTGATATTGTTTCATATAGTTTCTTCCACAAGTAACGTATTTCCGTTTTTGACGTTTCTCCAAGGTACTGAAACGGCAAAAACGCAGTACACTACTTGTAAAAGAAACTGTATTGAACAATGTCACAGTATTATACAATTGCTGCAAGAAACTTTGAGTTACATATATAGAAAATATATGTGTGTGTGTATGTGTACTCCAGCAACATGCATATTTATTTTACTAGTATCACCTATGTGTTCGTAACACTTGTGTGTGTATTATTTATACATATAATTGCTATTATTTAAAACTTATGGAGAGAATTACGCGCAATAAATATACCACTTGACTGTAAGGAATAAGTTTTATGCTTTATATAATTAATATAAAACGTCATACGAGTATATGCAAAAAGTATTGCATGTCTCAGTTTATTATTATCACAAAGGCAAATCAATGTACCTGCATTTTAATAAAGTAGACTACATTTTTCTACCTGTGCATTATTTACTCATGAGCAGCACGCATAGTTTACGTAGCTCATTGATTGGTTGTGTTACCGTACCTCGGAAAAGCAACGACAGTCACGTAAACATTTTATCCTACAATAAAGTGGAGTAATCCACTTGTTTAGTGAAATACGCGTGCAAAAATTTGTGCTTCCGGGAATTTATCACTATTGAATACAGACATTCTGAAAGCATTTATCTGTTTCTGTAACTTGGACTCGGTCTAAATTTTTCCTGTAATATATGAATGCCTTGAATTCATGCACACTGTAATTCTTTTAATATTTAATTACAACATAAATGTGTGTGTGTGTGTGTGTGTGTGTGTGTGTGTGTGTGTGTGTGTGTGTGTGTGTGTGTGTGATCAACAGCATACACATGAACAGTCCTTATTTGCAACTTGGTATACTACAGTGATTACTGTCCAGAGTAATTTTTTTGAGAACAGTGCTAGGTTTTAAATTTGGCAAAAAGCCTAACAGGGCGACTTGATACTAGTTGATCATGAGTGTTTTTCTGGTGTAGGATGAAATACTAGTTATACATCTGTAAGTTTCCCTTAAACCTCGATCAGATTTAAGGAACACTTTTATACTTGTTTAAAAGATTACTTTATACAGTTGATGTTACTAATTTTACTGTAGCAAGTACTATAGCCTAGTAGCAAGCACTGATGAAGAATACAGTGGTATTTAAAACTTAAGACTGAGATATAAAAGTAAGAATGAAATAGGAATGTGTATAAATACCACTATTCTGAGGCTTCTTGGCTACACAAATAACGGCACTAGCACACCGGGACTGTACAAATCCTTTTTAAAATGATATACCATTTGTTAGTGCAAGTAACACATAGCAGAATTATAGCTTTTATTCTCCCCTTTTTAACAAAGAACATAATGATTTAATTATATTACAAAATGGCAAAATGAGAATAAAGTTCTAATATTGGCCCAGAGTAACGACGCGTGTACCCCGTTCACTAACATACTCAGTTTTAAACATATATTAAGGAAACCAACGAATAACAAATATTTTTTTATTGGATACGGCCAAACAGTAAAATTGTTATAAGGATAATTAAGATGTATGCTTATTTATACGTAAACTTCCTCAAAATTGTAAAGTTTTATTTGTATTACACATTCGTAGGTATGTCAAGGCCTAATTCTAATTAAAACTCAATGCATACTTAACTAGACGGTAACTCACGGCAATAGAGGCGTTGCGAGAAGTACTCGCGAACCTGAAATTTTGAGTATACTTTTCCACATACTGTGTAGTATAAGCTAATCTTTCCCCGTATATGTTCAAAAGAATGATTTATGAAAGTTTGAAAAACAATATAAACGACATACTTACTTAAGAATATATTTGCATATACTGTAAATAACCGAAGTACGGAAAATCCTATGTTTTTCGTAGTCAGTACCATTACCATTTTTTAATTTCACATTCTTTAATAACTATTATAGCATATGAATCACACACACACACACACACACACACACACAAAAGTAACTTAGAAATGTTATTATTCATCTTGTCTATACATATGTATATATAATATAAGTTAACGAGTACGTATGGGTTAAATGCCACACGTTGCTTGCGTCAATTTATAAGTAAACTGAGTAGTACCCGTTAAGCTTCGCGTTGGTATAGCCACTTGAATACATAACGAGTACCCTCTCTCTTAATTATTTAAGTTTGTTTAATTATTTTTATTAATTAAAATTCGGCTATTTTTGTTTGTCGCGATAACAACAATTATGGTGCAACAAATATAGCAACATAAATTCATTTATGGTGCGACGTTTCTTCGGTTGACTAGACGAATGTACGAAGTCGATCTCTCACCGAAAGTACATTTTTATTTAATTAACGAATTGGTTACTTGAAGTGAAGTTAGCTCCCCGCGTAGTGTTGATATGACAACCTAAGTTTAGAATTATTCAAATAAACTCATTTGCAGCTGTCAGTGCTGCCATCCATTGCGAGATATCCACCTGATCTGTAATAGTCTAGTCTACTGAAATAAATCGTCTGACTCTATTTTTGTCGTATAAAACTGTGGTTTATTTGTTGATAATATTCATTGAATTACTTTAAAACATAATAAATTGTTACTCGTTCATTTTGGTTTACAATAAAATTTAGTTTTCTGAAATCTCATGTCTCAGGGATGGTTGTTCTGATTTGCAATTATCAGAATTATTAAACTTATTTTTGGTTAAAAAGGTTTATCTGAAATATAGGTCCTTTTAGACTGCAGAAATACAAATAAAACAAACAGAAGAATTATACTGCCATAATTGGGTAGTCGGAGAGTGATTACAAAATTAAATACATCTTAATGAATAACAGAAAGGTTCATAGACACGTCTGGTACCGACATTATAGGTTGGTTTGTTGTATTGTAACTGCCACCAATGAACTTTAAATGAAATAATAATTCTTTTACAACACATAAAGTATAAACACAATAAAGTTATAAATTAATTCAGTGTTCCAGGAAGAATCATCTGATCAGTTATATTGGATTACTTTATACAGGTAATCGGTTAATTCTTGCAATCGTAGTTAGCTTGGTATTAAATTCTTTTAATAATGAAAGAATAAAATATTGTAATACTGTTAGAATATTTCTTAAATCTAGGCATAAATTATTTTCTCAATTATCTTCTGATAATTAATCATGTCAACTAACAATTCTCAAAATTCTGGTTAGGTGCTGTTAAATTGTTTTAACTATAAATAAATTAATCGATATAATATTAATTAAAGCACTCTTAGCGTTTATATTGAAAAAGAACTATATCATCATTTTCATAACTTTCATCGATTAATTAAATAACTTTTTTATAAATAAAATTAAATTGAGAACTCTCTTTGTAATTGACAAATTAATTAAATTAGTAAGGTGTAATGCTCCTTATTTGTTCGTGTGGACACATAGTATTAAGTTATTTCGATAAAGTATATCGTCAAATTTCATAAATTCCTTAAATATAATTAATGATCACTTTACTCCCTTTAATTCGCGTATTTGCTAGGGATTGTACACTTAGCAATTGTTATCGTACTGTTATGTCTTCACTGAACTTCGAACAAAAAAACTTTATAAATATTTTACGAAAATAGGGTTATGTTACCCCTTTGTTTACATTTGAGTACACGGACTAAATTAGGTTAAACTGGCGATTTCTGGCGACGCGGAGCTGTCGTCTGTTCTGCATCAGTGGTCATGAAAAAGTGTTTTAAAATGGTGTCCGTTCTTGCTGTTCTCGTTTGCGTTCCTCGTCAAAATTATCGAATTCTCTCTTTTGATTGGCTAATAAATCGATGATCTTTACTTGAGTACACATACCCCCCTTTACTGACTTATTTAATTTTTACAACAAGCTTGGGAATTTGGGTTTAAGTGTACGAAACTGACGCTAAACATTTTAACAAAAATAATAAAAATATCTTTAAATTGACATAACTTTCTTATAACCCTTCTGATTGCGAATCTGAGCTTACTATGACATGGCGAACATTTGGCTCTTGATTTAGAGTCTACACATGATATGTTTTCGTCCATGATCAAGGAAAATATTATTTGAAATTAACACTTTATACAATTTCTTAATAAATTTAGGTATTCTTGCACTAAAACTAACAAATGACAATCACATCTCTTCGAGATTATGCTTTTCAAGTCCTTTTATACTCTTTACGTATTATCTACTTACAATTATTGACAAAATACATCTCCTATGCTTAGGTTGTAGTAGGCCTATGATTCTACTAACTATATTTACTAATTACCTTTTAACAGTTGTCTCTGGACAATTTCTGTTGTGTCACAATTACACATACATGGTCAGTGCAACTACTGTTCGCCCTAGTTACTGTTAATACATTGTTATTTTCTAGTTTTGAGTCTATATAATCACCTATAGATTGTACTATAAGGTGTCACATTACTTTGCTTCATTCTCAATTAAATAGTGTTCTTTTAAGTCACTATCTTCTTCATAATGATTCATTACAGTTATTACATGGTTTTACAATCTTGTGGTTCACATTGGTACATTCTCTTGTGCTGAGAACTTAATAATAATACTTGCAGCTAATGTCACATGGCAAGTCTGTCTTATTATTATTATTATTATCATGTAATTCCATGTTAATAATTATTGTCATACGTCTTATTAGTGGTCCTGAATATCCTTATTGCTACTGATAACAATCTCTTTCTCTTTTATGTAGTTATTATAAGGTTTTCTGTTTTTTATTAGGCAACTATCATTCTGTCCAATTTATCGTGTTGATTTACATTATTCATAGTCCGTACAAGGTTTTGGTAATCAACTTGGAGCTTATTATGGTCTTTACAATCTCTAGTTTCATTATAGTCTAACTTAAAGTGCTTTGATAACATTTTTATCATTGTTTCTAGTCATTATAAGTGAAAAATTCGTTCCAATTAGGTTATGTGTCTGCCCCCTCTGATATCTAACAATGGGTTGACTTTGTGCTTGGTTTCCTTACATTTCACACAATTATTTTAAGGTACAAATATTATGAAGTATTATTTTTAGTTTTAATAATTATTTTCCATGTTCTTTTCATTTTGTTTACCGTGTTCATGGGTTATTACCAGCTTTTCTGATATCTCTAGTTTTACATTGGTTACATTCACAACTAGTAGACAAGATAAAATCTGGTTGTTCTCTTATACATTATTATATTACAAATACAAGTTATAAATTCACTCTCCTATGCTTATTGATGTCATTTTTGTTTTATATTAGAGTTATGGTCTCTCAAGTTATTTAAATTTGTTAGTCAATGTTTCAATGTCAGCAATTGTGCATCACTCTGGAGTTTCTTTGTTATATTTTATTCATCTCACATTTAGTCTTAACTTTGGCCTAGAGTTGGAAATATCTTCTCTCTTCATAATTTTAATGTATTATTATGGTTTCTTCATTATGGTTCATTTCTTATTTTCGTTTTCAAAAATTGGTTTTTCAATCCTTCTCACCTACCTAATCTATTGGGTAAATTGGGTTAATCACATATAACATATCTTCATCATTACTTAGTTTCTCCATTAATATTATTATCTATATTCCGTTTATGCATTATTTAGTCATGTTTTCACCAAATAATTTTACTAATTGGTACACAATTCCTTGTATGTGGTGGTTCTTGTGTTATTTCAATGTTATGTTATTTTTTTTTCTTTTAAAGTTGGTTTCAAACTTATGGTGATGGTTTGTCTCGTAACAATATATATATATTTATATATATATATATATATATATATCTATAAACTATATATATAGCTACTAAATTTTATCGTTTCCAAATTCACAATAATCAGCCGCTGAATTGAATCCATTCTTAAAAACTTAAATTGGTTCTATAAACTTTTCTGTACTAAGTGATCATGAAATGGTAGTACTAAGATTTCATGATCACTTAGTACAGTAGAGTTTATAGAATCGATTTAAGTTTTTAGGAATGGATTCAATTCAGCGGCTGATATTGTGAATTTGGAAACTATAAAATTTAGTAGCAAATAACAATGATTCCTTTTAACAATACAAAAGCAGCTTAGGAGGTCCAGACAGGAACGCTGCCAGGTGGTGCCCTAAGGAATACAAAGAAAATAGTGCTGTAGTCACTTATACAGTACTTAAAACATTAAAAACTGTTTACATTATATTATTGTATATTACAAATTAGTGTCTCCCACCGACCTAATATGCATAATCTCTTCAAAATATAAATGTTTAAAATGCGTGATTAGAAACTGTTTTAAATAAAAGCTTCTTTTAAGTAACTATAAAATATCGGAAGAGAATATAACATTATAAAGTATAATATCATCATCATCATCACCATCTTCACTACAGGGATTAGGCCCTAGTTGGTCTGTTCCGGAACCCATCTCCTCTTCGGTCTACCAACATCCCTCTTTCCACTCTGCTTGTACTTGAGACCTGCCACTGGCAATCTGGTATCTGGCATTCGGGCCACATGTCCACACCATCCCCTCTGATAGTACTTAATCGTCTCATTTAAAGACTGGATCTTTAAGTCTTGTCTAATGTCTATGTTTCTTCTCCTATCAAGAAGGGAGAATCCTTGGACACTTCTCAGAAATCTCATTTCGGCAGCCTGAATTTTCTTTTCTTCCCCTTTACCGAGGGTCCATGTCTCATTTGCGTAAAAGAATGTCGGAACAGCTACTGCTTTATAAAATTTCATACGGGTTTCCTTCCGAGTTTTATTTCGTAAATTTCTATGAATTGTCCCACAGATGGATCTAAAGTTTGATAGTTTATTAACCCAATCGGTATCAACGTTGTATGAGATGTTATATCCCAGATAATTAAAATCACAAACTTGTTCCAAAGTTTGATTGTCTACCACAATCTTTGTTCTAATGGGACGTTTACCTTGAAACGCCATGGTTTTTGATTTAGCGGCAGAGATCCTGAGCCCATAATTTCGCAAAATAGTATTAAATGTAAATATCGCTTTTTGTAACTGGTCTTCTGTTTCTTGTATTATTACCTTATCATCTGCGTACAGTAGGGAATTCACATAAATATTTCCTTGAAGTTGTATTCCTGAGTCAACCTTAGTCTTCCATAGTCGTAATACGTCGTCGATATAAATATTAAAAAGTGTCGGTGAAATAGGACATCCTTGTCTAACACCTTTATTTGTAAAAATATCCTCTGTCAAACTACCATTTAAATCTAGGGTAATGGAAGTTCTGTTATATAGGCTTTGGAGCACTGCAATTAATTATGTGCGAAAACCTCTTCGTTCCATGATATTCCATAGTAGTGATCGCCTAACATTATCAAAAGCCTTCACTATATCTACAACAGCAAGATGCGTTTCCCGGTTGAACTCTCTTCTTTTCTCCATTATCCACGTAAGAGTAAAGTTGCACCTATACACAATCTTCCTTTTCGAAAGCCGTTCTGTTCTTCTAACAATAATACCTCTGTAATAGGTTTCAATCTTCCATTTACTATTCTGGCGTAACCCTTATATGTTGTGTCGAGGATGGATATTCCTCTGTAATTATCTGTCCTTGTTCGATCCCCTCTCTTAAATAGTGAGATAACTCTTGCTCCTAACCATTCTTTTGGAACTGAGTGCTCCTTCCAGCACATATTCAGGAAATGTAACAGACGTAACTGCAATAAAATGCCTCCGTATTTCAAAAGCTCTATATTATGCCATTCAATACTGGTGAAGTGCGATTCTTAGATTCTCTCAATGCCTGCAGTAATTCCTCTAGAGTTATTGCATCAATACTCTCTGCCTCACATTCCGTGATCACACCTTCTTCCTCATCCTCACTATACCAAAGTTGAGTATAATGTTTCTTCCATAATTCCACTGTAATTGGGTTGACAGACACCTCTTCTCTTTCCTTTCCATCCAACATCTTCATTATTTTGTAAGCCATAACTTGTCTACCATGAACATCATGTTCAATATTGGAAATGAATCTCTCCCAGGATTGTCTGTGCGCTTGCCTAACAATCGTTTTTGCTCTATTTCTGACTTCCTTATACGTTTCCGCATTCGTAGGAGATGGGGAACTTAGATATTTAAGATATACCTTTTCTTTTTCAGCTACTGCTTCTTCTATTTCCTCTGTCCATATTTTTAAAAATTTCCTTTTTCTAAACCTTTTCTTTACACCTATTGCTTCATTGGCTGCTTGCACTATTATCCGTTTCATATTTCTCCACTCTTCTTCTATACTGTTGCCTGAAAGTATGCTATTCAAGTGCCTATTTAACCTATCTTGATAAAGTCTCCGAATACTTTCCTGTTCGAGTAAATCTACTTTAAAAACCTCTTTATTCTCCTGTCTTGTAGATGTTTTAATTTTCTTCCATTTCGTGTATAACCTTATTTATGAGATTACCAAGTAGTGATCAGAGAAACATCATAGCCTCTATATACTCTCGTGTCACTAACCTGTTTTGCCAATTTTTTGCTGATGATGATATAATCTATTAAGGATCTAAGTCCCCTTGATGACCATGTATATTTATGAATTTATTTCTTACGGAAAAAGGTGTTAGTTATTTTTAACTCTTTAAAATAAAAAACCGCAAATTCTCTCAAAACCTCTCCATTACTATTTAACGTATGTTCCCCGAAAACTCCTACTATATTTGGGATTGGAACATTACCAACCCTAGGATACATATCACCCATCAATAAGATTTCATGGTTTTTATTTTTGTCGATTATTTTCTGAATCCTGTTGTAAAAATCTACAGTTTCGTCTGCTTCACCCTCTACGGGGGCGTAAGCACCTATGACAATTATATGACCACGTCCATATTTTATTTTTAAATATAGTATCCTCTCACTTTCAAAATGATATTATTGTATACATTGTTGCCATTTTTTATCGATAAATACTGCCACTCCTCTTGCTGCCCTAGATTTCTCATCCACGCCACTATAAAACATTGCGTAATCTCCTACATATTTTGAACCTTTATTTTTCTTTTTCGTTTCCGTTATTACTGTGATATTTACTTTGTTCTCCTTAAATATTCTTAGTAGTTCCGCTTCCTTACCAGCTATTTCTCTAACATTCCATGTAGCCACCTTCAAATTATCCATTATCCATTTACATTTGTCCTTTTCCGTTAGCTTAGGTCGATTATCCACGTTTCCCATCCGATTTCCGAGGCTCAGTTGAGTTCTGCAAATAAATATTGTTTTACTTAAGCAGGTTACTAGCCAACTGTAAAACCCCCAACCTGGAGGACCAGGAGTTTGATTTCAGAGTCTTCTTCTCCTAGGCCAACTGATATCACCACAGCTACAGACCTTGGCCTGACCCTGGGTTTACCTCGGAGTATCCTTCTTCTAGCCTTTGAGGTGCCAACTTCCAACATACAAGGCAGTACGGGGCAGTGCAATAAGATTCCCTAGCAGAGGTTACCAGCCTCTAACTAGGTAGTTAGGCGATGGGGCTGCCACCCTAAGATTTTCTAACAAACCTGATTTTTGTGTACGGGTTATCTCCCTTAGCCTATGACGATCCAACGCCTTACTGCAAGGCAGTAGGTGTCAAGAAATAGAATGAAAAACATGGAAGACACCCTAGCCCTCGAATACTCTAATAGCGTCGGGGTCGAAAAGAACAAGAGTTAGCCAAGGGAGGCTGATAGGAAAGATTGAAGACCAGAGAGATCTCACCCAAGACAAGTTGAAGCAAAGTGAGATCCGAAAAGACGCTGGCGTTTAGTTCACATCCACTAGCTAGCTAGTAGATGCTATCCAGGGGCACGACGAGGACGAACCAGCTCACCCCCCTATAAAGTAGAATATATAAAATAAAATGAACAAGTGCTGCCGTTGATTGTATTGTCAATTGCGTGATGTAATTTGATTTATTAATGTCCGCGTAACAAGTTATAAAAACATTTCCTGTGCTTCTACAGTAAACGGAGCAAGTGTAAGACCAATATAGACTTAGGCTTATACGTAGAACTTAGTGAAAAGTTGCATCAGTGGTTGTTTCGCAGAAAATCAAGTAGATTGTAACTAGCAACTAGCGATTAGTGTTTTTTTTTGTGGTTTGCAAGTGAACTGAATAACTTAGTGATTATTATCCTTATTGCCTATAAAGGACAAATCCATTGGCCTATGTAAAAAGGGTAACGAATTAAGTTTGATTTAGACAAAAGTGTTTAATAAAGTTGTGGTTGTAGTATTGACTCTGGTCTTTGCTGTCATTTAATTCACCACACTTAAGTTGGTTTTTTTATAAAAGAAAAGTTTTAAAAATAACAAGTATTCCGGAACACTGAAAATGTCGTTCCACCAGTACTTTTTATGTAAAGTATTCGTTTTCGTTCTACGTTTTCATGTTAATTTTTTGTAAATGCCGTTTCTTAAACAGTGGTAATACAAACATCGTGGAAAACATGTCGAACAGCAACAACATTGACATAGTTCAAACACTATGTTTGAAAAAAATCGAATTTCATTTATATTATATTAAATATAAAAACAAAATAAAATAAAACGTCCGGTATGAGCTTTGGAACATCCGGTATTATAAATTTGATACAATAAAGCCAAAACCTATTAACCTTTAATCATCTAAAATTAACTTTACAACCACAAAACTTGTAAGGTTTTACCTTCAGAAACATAAAATATATCTAATAAAAACAGTTCGTTTTAAACAGGCTATATATACAAGGACGCAGGTTATTAGGCATACGTGACTTTTTTTGCTTTATAGATATATTTAAGCAGCAAAGAGGTCACACTAAACGAATACAGAAAGCTGCCACTGTAGAAACAATAAAAGAACATATATTTCCAGTAGCTGACCAATTTTCTTTGAAGCAAGTATTATCGACGTTTGATCTAATATCTACATAGATACACGGAACAAGGCTTTATATTCCATATAACAGCACATATAAAAGTTACTTCAGTAAAGGGAGAGAAACACAAACTCTATCTGAACTCGAGTAAGCCGGGTCTAATACTTTTGATTTCTGCTAACTTTGGCTTGCAAAGGACTAAAGGCATTTACTCTCAACTCGAGTTGAAGTTTGGGCAACACTTGCTTAGTTTCCCGCCAGCTGTTTGAAACGTTCACAAACTGGGTTAATTTACAACTTCATTACTTTGGCGCTACTTGCGCATCTAAACAGTGGAAAACATAAATGTTTTATTTTTGTAGTATAAATGGATACGTTTAAGACATTAAGTTTTGTTATTATGAACAGCTAACAATATGACTTTCAAAAATGTGGTTAGTTTTGATTACTTATACTTTAAAAGGTTTCTTAAAAAACAGAATCCAAATATAACAATCAGAAATATAGGCTTAGAATTAGGTAGAGCCAACCGTTGAGTGCCTTAACGTAAAGTCTTCATAAATCTATTGCCACGATAATGTTATAACAAATCCAGAACACATTTACGGAAAACTCGAATACTGTGTTTCCTTTTTGATTGTTATTTGAAATACAGGTACAGTGACGATTGCATTTCGAGGGAACGCATTTTTTCCGGTGAACATAAATGTTGAATATACGAATAGAATTTATTGTATACTACCTAGTCTTTCATAAAATGTACTAGAAAGTAAACTGACTATGATAAACAGAATTACAACGTAATTCAGTTCAAATTACACAGTATACGGTAATTAACTCATTATACCTAGGTAAATAAACATGGCATGCATGTAACTTTCATTATGTTTTGGAGAGATTATCTGAGTATGGAAACAAAAACTACACACAATTTTGTGTGTGTGTGTGTGTGTGTGTGTGTGTGAGAGAGAGAGAGAGAGACAGAGAGAAATTAAAATAACAAAACAGTGCACGGGATAAAATATTTCAGTTGCTAACGTATAAACTGGTTAGACGATCGAATATCGAATATCCAGTATATCGAATATTGAACATCGATCGATATTTATTCTATTTATTTCTAGAATAAATATTTATGTATAATTTGTAGAACTTGATAAAAGCTGCGACTATCGAGCACGGGAAAGATGATATCCTGTGGTTATTGTAACTACGAACTCGAGTCCAACTACAAAATTAGGCCTAGTGTTCCCAATGGCGATCCTGACTATGCATAACTTGCCGTTTCTATTTAAGGTAAAAATAGGGTTATTCGTTTTTATTTTATTCATAATTTCTTACAATTTCTAGCCTTGTAGACATTTATTGAAATCTATTATATTTTGCTTTTCGTGTAATAATAATTACAATAATGAAACTCCAGGTCTTTATTATTACCATAAAAGCAGTTGTATACTCTCTGAGTATTAAAAATAGAATCAATATCAGTCAAAGAAAAGTAGCAATACAAGTGTAATCAGTGCGAGACGTCAATTATATGTACTATATGTGAAAATATACGCGTGTTATATCATACTAAGGGTATGATACCGCTTAGGCCTTTTTACTGAACAAGGAAATAAGACAAAACGTATAATTATGTTAATGTTAGATTACTGACAGCTTATCAAGTAACTAACTACTCAGTGACAAACCGTTAAGATTTATTACATTTCAAAAACCTTGTTTACCATATTTGAATTAAAAAATTGCAATTTTCATAGTTATTACCTTACCTAATTCTTAATTACTGGTTTTTGCAGGCTTTCATCTCCGTCAGACGAACTATCATTTTCTGCTGAATTCTCATCTTTGTCGCTTGTCATGTTTATTAAGAGTATCGGTTATGTTGCCTTCATCTTTCTTTATTCATCCTTAATTTTTTTACCCGTTAATATATTTTTTCAGCTTTCTGTTAAAATATAAGGAAAAGCTTCTTTTCACAGTCTTTTTTTACATCGTTAATATTTACTATTTTGTGTGAGACCCAGCTCTTTGCATCTGAACATAGACCTTCTCTTGAGTACATGACTGAATGGTAGGGAGAAACCTAATAGGCCTACTGAATTGTTTTCTTTTTTAACTTCATTAATGATTAAATCTTATTTATTGTATTTTTCTAACTGAATTAAGATATATCATACAATGTTCTATTTTGACATATTTTTGGAGAGATAGGCTTAAATTTTATGTTTTCAGCCACTCCTGTATTTTGGTCGGTTAAAAGTAGAGACTTTTAAATATAGATTTATATATAGTGAGCATTGCACATCATTAAAATCTTCTAGGAAACAGATATGATAAGAAGCCCTCACGCAGCCATTTAATATTCATTTTGTTGCAGTAATCTCTCTCTAGCAATTGACTGGATTTCCAGAGGTCTGCGTGTAGTATAATTAATTTTGAACGTTCCAAAGTTGGGACATGTAGTGTAGTCTGATGCAATATCATCCTGCTGAAACCATCCCTTCTTTTGAGCGTGTGAATTACGAATTTTAATTTGTATTGGTATAATTCGTATACACTGTCGGCCTACAATTATTCTGTACTTTAACAGTAACCGTAGAAAACAAAATATTTTGTGTTGAATTTGCAGCCTTGAATTTTAAATTAAATTTTATTTCAAACTTGTTCTTGTTTTCTACATAGAACCCAATTCAAGCAAAATATTGTGAAGGCTTCACAAAATTTTGTTTTACTCCCTAGAAAATGCAGCTTTTTTACAAGATAATTTTATAAATGAATAAGCACATCTGAATAACATAAAAATTATATTTAGAATTAATATTAGGCAATTACTGTATTAACTTCCGTCTTGTGACTTCTTTAGTTTTTTCCTTAAAAGGAACTAAATATTTAGTATATATTACTAAATATTAGTAACGTGACTTGGAGACAATGAAAACAAAATGAATAAAAATTATGTTCTGTATAGTGGGCTACAAATTTATAAAAATCGTCTAATCTGGTAAGGAATTTTTTTTCAGAGAAGTGCTAACAAATGGACATCCTTCCATTTCAATTTATATCCATCCTTTATAATCATTTTAATTATACTCATAGCACTCCAAGCCGCTGTGACTCTGTAGCTTTTTTATGTATTATGAACCTACCAACGTTAACTTTACTCGTCATAAATTTTAATAGGATAAATAGAACTTATGTTCGGCTGTGCAGCAGTACCGTAGGTACGTGGGGATCAGTGGGATAATTGCTTCAACTAAACTCCACAAAGTCAACTACAAATATATTTGATCAAGTTTATCTTAAATAGAAAATTCGAAGTTCATGGTAACTAAACTCTTAAGTTTAGATCAAGAAATATTTTTTGCAAACCAAAGCGTGTAATTTGGATAAAAATTGACTCTAATAATTTCCAAATTACATTTGAAGGCTACTGCTTTAGGAAAATTACTATGTTATTATAAAGGTTATAAGAAATTGGACTTATATCAAACTATTTTAAACTACATGAAAAGTAACTAGAAATTGAAACGTACTTATTAGATCTTGTAAGCAGAGACATATAAGATTTACCTCTTAATGTGCACGAAACGTTTGAAAAAGATGGTCCTCCCATAGCGACATGAGTTGTTAGAGAACGAGGTTGTCAGTACTTATATTCACAGATGCAGCAACAAGACATAAAATTCTAGTTTTCATAATGGCGACGCATCATTCCTAATTAATATCACATATTGTCTTCTACAGACTTCTTATTCTTTCTTTTTGTTTAATCTCTCTCAACCCACCTTATAATCTGAGGGTCCTCTAGCTTATTACACCAAAGGATTCGATCCAAGGCGTGGAGAATTAATAAATGATGGACAAGATACAAATTGCAATAATAAATAAAGGATTACAGAATGAGTAATACAAAGTCATGCTGACCAAGTGCGAGCTGGATGTGCGAGCTGGGACGATTAGGAGTGAGGTGGTGCGTAGGATTAAAATTTGGGACATGATTTGTTGTGGGAAAAAGAAGCGTGAGAAACGAAGGATTGTGTGGAAAAAGGCGCTTCCCCGAAGTAGATCCGTCTTCCTTTGAAAACTTGGAGGCGTATCTACTCACTAACTTAGCTTCAATACTTTATTATAATGCAAAAGAAAGGTGAAAATATTTTTTTAAATATGTCAACAAATCTAGATTATCGTACTATGTTATTAAACAATAGGTGGTAAGACTTGTAGATGTAAAGCACTAAATAATAATTGATTTGCTTTAAATTATTCCATGAAATATTATAAACATACAAATCAACAGAAACACACACACGCACACACGCGCACACACACACACTTCTCAGTGTGTTATTTCTTACTACAGTATAATTACTTCTCAGTGTGTTTGGTGTGTGAAAGTAAGGGATCTAAAGATATATATTGAACGTTACAAAAGCGAGTAATGTTAGGTTTGCTGTGTATTCATAGGCCTATTTAAGGCCTTCAATTTTTACATTAGAAACACCTCTCCAGTATTTGTAAAATAATTTGTAGAAAGCCATAACAATTCGACAAACAAATCATAATATCAAATACTTAGTAGAAACTTTTTCTGAATTATAAAGAGGCGGAGCAGGTAGGCTAATGGTATTTTTAGAGAACGTAGGTTACGAGTAGCATATCCCCAGACTGTGCTCATCTAATCCCTGCAATCGTAAATTCATCAACGTTGTTAGTGACCATATAATGTCGTTTTTAATTGAATCTATGAATATTTGTTACTAGATAGTTATAGTACGTGTGTACTATATCGTCTAAGTTTTCGTGTATAATCGTAAAGGTCTATTGTATTACGCATTAGTGTTTATAATTGTATAATGGATGTTATTACGTGCATTAAAAGCCCATACTGCTAGGTAACTAATGTAAATGGTCAAAGTTTTGTCTTCCAATTCATAACATAATTTTGGTTAAAAAGTCAGAATTTAAACATAACCGAAAAAACGGTAAATATTTTAGAGCCAGTGTCAAACAAGAAACCATTTGGAAGGCGTTAGAGGGTTATAGTCAACTCGATAATTACAAAGTTAGGCTAACGTGGCCAAGTTAGTTGCAGCCTTCGTCGCAACCGGAACAACCAAACAGTTACAACTCAACACAAAAGGAAACCATTAACATAAATTGTTTGGTGCTCAATTTACCAGAACGGAAAGGAATGTGCACATTGCCGCCCATGATTAAAACATGAAGAGATAATTTTTGAAATAAAATCTAGTAACCACATAAAATGGTTTTCCGAACATACATAATTCATGTTGACAATAGTTGCGCGTTAAACGTTATATTAGCAGTGCTTGTGTAGTGACATTATAACGCAAGACAACAGTATCATCACGATTTCACTTCTAAAATCTTGCTACACAACAAGTGAAAAATTTAATATCCAATTTTTTTATTATTAATGAAGAGTAAATACGCCATTGACGTTTATGAATAATACACTTGAAGCTAATCGTTCCTAGCCGAACTTATATAAATTCCATTCTGTTGCATGTGCACATTTCTGCTTCACATGAGCTCATATCTGTTTGGAGATTTACATTCCTTACATTTTTCTGTTAAAAAATTTGTTGAAGTAAAGTTTGCAACACTGTTGATATCAGTCACAAAGTTTTGATATTTTTTGTACTAATGTGATATCATAAGGTCGCGTTTGTTGATTAATTTTCAATTATTTTTATTTTCATACGGATTTCATGAAATGCTATACAGAATTAAGCATCCGCAAATGGATTAATTAAACATGTAAAATATTTAAAAATATTATAAGAGGTTACTATTAAGGAAAATATATTAAATAAATTTTCACACGAGACTTCATAAACAAAAACCTAAAAAATTGCAATTAAATTCACTGTGTAGCAATAAGCGTATAGGAATATTCATTATATGGATTTAAAAACTACATATGAGTCATTACATCATGTACCGTATAATATGATTAGATAACGATGCGGAACGTTGACTATATAGCCAAAAAAACAAAATGCACTGTTGCCTGAAAAGAAACTTAAATCAACCCAATCCAAATGAAGTGTTAGGCAATAAAGTCGTTTAATTTGTAAATTGCAGTTATGATAAAAGAAAACAATATTCACGTTGCACAACTTCTGTAAAAGTTGCAATCGTACATGTAGGCCTATGGTTGTCAATCTCTATGGCACAACTGGAAGCGTGACAATGGCAACAATCATGGTCGCCAATTATGCATAAAAATCTCGACACTACCAAAACGGGCTCGTTCAGTTTAATGCGTAGAATGTTACTAAACTCTGGCAGATTTGGCAAACAAAAAAGATATGTCGCACTCAGGAACGGAAGAGGCACGACCTATGCTGAGCTATGCACTCTACAAACTACAAAGATTCATTTCGGCCTAAAATGTTTTAAAAATTTGTATGAAGACTGATAACGTGTATAATTTACAGAATAACTGATGATTCAGTTACTGTAATATTGAGTTACGTCGGTTTATCGCGCAATACCTGTAAACAGTTCTCAAAAATGAATATGACTGTAGAGATATGATAGAAAATGACGCTCGCGAAGTTAAAGGTACAGAGTGGATACTGAGGAAAATGTGATACCATAGTCGTCGCTGTGAGAAATCGGAGGGAGGGCGTCACTTCTGAAAAGTAAAAGATGTTTATCACGAGTCGAGGGTAAGCCCAGAAACACGCGGCCGTTTCCCAGCATATCGATACTTTACTTTCAGTCTCAATTGAATTATTCAAGACATTTCTCCTAAATATTCCTTCACTAAATATGGAGACATACTGTACAATGAATGCAAAATACTATAACACCAAATGTCTGCAGGGTCGCTAGCTACGATTTTAATTATTATGACGTTACTTTATCTTCCAGGTTAATGAAGATATTTTTGTATAGTTAGTATTATTACTTATTAATATTTCTGAAGTAATTATCATTGGTGATTATTGAAATATTATCAAAGTAATAAAACGAAAATATTGTGTAACTACAATATTGGTAAGCTATACAATGTGTAATGAGAATTTTTACTTTTAAATCATCCATAATGTAAATAGTTTTAACTTATTTTTTGTTATTATTTGTTAGTGATCTGTCAGATGCGATATTACATAAGCCATCCCTTACATATGCAATACAATTCCCCTATGAAATGAATGAACCTTCTACAAGGTCCAATACAAATGTATTTTAGCAAGTTTCTTTTACATGGGATAATTCAAAGTTCACACCAAATGAAATATTAAATTAAGATCAAGAAATGTTTTTTTTCATAACTAGTGGATTTAAGTTGGTCAAAAATTAACGCTAATACTGTCACAACTTTACGGGCTGTTAGGGCATGGGTCAGTATTGTCCATAAACACTTGCAAACGTTTCATCCGTAACTATGACGGACATGCGAATCATGGCACGGCAATGCGGATCACAAACACTAGTACTAGTGCGTACTAGTAGCCTACTGTTCTGTCCCATTGAGGCATTTTAATTTATACATTTTTTTAAGGTGCTAGTCGGTCATTATTTGGCCAGTCAAATAGCTTCCTTGTTTAATTCACTCGCCTACCTTACCATGTTTCAATGTTTATTTTACCCAGTATTTATTGAACGCAATACTTTCCACAAGAGCACGATACTCTGTATACCACGCATGAGGAAAGCGAATGATGAAAGGTT
The DNA here is from genome assembly GCA_034769895.1 of Magicicada septendecula. Taxonomy (NCBI): domain Eukaryota; kingdom Metazoa; phylum Arthropoda; class Insecta; order Hemiptera; family Cicadidae; genus Magicicada; species Magicicada septendecula. The sequence continues at coordinate 1,083,309,108 of CM068367.1, read as the reverse complement.
ACGTTTATTTACTGTCGCCAATACTTTTCAAATCATATTTTAAAACTACGGCTTTCGGAAAATTACTATATATCATAAAGATTATAAGATACTGGACTTATATCACACTGCTTTTAACTATATAAAAACAACTAGAAATTAAAACTTATTTATTAGACCTTGTAGCACATACAGTACATATAGGATTTACCATTTAATGTACAAGAAACGTTTTATGGAGATGGTCCTCGCAAAGCGACATGAGTTGTTTGAGAACGAGTTAGTAATTGCATAAAAGTTGCATCAAAGGTGCATCAATAAGGCACGACATTCGAGCTTTGATAATGGTAACAAATCGTTTTAATTATTATCAGATATTGTCTTCTACAGACTTCTTATTCTTTCTTTTCGCTTAACTTCCCTCAATCCACCTTCGGATGTGAGGATCATCTAGCCAAATACACCAAATGATTAGACCAAAGGCGTGAAGAATTAACAAATGAGGCATAAGGAACAAATAGTCTTAATTAATAAATAATGAGACTAAGATGTTCTGGTGGTGGGTAGAATTAAAATTTGGGGCATGATTTCCTGTGGGGAAACGAATGGACGTTTAGGCGCTTCCCCGAAGTAGATCTGTCTTTTTCTGAAAACTTGGAGAAGTATCCACACACTACCGTAGCTTTGGTAATTTTCTGTAATGTAAAAATTGGTCCAAATAATTTTTTTAAAGATGTCAACAAATCTAGACTGTCATACTGTGTTATTGCACAACGGCTGATAAGGTTTGTAAATGTAGAGCACTAAATAATTAGGTTTTATTAAATTATCACATCACACACGCGCGCTCGCGCGCTCATACGATCAAGCACACACGCACGCACATACACATTCATACACTTCTTAATGTTTTCATTGTGACTACAGTACAAGTTACTTCTCAGCGTGTTTGATGTGTGAAAGTAAGTTATGACTATTAATAACTCTCAATAATATTTACATGTGCTATAATCTTACTTAGATGGATGTAAGTTTGAGGATAATCTAAGAAATGTTTTGACGTTTATATACCACATTAAAAAAAAAATAATAGTTACTGAAATACGGTCACTTTATCAGGAAACCATTTAAGATTTATGAAAACATGCATGTTAGCATACCTTATCTATATTAACCTATGAGTTCTCAATGCTGATATTTCACATACATACGTATTCAAAATCTACGGGCAAAGTAACTTAATTAAATAGACAACCCTCTGTATTTAATTTGTTAAACACTATGTGGATTTTGTAGCAGAAGATTTTTGAACAATAAACTAAAATACTTTGGGGGAACGGTATTTATTTGTAACTTAACAGGCTCAAAATACGAAATTTTAAAAATATTCATAATAAATTGGAAATCAATAGATAATAAATTTTGTCCATTAATATTTTGCAGTGAATCAGAATTGAAATACTTAGATAACTTTACTGAGGACAACTGCGCTCTTCTTTGGTTGGTAAAAGAAAAACGTATGAAACCGCGAAATCAGTGTTTGATCAAACAGTTTTTTACACGATTTCTTATTAAGGACGGAAGAAATACGAAACAATTATTCTAACAGGTTCAAACCTAACTTGTGATGCTTCTATTATAAAATAACATTGCGTTTTTGTTTACAAGCTTGATGTAATCTCTTACTTGCTTTGCAAATCAGACACATATTTTCTCCAGACACAGCTATAATTTGAACAGAAATGTTGTGTGGCTAGGTTACTAATATAATATGTTCTAGAAAATGACCACTTATTTTTTTAACATCTGGTTATTAAGTAGAAATAAAATTTAAAGAACGATCAACTCCTGAACAACCTGTTTCTACTCGACGATCGCTATCTAGACAGCATGACGTCGAAAAGAATGTTCTCTCAGTAGCGACTCTGAATGTGGAATAGTAATCTTAATGAAGATTGTTACGATGGATAAAATATTTTCAAACAAAGGGGCCCCAAAACACACTCGCGCGCCCGCACATACATACACATATATTGTAATGAAACAAATGTTACGAAAGAATAGTAAATAATAGTGAAATCCGATCCAGAGAAGAACCAAGAAATAATAATTGAAAGCAAATTAAAGGAAAACTATTTGGTTTGACTTATATAATATTATCCAGAAACCCAGAAATAACCCAGTAGAATAGGGCAGTAAACAGAAAAAAGTGAAATAAATAAACCTAGTAGGCCTAATCAACTTACCATGAATAATAATCCAAACCCAATAAAGAGTACCTAATCCATATAATAAAATTGTATTAATTATAATCATATAGGCCTATAATCAAGGAAAGAAAAAGGGACACAAACCTTTAAAGTAATGAGTGTGATCATAAGAAATAGCGACACAGACTACCGTTAAACAGTGTAATTATTTTTGATGAAAGTGTTTTGTTATTATTAGACAGAATTTTAGTTTATCATACAGACAATAGTTTAGCAGTATAAATAAACTAAAACTGTCAAAAACAATTATTATTATTATTAAAAGTTTTGTTATATGTTATAAGATTTTATGTCACCAGTTAATTTATGTAAATATATTTATCTCAGGTAGTCAAAGTAGAAATTACAATAAATCATAACAAATTGTTCCACCACATATCATAGAAATTCAAATTAATAAGGTTTTACAGTTATAAACTGAGGCATGTTTAGTATCAAATTGTTTATAATTATCTAATTAATAATTGTTTAAACATTGCATATATAATTAGAGTATAATAATAAAATTATCTATTCAAGGTAATTTATAAAATATAATGTAGGTAATGGGTGTTGATCCTATAACATTTAAACTGTACATAAATGACCAATCAAAATTTAAGAAATTTGTATGAGTTAGGTAACTAAAAGAAAGAAGAAATAACACTTAATTGTTAATTGTGATGGAAAGCAGTTGACTAGTGCGTGTCTAGAGGTAATTAAAAGTATATAAAAATAGATGACCCGTGTGTGAAAGAAGATCTGAAGGACCATCATCGAAGATAATAATCCTTCCACTACCATTTTCATGAACAAATAATACACACAATCAAGAAAAATATTCAGAAACGACCAGGAACCCTTCAGCAATATCGTCTAGATGTGTAAAGTATAATTTGACAATATTTTTTTTCAACAAGGAACAACCACTAGACAATATAACAATTTACACTAACACTAATCACTAGTCAACATTTTAAAGTGCAACCAAATTCAATATATAAGCTAACAGTGATTACAAGGAAAACATTTATTGTACACATTAATAAACTACATTATTTTCTGAGACGGACAAATTGAATATCGTCAAACTTGTATGTAACTGAATATATAATTTGTGTAAATTTTTAGATTATAAGTAATATATTGTTTGTAAAGGTACTCTCTATTATTAATCAACATGCAAAGGAACTTTTCGTAGCAGCCACAAGAATTCCCACGAAATATATTAAAATTATTTAATTATAAATCCTGAGATAAATATCGACCCTGTGACAACTGTATGTATCGAATGGAATTTTCCAATAATTGAATTTATGTTACAAAGATTAAATCAATATGTTATTAAATCATATCCATGAGTTATTATTCCATTATTAAATAGAAAGTGTTATAAATGGCGCCCAACGTGGGGCTGAAATTAGGGAATATTAAGTGAAGAAATTGAACCAAGCAAATTAATTTCCTAATTTTTAGCTGGCGACGGCTATAAGTTCCAAGAAATAATAAAGATGCGTAAGAGGGCTACATCGTTGAAACGGACGAAGGAGGCAGAGAAGGAAGTCAGGATGGAAGAGAAAGAAGTAACATCGGTGGAGGATGTGGAGACGTTAGCAAGAAAGGAAGATAGGGGAGACCCGAATCTTATAAAATTAATGGAATTAATGAATAATATGAGTGAAAAAATGGACAGAAATAAGGAAGAAACGAATGACAATTTTAAGAAGCAGAAGGAAGAATTCACTGAAAACTCAAGGAAACAAAATGAAATTTTGAGTCAAAACTTATTAAAACAAATGGAGGAACAAAGCAAGCAAACGAAGGAAGATTTGAAGAAGCAGAAGGAAGAATTCACTGAAAACTCAAGGAAACAAAATGAAATTTTGAGTCAAAACTTATTAAAACAAATGGAGGAAAAATTCGATAACATCAAGGAAGATAACAGACAAACGAATGAAAAAATTGATAGCATCAAGGAAGATCACAGACAAACGAATGAGAAAATTGATAGCATCAAGGAAGATCACAGACAAACGAATGAGAAAATTGATAGCATCAAGGAAGATAACAGACAAACAAATGAGAAAATGAGTGAAAATTTAATAAAACAGATGGAGGAGAGATTTGACCAAAACAAAGAAGAAACTAACGAAAATTTTAGGAAACAAAACGAAACCACTAATGAGAGTTTAAAACGGATAAATGAGAAAATTGATAGTATTAAGGAAAGTACTAATGAAACTTTAAAGCAAACTATAAGTGAAAATAATAACCAAATGAAGGAAGAGTTCAGACAAATCAATGAAGAGAATTTAAGAAGAATTAATGGTAGAATTGAACAGGTCAATGATACAATTAACCAGAAGATGGACAAAATCGATGAGGAAAGGAAGCAAGAAATAGCTGACACTAATGAGAGATTGAGAAAAGCTAACGAAACCATCATACAAAATAAAGCAGTGATAAATACCAGAATAGACCAGGTCCAAGAAAATAGTCGTATTCAGTAGTAATAAAAGGTTGGTTCTGGGACAGCCACGCCCCCCTCGTTTGTTTATGTTTACATTTTTTTCACTCCCTCCACCCCCGTCTTCACCTACATAACCGCCGCGCGGTCACCCAACTCCGCTCGTTTGTTTACATTTTTCCGGTTTGTTTACATTTTTTCTCTCTCGCCACGCCCCCCACTCCTCTGTTTATGTTTACATTTTTCCTTCCTCCCCACCCCCGCCCTACCCCGCACCCGCCGCGGTCATCGACCTCCTCGTGTTTATGTTTACGTTTTTTTCCACCGCGTGTCCCAGCTTTGCGTTGTTTACGTTCTCTCCTCTGTTTATGTTTACATTTTTTCCTTCCTCCCCACCCCCGCCTCGCCCCGCACCCACCGCCGCCGCGTCGCGGTCATCGACCTCCTCGTGTTTATGTTTACGTTTTTCGTGTCCCAGCTTTGCGTTGTTTACGTTTGTACCGAGAGAGAATGTTTATGTTTACGTTTTTTTCTCTCTCGCCGACGCGGCTATCACCACGTGCTCGTTCTTTTCTTTGGCCGCCGATCGACGACACGCTGACCCAGTAACAAACGTAAACATAAACATTCCGACAAACGTAAACAAAGTAAAGCTGGGACACGAAAAACGTAAACGTAAACATTCGGAGTTCGGCGACCGCCGCCGGAGCGCGTCTGTTTGTAAACAAATGTTTAGGAGAAGGGATAATGGCGTGATATATTTTTTTATTAATGTGGTATTGTTTACGTATCAATTTTTTCAGTTAATACGAGATTTTCGTTTATGATGTCTGTAACGCGTGTTACACCCGTCCAGATTGTGCTAGATTTTTTTGTCAACGAAGGTTTTGTTTTTATAACTAATTCAGATAATATTAAATGCGACAAGTGCGGTTTTAAAACAAAAGTATATCTGACAATCGCGCATATCCAGTTCATGCATAAACTTTTATATCCGAAATGCGGAATGATTCGCGATAGGTATTATAAATTTGAAGATTACGCTAAATCGAGAGAGTGTATTACAAATTATCCAATCGCTGTGAAATGTGTTCGAGAAGCGCGGAAACAGATGGAAGCATCATTTACGTTTCCTCGATGGCGAAAACGTTACCCGTCAGTCGAGAGACTGGTATCAGCGGGATTTTATTACACCGGAACGGAAGACGACGTAATATGTGTTGAATGCGGAATAGTACTTTGTGATTGGAAGGAGACTGATGATCCTTGGCTCGAACACGCGAAAGCTTCGCCAGACTGTGTATTAATTAAATTGCACAAGAGACAGTGTGCGGAAAAATAGTAGTAGTAATAAACAAGTTTTATCTGGAAATGTATGCGCTTTTTTTATTTTGAATTATTCGTTTAGTATCGTTTTAAAATTATTATTTATCAAATATGATTTGGTCGTGTGCGTTAATTGTATCCTATAACGGTTTTATCAGTATTATTAGTTCGTAGGTTCGATCCCTCGCATTACCAAATCATATTTTTTTTATTAATTAAAATATATAAAGAACAATTTTCAGTTCCCGATTAAACAAATGTTTATTCTCTGTCAGTAAATAGCTTGCGGTCTTAGCGGCAACATTGTGTTTTTACGAGCGCAGATTTTTCGTCAGATTTATTTTGTAAATAATGAATTTTTTGAAACAAATGTTACTCGCTAAATCAAAAGAGTGTATTGCTAATTATCAGAATGCGATAAAATGTGTTGAAGAAACAGAAGAAATGATGAAGTTGACATTTTATACATGGCCAAAACGTTCACCGTCAGCCGATAGACTCAGATCAGCGGGATTTTATTATACCGGAATTGAAGATGACGTAATGTGTGTGGAATGCAAAGCGGTTCTTTGTGAGTGGGAGGAGACTGACGATCCTTGGATTGAGCATGCGAAAGCCTCGCCATATTGTTTATTAGTTAGAATATATAAAGAATTATTTTCTATCCCCACCTAACCGAATATTTAGTATACGTTCAATTTTATTGTCAGTGTTCAGTTTGCAGTCTCTGTGAGAACATGTTAACGAAAGAATGGACGGTAGAAGTATAATCGACTTATTAAAACGCGAATTTTCAGAAGACGTTGTATTAAGGTTATCAAATATTATTAAAGTAACGAGTTTAGACGATTTGGTGATAGATCATTTTCGAACGTGCCAACTGAAGGGAATATATGATTGCTTAAAAGAAATTATTTTTTATTGTGAAGTAAAAAAGTTATCTGAAGACGGGTGTTGTTGTAGTGATAAGTTTACTGACGTTATAGACGGTCCGTGCCCGTGCGCTATTTTTGAAAGAAATAAAAATAAATTACTGTGTTGTTTACAGTTGATTGAAAGTCATGATGATTCAGAAATTAAATTATTTTTTGTAGATAGATATCTTCGATTTTTAAAAACAAAATGACTGATAAATTTGAAAACAGTATTTCCGCATTTAATTGGCAAATATATTATTTTGGCCCGCCGCTCGATGGAGAATTAAATTTTAACGAAATTTGTTGTTTGATAGTGAACGAATTTACACGAGCAAATGTTGTTAAAATTGAAAGGAATAAGCAGATTATTAAAATCAGTTTACCGATTACTTATACGTACGGTGCTGTATTGAAAAAATTAAAAAACTGTAGTCGTCAAACACTACTGAGTATCGATCATGAAGAAGAAGAAAAATTGTATAAAGTAAAATCAGTTCGTGCGTCACCAGTCGCTGTGAAGACGTCGGTTAAAAAACAATGTCAAAACAAGCGCTGCTGTGTGAAAGATTAATCAATCATTCGATAAACGAATTGTTAGAATCCGGTTTTGTTTTTAAACGATATTTAGATAGTGTTCAGTGTTCTTTGTGCGGGTTGCAGACAAGAGGAACTTTACCTATCGAACATATTCAGTTTATGCATAAATTATCGAATTCGAATTGCGAGATGGAGCAATGTATAATGTATAATTTCAATAATTATAGGAATGCGAAAAGATGTATTGCAGAGACTAAAAAAGTGATGTTATTATCATTTAAAAGTTGGCCTACACTCGAGCCCAATTTTAAAAAACTGGTTAACGCCGGATTTTATTATACCGGCGTTGGTAGTAAATTATCATGTATAGAGTGTAGAGTCATTTTAAACGGTTGGAAATGTTCTGACGATCCTTGGACTGTTCATGAAAAAGTATCACCACACTGTTTTTTGGTGAAAATTCACAAAGATGAAGATTGTATGTAATTAATTATTATTATTATTATTATTATTATTAAAAAATAGTATTGATGTATTTGTGTTTGTTGTTTTTTATTCATTTTCTTATCGTAGTTAGAACCATCAACATATATATAATGAGTGTAAGAGAGAATCCATCAACATATATATAATGAGTGTAAGAGAGAATATCAGTAACGAATTACATAAACAAGTTAGAAAAAATTTTTTAACTCGTAGTGTTGAGCTCAAAGGTCTTGATGATTTATATCAAGCCGATCTTGTAGAAATGATTCCATATGCAAAGTTGAATAGAGGTTATAAGTATATATTAACGATGATAAATTGCTTCAGTAAATACGCATTCGCTGTTCCAATAAAAACAAAATCGTCTGAAAATGTTGCGCGAGTACTTAAAATTTTATTACAAAATAATAAAATGAATCATTTACAAACAGATAAAGGTAAAGAATGGTACAACGAACGTGTGCGTAATTTGTTGAAGCAATACAATATAAATCATTATTCTACACATTCAGATAAAAAAGCTTCTATTATCGAACGGTTTAACCGTACTTTGAAAAATAAAATGTGGAAATGGTTTACAACTAACGGTAAGTATACGTGGTTGAATGTCCTTCCTGATTTATTGAGAGACTACAATAATACTGTGCACAGAACGATTAAAATGAAACCTGTAGATGTAAACAAGAATAACGAAAAAGAAGTATTGTTACGAATAAATAAAATAAAACAATTAACGTTCAATAAGAAACCTCCAAAATTTAAAATCGGCGATAGAGTAAGAATTAGCAAATATAAAAAGGTGTTTGCTAAAGGTTACCTTCCCAACTGGACAAACGAGTTATTTACTATTTATAACGTTAAATCTACAGCGCCGAGAACATATATTCTGAAGGATGATAAAGGTAATATATTAGAAGGTGGTTTTTATGAACAAGAAATAAGTAAAACAAAATTTGGTGACGTATATTTAATTGAAAAAATTTTAAAACGTAAAGGCGAGAAAGTAGTTGTACGTTGGTTGGGTTATGATAAATCACACGACAGTTGGATTAATAGAAATAATATTATATAATAACGTGTGTAAAAAAATAGACGTCAGTGATGAAGCTTAAACGGCAGAAACATAAAATAAATATTCGCGATATTGATACGATTGTTTATAATTGTAGGGATCTGAAGAAAAAGAGAAAAAAACATAGTAAATTATTACCAGATAATATTAGATGTTTAATTACAGGCTCATCAGACATGGGGAAGACTAATTTAATGCTTAATTTGTTATTCGATCCGAACGGATTATGCTTTGAAAATATATACGTGTTTTCAAAATCGTTGTATCAGCCTAAATACAAGTTTTTAAATAAAGTGTTTTCAAAAATACCGTTTATAGGTTATCATACGTTTACAGATAATGACGAGGTTATACATCCGAATGAAGCTAAACCTAATTCTGTAATAATTTTCGACGATATAGCTTGTGAACGGCAGTATAATATAGGAAATTATTTTACAATGGGGAGACATAATAATATTGATGTTTTTTATTTGTGCCAGTCGTATAGTAAAATTCCAAAACAACTGATACGAGATAACGCAAATTTAATAGTTTTATTTCGGCAAGATGAACTAAATTTAAAACATGTTTTTGCCGATCATGTTAACACGGATATGAGTTTTGATTGTTTTAAAGAAATTTGTAATAAAGCATGGATACGTGGTAAACATCATTTTTTAGTAATAGACAAAGAGAGTGATATGCGTTGCGGTCGTTATCGTATTGGACTCGATATTTATATAGATACATAAGGATTGATAAATTATTGTACAAGATGACGTCGCGAGCGAAACGTGAACAACTTGCGAAAGAGATCAAACAAATTAGGAAAGATATTAGACGGAAACACGCTAATTTGACTCAAAGCGCTATCAGCGAACAACAGGAATTAGAGAAACAATTAGAACCGATAGTTCAACCTTTAAAAAAATTAATAAATTTACGTAATGTGCTTTATGATACGGATGAAAAAATGGATGATGTAGAAACGCGTTTAAAAAAACATAAACGTCGTGGAAATAAAATAGAAGAACAAAAAGAAGTAGGAATTACGCCGATTAAAATGAGAAAAATTGGATCGATAACTAGTACACCTGAAATGGATGTTAACGAAGGTGCTACGGAAATATATGAAACACCGCCGACATTACAAGAAGTACTATCAACAACTACTGGTCTTAGTAGAGCAAATTATTGGATTGATAACGCTGTCACAGGAAAATTGCCTAGACTATATTTACGTAAATTGTTTAATGATAAAAATAAGGAAATCGATCATACTTACGGTGTTTATTTTGGAGACGATGATTCGATAAAGATAGGCAATTCAACTATTAATTTCGAGGGCGATAATATTATTATCGATAATGTAACGTATGAAGGTACGCCTGGACTTTATGAACTTCTTTTTATGAAAATACCTGACGATTATATATATTCAGAAGAGGATCTGCATACGTACGGTTTGATACTAAAAGCGACAAATGCTCATAAACAGAGTCACTCTGATCGAGTTAAGAGTAACAAAGGACATAAATATAATAATATAATTAAAAATCTGGTATCAGAGTCAACGTCTACTAAATCGAAACTGAAACGTATTGAAGGACGCGGTGTTTTATCGTTAACTAACGACGATAAACCGAATTATGTATATTGGGATGATCCGAACGAGTTATGCGACAGATTACGTTTATTAATAGCATCTAAGAATACCGGTCATTCCGGTCATGAAAATGAAATCATATCAATTATCGAAGAATTGCGAGAAGCGAATATAATAAAATAACGTGTAGTAATGTTAATTTTGTCATTTACAAAATGAGTATCGATAAATTCGAACGTTACAATAGACATATGCGGATAAACGTTGTTCGCGGTCCTACCGGTGAAGGTTTTCGTTTAACAGATGAGGGTGATTATGATATAGATAATAAGAGACTCTGTAATGTCGGTAACGCTGTTTCGGAAGAAGATGCTGTTAGTTTTAAAATTTTAAAAGAAAATTGTTTATATCAAATTGATAACCAGTACGACGTTGCTTTGAAAAATATAATTAATTTAGCCGATCCGAAATTACTTACTGACGCAGCGACTAAATCGTATGTAGATACAAAAATTCCGACCGTATCAAATGGAATTTGTAACTTCGAAGGTTATAGGTTAAATAATATAGGTTATCCATCGGTTCCGACAGATGCTGTAAGCAAACAGTTTATACTCGATACAGTTAATATAGTTCAACAGAGAGTTGAAGACAGATTAGACAATTTTGTTAATATATTAAACAATCACGTGTATAGTATATTATATAATGTTTATGTAAAAACAACGAAAGATAATCCTGTCAGAGATATAGAAGATTGGAAAAAAAATATATATTTGTAAATTATTATTTATCGCCGTCACAAATGCGTGTATATCAGAAGAGTGCAGAAGATGTCCGTCGCGGTCGAGGATTAATCGGAAATTTACTGAATAAAGCGGTCCATATTTTACCTATCGAACTACATGTTCCTGGTTATCAATACTGCGGACCGGGTACGAAATTAAGTAAACGATTACAGCGCGGAGATTCGGGTATTAATAAATTAGACGCGGCTTGTAAGGAACACGATATAATATACTCGAAATATCGAGATACTGAAAATCGTTCTAAAGCCGATCGTGAATTAGCGGAAAAAGCTTGGCAACGTGTAAAAGCACGAGACTCGTCTATCGGTGAAAAAGCTGCTGCTTGGGCGTTAACTAATATTATGAAAGCGAAAAGTAAATTCGGCGGCGGTATTAAAAAGAAAAAAAGAAAAAAAAATAAGCGAATTTCTAAATCAAAAAAAAGAAAAAGGAGGGGAAGGGGATTATACTTACGACCGTATAAAAAATCTGGTGGTGGTGGGAATAAAAAAAAAAAACATCGAAAGAAATAAAGATTCCCTCACACGCTCTCACCAATAATGAATTGTTTTCCTACGCTAAACTCTTGAATGTATCTAATTTTAGAGGTGTTTTTATGAAAGATACTTTACCGTTAAAAATTCAGAAAAATGAAACCGGTATTGTTAATTTAGATAGTATACGCGGGTCAGGTACGCATTGGGTATGTTACCGTAAACAAAATAAGACAATAAACTATTTTGATAGTTTTGGTAATTTAAGACCGCCAATTGAATTAGTTCGTTACTTTCAAACATCGGAGCAACAACCCGTCAATATAAACTATAATTATAAACGTTATCAACGATCAAATACAGTTAATTGTGGACGTTTGTGTTTGCAGTTTCTTAGTAATAATGTTTAGCTTAAACGGAGTAGGATCGTCGCTTAGTTGTGATATATTTCCTCCCATCGAACTCGAAGGAAATTGGGAACTCGGGTTGATTAATTTCATGACATACAATTCCATACCGAATGTTGAAGAAAATGTAAATAATATGTTTTATTTCGGTGACGATGGAGTGATTGAATTACCTACAGGCTCTTATGAAATCGAGGATATAAACACTTATATAAATCAAAAATTACCAAAAAGTAATAAAAAGAAAATTATTAAATTATTAATACGTGCTAATAATAATACTTTGAAAAGCGAAATCTATTCGAGTGAAACGATAGATTTCACTAAACCGAATTCTTTGGCTTCTCTTCTCGGATTCGCTAATACTGCCAAACTCGAACCGCTTATATGGCATTCATCACAGTCGACAATCAACATTGTAAAGACAGATGTTGTAAGACTTGTCTGCAGTGCTGTGGTTGGATCATTGAAGAACGGTCGAGAATCTCATATATTACACGAATTTTATCCGACAGTCGGACCGGGGTATAAATTAGTAGAATCACCGACAAACGTTATCTATTTACCAGTGAATACAAATAGATTAGATAATATCACAATACGATTAGAAGATCAAGACGGAAAGTTAATAAATTTTAGAGAAGAAACGATTTCTTTGCGATTACATATAAGAAAAAGACGAGATGAGGCTAATTTTTCCATATGGGCAAAATAAAACAATAGTTAAGTCCGTAAATAGCGCCAGTAAAATACGGGATGCTAATCAGTTAACATCTCTTAATAGAAAATTTTTAAAGTCGTTAGGGTATAAAGTACTTATTAACAATGAGTATATTGGACGTGTTAAATAGCGCTGTCTATGATGACGATAGTATCATCGGACGTGCGTATCATACACACACTCCTTACGCATCTACTACATTAAATAATAATGATGAGATACGTATTCCTGTTCATCAACAAGATCATTATACACTTCCTTGTGAGAGTTATCTACATATCGAAGGTAAATTAATGGGCGAAAACAATCAGAAAAACGAAAATATTCGATTAATTAGTAACGGATTAGCGTTTTTATTCGATGAAATACGGTACGAAATATGTGCTACGGAAGTAGATCGTGTTAAAAATGTTGGCATCACATCAGTAATGAAGAATATTTTAACATTCAAACCCGGTGATATGAAGAAAATAACTAATGCAGGATGGACGGGAGACGTAAAAAGTTGCTTCACAACAGATTCAACGAATTTCGTGTTTTGTATTCCTTTAAAATTATTACTCGGTTTTGCTGAACAATACAAACGCATAATTTCAAATGTGAAACAAGAACTGATTTTAATACGATCATCGTCTGATAATAACGCTGTAGTTTTAAACGCTATCGATAAATATAAATTACAATTAACAAAAATCAATTGGCGAATTCCTTATATTTATGTTAGCGATGAGTATAGACACAGATTATTGAGTATTGTTGATAGAGATACGCCAATAAAATTAGCGTTTCGTAGATGGGAGTTGCAAGAATACCCGACTTTACCAGAAACTAAACAGTTGACGTGGACGATAAAAACTGTAGCACAGACTGATAAACCGCGTTATATAATTGTAGGTTTTCAAACAGATAGAAAAAATAACATAACAAAAAATGCCTCTCATTTTGATTTATGCAACTTGCATAATATTAAATTATATTTGAATTCGCAATACTATCCGTATGATAATTTAAACGGAAGTAAAGAGACGTTATACGAGATGTATAAAGGGTTTCAATCATCGTATTATGATGGTAGCGAGAACGAACCTGTTCTGGACAGGTCCGATTATTTATTATACGCGCCGATAATTGTTATTGACTGCTCTCATCAGAGCGACCTTTTAAAAACCGGTTCTGTCGATGTTCGTTTAGAAATAGAAGCAGCGCAGAATTTTCCGTCGAAAACGACCGCATACTGCTTCCTAATATCTGATAATTTGCTTGTATATTTACCTTTATCTGGTGTTATAAGAAAATCGATAGAATGAATCGATTGTTAACATTATATTTATTCGCTTGGTATACACATTTTATAATCACTTGTAGTGTTAGCGCTTTATAATAATGATCGGTTTTATTGTTGATGTTCAATGTTTTTTCGACGACGCTAAAAATTATATTGTTAAAGAATTGTGTGTACAAAGAATAGAAAATCATAACTGTACCGGTGTGAGAGAACATTTTTTGTTTTTACCACCATTCGATTATCGTTATTTATCAAAAAATAGAAAAAAACAAGTAGAGTGGTTGAAAAGATTTTTTCATGGTTTCAGCTGGAATTGTGGAATTCACAGCTATGACGAACTTCACAATATTTTAAACAGCATCGTTACTGAAGGTGAATATGTGTACACTAAAGGAGCGGAAAAACAGAGACTCATCGAGGACATGATCGACTACAAGTCGGTTGAAGTAATAGATCTCGAAGCGCTTAAGTGTCCATCATTAAGTGTCTTACAACAGCAGACTGTGGCACGTGTCGATTGTCCATATAAACATAATCTTGATCATTGTGCGCTAAATAATGTATTTCATATAGCAAATTGGATATTGAATAATAAAATTTAAAATGTATTTTTTTAATGTATTTATTTCACATCTTTTTCCTTCACTATTATTAATCTATGATCGACTACAAGTCGGTTGAAGTGTCCCTCATTAAGTGTCTTAAAACAGTCTGTATAAACATATTTTTTTTCTTCACTATTACTATGCTAGAACATCACATTATTATTAATCCGGGAATCCATGATAAATACCAAACAAAGGAAAGGATTTTGTGAAAGTATTAAACACCAACACTAAATTTTTTTTTATATGCTATTTATTTATACATATATATATATATAAAATTACAAAAATTCTATAATTTTTTTATTAATTCTTTTATAAACGGTTGTATAGTCGAGCCTGGTCTGTCGACTATCGCTTTCAATTTCACAATTTCTCCAGGTGTTAATCTTTTTGGCGAAAAAAACCATTTATGGAGAAGACGACTCTCCTCCTCCTGTTTTGATGACGTGTTCATTTCCATCAAAGACGCAAATAGAAGTAGGTCAAAAACAGCTGTAAATGTGTTCTATGTAAAATTAAATACGGTTTAAAAATAACATAGGAAAGTCTTATAACAAAAACAAATTAATTTTTTGAATAGAGAAATGTAAAACACGTTATACCTTGTAATAATACATATATTAAAAATGATATAAAAAGAACACACTTATTTTACAGGTGACCAAAAAAAAAAACAAGAATTATTATACACGTTCTTGTGTAAAACATATTATTTTTATTATATATATTAAAATTAAATTATTTATATATATATACATACAATTAAAATTAAATACTTATTTATAATATATACATATTTACATACATCAATCAATCAACTAACAGACCAACCTTAAATTATTTTAATACGGCTTATACCGCGTCTTGTACGAGCCGTGTGCTACATCTTTAACATTTTTAATTTTGTTTAAAGCCGATTTAAATAAATCGGCTGTTGCCACGAACAGCGGGTCTTGTTGTGACGATGCTAAAACAGTCACTTTACGGGATACTTTTTGCCACCAGTTGTCGGAATGTATACGTTTGATGTCAGCCGTCTGCGTTAATTTTACCTCGATCAAATATGGACCTTCCTCACCTGGTGTTTTAACCCATTTCTTCATGCCGTCTTTTAATATCTCAAACTTTTGTTCAAATTTAGTGTTTTTGATTTTTTTTGATTTTTCAGATTTTTTAGATTTTTTAGATTTGGAAAAAGAGTTAAAAATTTTATCAAAATCGTCTTCGCTATCTGATTGAGTATCGGTACTACTATCGCTGTTTTTATTGAGTTCAATCGTCTCGGCCGATTTCTTTATACTAATTAATTCACGAAACAATTTAATACTATCATGATCTAAATTTTTGCTATTGTAAAGTTCGTCATCAATCTGAGAATTAAAATAATCGATAATTTCCGCTAAGGTCATTTCTTTTTGTTTCCTACGGAAAATATCGATTTCTGACGGTTCATCATCAAATATATGCATGACCGCATTCTGAATAATTAAATATAAATTAATAATAATTGAAGGTTGGTCCAGTACAATCGCTTTCAAATTTTCTAATGCCTCCTCCCACAGCACTATTTTTACCAGCCCCGTTATGTAAAGACATTGAATCAGGTCTTTAATTGGAAAATACGTCGATGGGCCGGCGGATGCTGAAGGAGAAGTATTGGATGCTTCGCGTTCCATTACTAGAAACAGAAAAAAAAATAACATAATTAATTTCTAACAACATTTTTAAAAAAATAGATAATATTGTTAGAAAAAAAGAAAATTTAGAAATCTGTTAAAAATTTTTCTATTTCTAGCAATAAGTTTTCATCATCATCATAGTTATCTGCAACGCTTGTTCCTCCTGTCGAACCAAAACCACAAGAGCCGCGAGCTGTTGAATCTAAACTCGCTAATTCTTGTAATTTTGGCTCAGCTATTTGTTCGCATATTAACTGCGCTATACGATCTCCTTTCCGAATGTAAAAAATTTCAGAAGAATGGTTAAATAAAATTACACCAACATTGCCGCGATAATCTCTGTCAATAACGCCTGCACCGACGGCGATATGGTGTTTTAACGCTAACCCAGAACGTGGTGCAATTCGTCCGTAACATTTCTCTGGAATTTTAACAGCCAAATCAGTTTTAACTAACGCATTGTCATGAGGAGCGATCATACAATCATACGCGCTTCTGAGATCGAAACCCGCAGCATATGCGCTCATTTTGACTGGAGGATAAGCATTATCAGATAACTTGACAAAAAACAGAGTTGGAACTGCCATTATGCCTGCAACACAAAAAACAAATTATACTGCCTTCAGCGATGATAATATCTATATACAAAAACAATTACATTATCGGATAATATTAACATATATTAAAAAACAATTTTAAACAATTACTTACTGAATTGATGTATGAAGTTGTTGCACAAAAAAGAGAAGAAGAACAAGTTGATAATATCTGTATAAAACAAAATAAAGTATTAGTTTTATAACTTAACATAATCACCAGTAGCGTTAGTATTTTTTAATAAAAATAATCATTTACCAAAAGTGACGGTAGTCAGTCGCTTGATAAAAACGTACGAAGAGAGACGAAAGCTGATATAAATACAAGCTGATAATATCTGTATAAAACAAAATAAAGTATTAGTTTTATAACTTATCATAACCACCAGTAGCGTTAGTGTTTATAATATAAATAATCATTTACCAAAAGTGACGGTAGTCGATTGATAAAAACGTACGAAGGGAGACGAAACAAGCTGATAATATCTGTATTAATTTTACAACTTAAAATCTATTACTATCAACAGCGCTAATGTTTTTATATTAAATAAAAATATCCGCTTACCAAAAATAATAGTAGTAGTAGTAGTAGTAGTAGTAGTAGTAGTAGTAGTAGTAGTAGTAGTAGTAGTAGTAGTAGTAGTAGTAGTAAGCAGATGATATCTGTATAAAAATTAAAAAAAGTATTAATTTCACAACTTAACATTATCTATTTAAAATCTATCACCATCAACAATGTTAGTGTATACAAAAAATTGTCTCTTACCTGAGATAGCAGCAGTACAACACGTCGAGTCGAACGAAGAATTGTACATAGATCAGTAAAATTCAATTCACTTTATATACATTTTTTGAGAATACCAATTATGACCTCTGTACAGAGACTTGTTTACTGTTTTCCGTTATCAAGCCACTTCCATTTACGTAATTATACAAAAAAACTGTGATTAATAATCATGTGATATACGCGTGAAACTTGCTATTTACAGATTGTAATGTCAAAACAACAAAAAAATAATATAAAGGAATAAAAATACTGTAAAAAGAATAATAATTAGGACTTTGTATCCAGATTTTGTTTACTGTTTTCGTTATCAAGCTAATTCCATTTACGTAATTGTACAAACAACTGCAATTAATAATCATGTGACATACACGTGAAACTTGTTATTTATAGGTTGTAATGTCAAAACAAAAAAAAAATAATATGTAAGAATACAGTAGAGAGAATAATAATTAAAACTCTGGACCCGGATTTCGTTATCGAACCAATTATTTTAATAACTGTAATTAATAATCGTGTGATATACACGTGAAACTTGTTATTTACAGATTGTAATATAAAAAACAAAACAAAAAATAATATAATTAAGAGTACTGTCGATTAAACAACCCGGAATTATCGCAAATTGGTTTTTCCATTTATGTACAGCGCCAATTAACTGAAATGACGTAAATATTTTTTTTTTCTCAATTTGTATTTTACTGTTATAGACGCAAAACGTTTAAATACTATGATTTTATTTCTCTACATCAGTATGAAGACAAATTCATCAAATTCGTTACAGGACAGATAGAGAGATACAATCGCTTCATAACAAAATCAACGAATTTTGTGTACCTTCAAAACTATTACTCAGCTTTATTGAACAACAGCAACCTATAGGTATTGGAATTATTTATTTTACTGTTAGACTAATTCAATAGTAAATATTTACTTTTTAAAAAATGAATGATTTTACTTTTTTTAGATTATAATGGACAAACAACTCCCATTCAAAAAGAGATTGTCTGTGAGAACCGATAATGACGCAAATACTCGCACACCTGAACCGGGATCTTCATCCAGACAAGATCCTCAACCTGGGTCATCTTATATACAACATCCAAGTTATTCTTCCACATCATCACCATCATCATCATCATCATCATCATCATCATCTAATAATAATAATTTACATTTAAAAAATAATAGATTAAAACATATAATTTCAGAAAATAAATTTATAGAAATAGAAAATGCGTTTAAGGGTAATTTAAGAACGTATTTTTATAAAAATAATAATAACGTAATTAAAGACATATGTCTATTATTAATTTATTTAAAATTAGAAATATTAAAGATTTTAAGTAATATGATTGTAATATATAACGCTATAAAATTCAATATTTTAGTTGAATGTACATACGTTAAAAATAATATTAATGAATATCAGGACAGAACATTTAAAACCAAAAATATTATTTTACTTCATAGTTCGTCTATACCATCTGAAATAGACAGTATGATAAACAGTATTTGTAATGAAGAAGACATATATGTACAAAAAGGCTCTGGATGGTCGTTACATTCAATTGACGGGATATTAATTCGAATTAATCGTTTTAAGCCTTTAAGAGGTAGTTCGTATATTCCGCTTTCACCAAAACTGACTGCTAAAAAAAGCATAATTAATCCTAAAAATACAGATAATTATTGTTTTAAATGGGCGATTCTTTGTAAATTCGTAAACGGTTCACACCCGGAACGCATAAATTTTCGTTATAAGGATTTAGAAAATAAATTTACTTTTAATAATATCGATTTTCCTACTCCGTTAACACAAATAAAAATTTTTGAAAAAAATAATAACGTTTCGATTAACGTGTATGGTGTTGAAAACGATATCACAATTTACCCGTTAAAAGTATGCGATAATGAAAAATCAAACCATTTCGATCTTTTATTATTAAATAAAAATAATACGACCCATTATTGTTATATTAAAAATTTCACCAAATTAATTAGATCGCAAGTAACTAAAAGTTTTAATGATATAGAATTTTGTAAACGATGTCTAACCTACTTCACTGTTAAATCTAAAAAGTTAAAAATACATAAACGAAACTGTCAAAAAAATACACCTACACGAGTGATAATGCCGACTGATAATTTAAAATTTCAAAATTTCCAATACCAATATAAACTTCCAATAGTAGTTTACGCGGATTTTGAATGTATATTAAAACCGATAAGTACTTGTTACCCTGATCGGAAATATTCTTTTACAGTCGCGAATGAACTACACGAACCTATGAGTTTTTGCGTTTATTTCGTTGTAGAAAATTCAATTCCCGCTAATATTAAAAAACATTTGCCATCAGAACCGTTCTTATATAGAGGTAAAAATGCTGCGGAAAAATTCGTATCATATCTCGTTGAAAACATAAATTTATTAGATTTGCTTCTTAATAATATTATACCGTTAAAAATGACAAAACAAGATAAAATCAAATATAAATCTACTACACATTGCGAAATGTGTAAACGCGAATTCACGTTATTTTACAGACCCGTTAGAGATCATTGTCATATTACCGGTCGTTACCGTTCCGCATTATGTAATAATTGTAATCTGAGGAGACAAAATCAAAAATTTGTTCCCGTTTTTATTCACGCTAGTTCAAATTATGATTCTCATTTTATCGTCCGCCAATTAGGGTATGATATTAGGCAAATAATTGTTATTCCAAATTCGACTGAAAAATATATATCATTTTCAAAAAAAACGTGTAACGGAATAACTATTAAATTTGTTGATACTTTTCGTTTTCTAAATAGATCCTTAGCGGAACTAAGTAATAATCTACCAAAAAATCAATTTTTTCATACTAGCAAATTTTTTTCAAATAATGATATGGATTTAGTCACTCGAAAAGGTGTATATCCTTATGAATATACCGATTCGTGGGAAAAATTGAAAGTACAAGAACTACCTCCTAAAGTCGAATTTTATAGTAAATTAAATGCGAAACATATAAGCGATGAAGATTATAATCACGCGGTTCAAGTTTGGAATCATTTTAAAATTAAATCGTTGGGCGACTACAGTGATTTATATTTGAAAATTGACGTATTGCTTTTATGCGACGTTTTTGAAAGTTTTCGTTTGCTTTGTTTATCTTCACATAATTTAGATTGCGCGCACTATTTAACCGTTCCAGGGTTTGCTTTTGATGCGATGCTATTTTGTACTGGTATTGAACTTGAGTTGCTTAACGAATACGAAATGTATATGTTTTTTGAGGCCGCTATAAAAGGAGGAAGATCGTCATGTATTAAAAAACATTCAAAAGCCAATAACGAATATATAAAAGAAACATATAATCCAAATTATCCTAAAACATTTTTAGCATATTTAGACGCGAATAATCTATACGGGTGGGCGATGAGTGAATATATTCCGTATTCTAACTTTGTATGGACTGATAAAATTACTATTACAGATATATTAAATACCCCTAATAATTCTAAAACAGGGTATATATTAGAAGTCGATATAGAATACCCTGAAAGTTTACACGATAACCATATGGATCTACCATTTCTTCCAATTAATAAAAGTATAAATCACACAAAACAAACAAAATTACTAACTACATTAGAACCAAAAGAACATTATATTTGCCATTATATCAATTTAAAACAAGCTGTCAATCACGGGTTGAAAGTAACTAAAATTCACAGAACGTTAAAATTTTATCAAAAACCATGGTTAAAACCGTATATCGATTTAAATACGGAAAAACGACGAATTGCAACAAACGAGTTTGAAAAAGATTTTTTTAAATTGTTAAATAATTCTGTCTTTGGTAAGTGTATGGAAAATGTAAGAAAAAGAATGAAATTAGATCTTGTAAGTGAAAATAAAAAATTATTAAAACTTATTTCTAAGCCGACTTTCAAAGACAGAATTATATATGATAAATCACTTTGTGCTGTATTATCAAACAAAACGTCTATTTATTTTAATAAACCAATTTATGTAGGTTTCGCGGTATTAGAATTGAGCAAAACCTTAATGTATGAATTTCATTATGATATAATGAAAAAAAAATATGGAAACAAAATTTCGTTATTATATACTGATACTGACAGTTTGTTTTATGAAATATTGACAAATGATTTTTATGAAGATATGTTAGATCCAGATTTGAAAATGTTTTTTGATACTAGCGATTATCCTCCTGATCATAAATGTTATTCTACTATAAATAAAAAAGTAATTGGCAAATTTAAAGACGAATGTAACGGTATTCCGATTAAGGAATTTATTGGTTTACGATCAAAATTATATACCTATACTACGCGTGACAATAATATTCAAAAGAAAGCGAAAGGAATTAAAAAATGTGTAATTAATAACGAGATCGCGTTTAACGATTTCAAAAATTGTCTTCATAATACTCTTTCGGAAACAGAAAATCGTAGAATTATGAAATTAATAAGATCGAAAAAACATATAGTAGAATCGGTATCAATTAATAAATTAGCGTTAAGCAATAATGATGATAAGAGAGTATTATGTGATAACAGGATAAATACAATCCCGTACGGTCATTATTCATTAAACCATTCAAGTTGATACTTTATAGTCGAACTATGAATCGTCTTTTTATGTTGCAAAATAAACACAATCAACGTAAAAACATCGTTTTTAATATTTACGATACTCAGACTATGGGACTTAAAAATTTTAATATCTGTTATTCTAAAATATTTAAATTTCTTCGTGAAAAAGTAGAAGAATATGATAATAATGTGGAGTGTGTTAAAAATTGTACAAAGTTTGATGTGTATCAAAATACTTGTTGTAATAATCATTTAAAATGCGATCAACGCGTTACTCAACTTTGGAATACTATATCTCAATTATTTTAACATATTTTAATTTACCATGACATTTTATGTATATATATTTTTAATACCTGAACAAAAAAAACGATATCGACAATATTCAAATAATTTCCTACACAAAAAAATGTTCATTGAAACGCATACTGGAAACGTGATTGTGTTAATTGCAATGAAACCAATAATAAATTAATCTTTTGACCTTCTACTTACAACACGTACTGACGATAATGCGTTTTCTGTCTATATAAACCGATTAAAAATTGTGGTTCAGCATCCAGAAGCATACCAACTGTTGTAATGTATAATCACACAGAATTTTTGAAACGCTTAAAGACGTTTTATAAAATTGAAAAAGCTGGACGAAAAAAACATTATCATAGATTTTATCCTAATAGGAATCAAAATCCTCACAATCTGGCAGCCGCTGGATTTGTTTATGAAGGCGATGGCGACACCGTTCGATGTCTGACATGTAGAGTCAGATTTATGGAATGGACGGCGGAGGATTGCCCTATAGCATTACATAAGAAAATAATGCCGCAATGCCAGTTTGTGATAACACAACTTGGATGTGATCATTATCATCTTTAAGGTATTTTTTTAAAAAATAATTTTTACTATTTTAAAAAAATAGGTGATTATATTAGTTTCACAATATAATTTAATTCGTTACCTGTAAAATAAGTAGGTTCTTCATATGTCGTTTTTACAGTTCTCTATTCCAAAAATTTTGTCTTATAAGTCTTTCCTATATCATTTTTTTTTAAATATGTAATTATTAAAATATATAATGTATTCTGTACGTTTCTCTATTACTTTTTTTATCTTTAGTTAATAGGATTCAATTTTTAGTTCTTAAAAGTTTAGTTTATCTTTTGTTTAATTTTTAAAAAAATATGACTTTTTTTTCAAAGGATTCTTGGTGCGTTTAATTAACAAATTATTATTTTTGTTTGTTATAGGTTGGGGAGGACTGACTTCCAACTGCTGACAAAAAAAAAAAAAAAAAAAAATAATATGTTAATATAATCTTAATTATTTTGTTATCATAGTTCAAATAGTTATTTTGTATGTACTTATTAATATAGTTAATGTAATCTCAATTATTTTGTTATCACAAAATTTGTTAGTCATTTTGTATGTACATAGTTATTTTGTATGTACTTGTTAATATAATCTCAATTATTTTGTCGTCATAAAATTTGTAACTGTTCAAATAGTTAGTTTGTATGTACTTGTTAATATAATCTCAATTATTTTGTTATCACAAAATTTGTAACTATTCAAATAATCATTTTGTATGTACTTATTAATATAATCTCAATTATTTTGTTATCACAAAATTTGTAACTATTCAAATAATCATTTTGTATGTATTTGTTGATATAATCCGATCATTATATATGTATTTAATGGTATGATAATAAATATTGTGATCTGCTTTGATTTGTTATTATTATTTCGTAGGAATAATTAAAATAAAACCAGTGTTTTGTTAACAATACAATTTATTACACTCTTTACAACAATGAAATATTTCTCAATACAAAAATTCGAGTCATATCAATTTGAAGGTTATAGGTTATCCATCGACTGTAACGTAAACAAGCGTCGACAATAATACATATCAACTCTATTTTTATAAATTTTATTTACAAACTGAACTTTTATTCTTCTTCATCGATATTACTATCAATTATTGTGTGAAATCGATTGTAATATTAATTCTTTCAATTTGTATAGTACATCATCATTTGCACATTTCAATCCGAATATCGATAGATTATTTTGTTCTGTTCTAACTAATCCGCCCGTAAATTCATTAAAGACATACACAGTGTTATTCTTAAAAAAGTATAAATTGCCATCAGAAAATCTAAATGATGAATCGATTTTAGGCGGTATTCCAGGAAATGTATCGGATATATAACCCCATGATTTAGTAGTGAACATACACTCATTGACTTCTCTATAATAATTATCATCATGAAATATATAAGTTTTACCTGTATAACTGTTAAATACCGCATGCAAATTATTCGGTTGTATGTTAAATAAAGACTGGATATGCTTCGGATAACCATGACTTAATTTAAGACTCATTAAATCAAACATGAATACCAAAGAATCTATAAACATAACTATCTCGCCAGATGGCCGTTGATATACAGCTAAAATTTTTGTGAAATTTCTTGGAAGAAACGTTAACCAATGCTTTATTATAAGCGGTTTGGTGTACATCATCTCTGTCGGATTTAATATCCACAGCCATTTTTCATGTAATATATATAATCGTTTATCGGCAATTAAAAATAAATTAATATTTTTAAAATTACAAAGATCAATTTTATTTGTATCTATAGGACGCTCGTCTTCCGTCTCTGGTATTGAAGAAGATGGTGACATCGGTATGAAAGATGTCATAAAAGTGTTTTGTGTCTTACCATACAAATTTTGAATAGCTAAAACATCATCATCACCTAACTCGATTTTACCGTTGTAATAAGCATACATTACAGAATCTGATACATCTGAATGTGATAAACCTATAGCATGACCGATTTCGTGTATTAAAGTTGCATACAAACTTGATTGACCAAGAGGAACGACTTTGCCAGTCGAATATGACCAATTTTCATCTTCATCAATATGAATTTCTCGTCTTGAATTATTATAATCAGGAAAATATGCGTGCGCTAATGTTCCGCCTTTGCCGTCAAACATTCTCGTACATTGCCATGATTCTTTTTGCATCATATGTTTCAATCGTTTATTAGAAATTAAAATATCTGTATTCACTCTATCATGTTTGAAACGTATACCAGACTTTTCCTCCCATACTGCGAAAGCTTGTTTAGTCAATTCTAACACCTCTTGATTCGCTAAATAATAATGCCATGTTACTTCGGGCTTGTTCCATTTGAAACTAGATACTCGATAATCGATACTATCACTGTTACCGCACCTAGTTTTCGACATTAAGTTTATAGTTTCATTATTTAATTCGCCATCAGTAGGCAATTTATAGTATTCTTGAAATATAAGTAACGCGTTAGCAATATCTGATTCATTTACCGCTTGCAACGAAAATTCATCATCTGTTTTAAGATAACCATAGTCATATAAATATCGCTTAACTTTATCCATTTCAATCTGTGTTGTATTATCGGTCGAAGAATTTGCTAGTAATATTTGATCGCATTTTGCCCATAATGTTAAAAAAAATATTACAGATTTAAGCGGTGTCATAGTTTCCGATTGTACTGTACAATGACAAATACCAAACAACATCATTAATAAAAAAATATATCACGCCATTATCCCTTCTCCTAAACATTTGTTTACAAACAGACGCGCTCCGGCGGCGGTCGCCGAACTCCGAATGTTTACGTTTACGTTTTTCGTGTCCCAGCTTTACTTTGTTTACGTTTGTCGGAATGTTTATGTTTACGTTTGTTACTGGGTCAGCGTGTCGTCGATCGGCGGCCAAAGAAAACAACGAGCACGTGGTGATAGCCGCGTCGGCGAGAGAGAAAAAAACGTAAACATAAACATTCTCTCTCGGCACAAACGTAAACAACGCAAAGCTGGGACACGAAAAACGTAAACATAAACACGAGGAGGT
Organism: Magicicada septendecula; assembly: GCA_034769895.1. NCBI lineage: Eukaryota > Metazoa > Arthropoda > Insecta > Hemiptera > Cicadidae > Magicicada > Magicicada septendecula. Next base: position 1,083,282,607 of record CM068367.1, on the reverse strand, counting down.
CGATGACCGCGGCGGGTGCGGGGCGAGGCGGGGGTGGGGAGGAAGGAAAAAAATGTAAACATAAACAGAGGAGAGAACGTAAACAACGCAAAGCTGGGACACGCGGTGAGAAAAAAACGTAAACATAAACACGAGGAGGTCGATGACCGCGACGCGGCGGCGGTGGGAGCGGGGCGAGGCGGGGGTGGGGAGGAAGGAAAAAATGTAAACATAAACAGAGGAGAGAACGTAAACAACGCAAAGCTGGGACACGCGGTGGAAAAAAAACGTAAACATAAACACGAGGAGGTCGATGACCGCGGCGGGTGCGGGGTAGGGCGGGGGTGGGGAGGACGGAAAAATGTAAACATAAACAGAGGAGTGGGGGGCGTGGCGAGAGAGAAAAAATGTAAACAAACCGGAAAAATGTAAACAAACGAGCGGAGTTGGGTGACCGCGCGGCGGTTATGTAGGTGAAGACGGGGGTGGAGGGAGTGAAAAAAATGTAAACATAAACAAACGAGGGGGGCGTGGCTGTCCCAGAACCAACCTTTTATTACTACTGTATTCAAATAGAAGGAATACAAAAGGAACAAGAAAATTTAGTTAATTTACAGAAACAGACCGGAGAAAGGTGTGACAATATTAACACTACGGTGAATAATTTAACTGGTCAGGTACGCCAAAATCAAGAAGAAATTGAGTTAATTAGAACCAGACCAAATAATATTACTCATGTTTCCACAAATGAAACCAGAGAAGGAATTAATTTCAAAAATTATCGCAGAAACCCCATGGAATTCCTGGCCAGAATTGAGGAACATTTTAATAAACATCGAATAACTATCTGGAGCTCGATTAGAGAGATGTTGGATGAGCATTTTAGGGAGATTACGGACAACTGGTGGACAGCAACCAGGAATGCGATAGTGGACTACGCTCAATTTAAAAAACTGTTTAAAGAAAAATACTGGTCCGAAGCTATACAAAATATTATAAGGGACAACATTTGTCAGGGAAGATATAATGGAAATAGAGGTACATCTCCAACTACTTGCTTCTGGGGAAAGGTGTGTTTGGCGAGACACCTAGAGCCAAGAATACCAGAAGAATCCCTAGTAACTAAAATGGCATACCATTATGACACAGGAATTGCCAGAGCACGCCTGGGAAGCCAGATTAAAACGGTCCACGCAATGGCTGACTTATTAGAAAATTATGAACACGAGGGTTACTACAAAAGAAGCAGACAACGAACTGATCAGTGCGGTTCAAAAAATAATAACCATGGTATGAATCATAATCAATATAATAACATGAATAACCGGAATAGTTATGTCAACGATCGTAATTACAACCAAAATTTTATCCCAAATAATAACCAACCAGCAAACTTCAATCGAAACCCAATTAACAATAATGATAACAACAGGCCCAATCAAAATTACCATCCGGGTAATAGAAACAATAATAATTATAATAACTACCGAACAAACCAAAATTATAATAATTTTAGGAGTAACTCAGGAGTTAATAACAATAATAATCAGGGTAATTATAATAATAATCGTTCGTACCGACCCCGAATAAATTACATCAGTGCCGAAGAAGGGGATTACTGGAGATACCATCAACCTCGGAGGAACAGTTTTAATAACAGTTATGATCAAAGAGGAAATCCCAGAGGGATGAGTCACCATTATAACCGAGTCAGAAGTAGAAGCCAGGAGGACTTCCGAGAATCAAGGGGAAGTGAACAATTAGACAACCGAGAGGTTGAACAACCAGGAACCAGCACACCAGTCCAGGCAAATCAACAGTCATGCCCGGAAAATAATCATGATAGCCTTAATTTAAACGGAGTGAGGCAGTAATAAACCCTCGCGACCCCTTACTGCTACTAACTACTGGGTACAATAACCACCAAATTCAAAAATATAGTAATAACAAATTACTACCAACTAATTATGAAAAGCTAATTATGGAAAATAAAAGAATTTTGAAGTATAACAATAACCAAAGTTTAAGGACGGACAGTCAAAATCTTACTATTATTTACAATTATTATTTGAAAAATCTTCGAGAAGAACTGTTGGAGGAAACGGTGACAAGTAGAATCAACCAGCATAATGAAATTTTATACATAACCGCTCAAATTGAAGGAATTCCTACACGAATAATGATAGATACTGGTGCAAATGTATCACTTATTAATGACGCTGAACTGGAGAGAATACAGAAACAAAGTAAAAATATAATACCTACCTTACCTGTCAATAATGTTATTTTAATAGGTGCCACTGGGCGTCAAAATAAAACAGTGAGAAAACAAGTGTCATTGGAAACAGAAAGCAAAGGTGTTACAATTAATATTATATGTTTGGTCGCAATCGGCCTACCATTCGAATTATTAATCGGATGCGATATGCTGAGGAAATACTCAGCCATTATTGATTTGAGCAAGGAGAAGGTGTCCTTGAACTCAGAAGGTGTTATGTGGACGGCAGAGTTAATAGGAAGCGATGGTGCCCCTCTGAACCGTACCCATCACCAAGTTAGGGAATTAAATTTTTTAAATAATGACACCCAATGCAGAAAAATAATCTATAATATGACAAATGAAGACCTGTGGAACAGTAAATTACAGGAGATAAGAGAGTTTAGACACCAAGGCACAAATAATTTGACAGCAAAACAAGTAGAAGATCTCATCATGATATATAAGAAGTATAAACATGTATTTTCAGAAAACCCAGGAAAAGTAAAAAACTATCAGTGTAGAATACAATTTAAAGAACCAGCAGAATTCCACAGAAAATCCTATCCTATACCATATTCATTGAAGGAGGCGGTTAGAGATGAAATTAATAAAATGTTGTTAAATGATATAATTGAGCATAGCCAATCGCCATATACTAGCCCAATAGTAGCAATTCAGAAGAAGAACGGGCAGGTTCGACTTTGCTTGGATGCCCGAGAAATAAATAAACACATAGTAAATGATCGTACGTCACCTGGAGAAATAGAAGAAATTCTAAAGAAATTTCATGGTACAAAATTTATCAGTACCTGGGACACAGTTTGTGGTTACTGGCAGGTGGAGTTGCACCCGATGAGTCGAAAATATATGGCTTTTATTTTCGAGGGTAGAAACTACCAGTTTAAAAGATTGCCATTTGGATTAGTCAATTCGGTAGCAATTTTTGTACGATGTATGGACCAGGTATTGGGTCAGGAAGCGCTACAATTCACCACAGTTTATGTAGACGACCTGTTGATTACCTCATCCAACTGGGAGGAACATTGTCACAGGGTGGAATATGTATTGAGTAAGTTAGCAGAGAACGACATAACACTAAAACTTGAAAAATCCCAATTAATAGCGAAGGAGGTTCAATTTTTAGGTTTCAATTTGACTGAACAAGGTATTTCTCCATCACAAGAAAAGGTTACTGCAATCCAGAAGTTCCCACAACCAAATAATAAGAGGCAACTCCAATCCTTCTTAGGACTGTGTAATTACTACCGGAAGTTCCAACGCAATTATTCCGCATTGACATCTAAATTTCAGGAACAGCTGTCTTCCAAAAACAAATGGTCATGGGGACATGAACAGGATGCGATACTACAACAGATAAAGGATAAATTCTTAGAGACAGTAATCCTTCATCATCCAAATTTTGATCACCCATTCTTTTTGAACTGTGACGCAAGTGATGTCAGTCTTGGGACGGTATTGTACCAAGAAGACACAGAAGGAAACCATTTAGTCATCAGTTTTGCCAGTCGTGTGTTAAACCACTGTGAGAGAAGGTATAATGTTACGGAAAAGGAACTATTAAGCATAGTCTTTGCTTGTAGTAAATTCCGAATGTACATTTTGGGATATCCTGTAACTGTCAGAACGGATCATAAGTCCATCTCATTTTTAAGAAGTTGTAAGCTGAGTCATGGAAGGCTTACGAGGTGGATACTCGCCTTGCAGGAGTATAATATCAAATGGGAATATATTCCAGGTAGTCAAAACGTGATAGCAGACGTGTTATCTCGAATAAACCTGGACACCCAGACATTTGAGGGTGAGAAAGAAAGGATTATCAAGGTGTACAACATTCTCAAAAGCAGATCTGATTTGGAAGCATTATTACAAAATATCAAAGCTAATCAGTTATTAGACCCAAAATTAATAAAAATCAAGGAACGTATGGCGAACCAAAACTCTTCAATAAACCAATTCTATTGTGAACAAGAAGGAATTTTATTCATAAAAAATACATTGAACCAAGAAGACTGGAAGGTGATCATTCCCAAAATCATGGAAAAAGAACTAGTGTTGGAATATCACATAAGATACGGACATATGGGTGCTGTAAAGGTAGTGAAAGCATTGGAGGAGAATTGTTACATTAAGAACATACACAGGAAGGTACAAAATTATATAAAACCCTGTCATATCTGTCAATTGGTCAAAATTAATAATGAACGAAGGGAAGGTGTAATGATACCTATATCGTCAGAACAAAAATTGGAAAAATTATTCATTGACATATGTGGACCATTTCCTAGGAGTGAAGGTAGAAGCCGGTATAAATACCTTATAATCATTATGGACCACTTCACCAAATTCATCAAATTGTATCCAATCAGTCGAGCAACTACGCAGAAAATTCTTGAAGTAATAACTACTCAATACATTCCAAAAATAGGAATACCTGTTTCAATAGTTACCGACCATGGTACACAGTTTCGAGGCAGAAAATGGAAGAACACATTGTTAGAACTGAACATCAAAAGCTATAAGACCTCCGTATACCACCCCAGTAGCAATCCATCAGAAAGAATCCTGAGAGAGGTTGGTAGAATTTTAAGGACCTATTGTCATCAACAACAAAGGAAGTGGCCTGATTACTTATCAGCCACAGAAGATTTTTTAAACTTGGCTTACCATCCATCTATAAATTGCACTCCATACACTGCCATGTATGAAAAACAACCACCCAGAGAGATCCAAGAATTTATTAAATTTCCTAAGTCTCCACCGTACCAATTTAATAAATTAAAATTCTAGAATCAGGTGATGGAAAATCTGGAAAAACGCAGAAATAAATACCAGAAAATAAAGGGTAAAATAATTAAATATGAAGTAGGAGAGAAAGTTTTGTTAAAGAACAGGGAATTGCCTAACACTCTAGAAGGGATATCAAAGAAATTATTATTACTATACGTTGGACCCTACACCATAACAAAAAACAACAACAACACGTATGAATTAACCGACCCCATTTCAAAGAAGATCAAGGGCAATTATAATCAACAATCCATGAAAAAATATCATGAGGAAGAAAAGGAAAAATAACATAAGTAATTATGTCCTCACACCTAATGAAGTGTTCAGAAATAATTACTTCTGAAGGGAGGCAATTTGTAATGAAACAAATGTTACAAAAGAATAGCAAATAATAGTGAAATCCGATCCAGAGAAGAACCAAGAAATAATAATTGAAAGCAAATTAAAGGAAAACTATTTGGTTTGACTTATATAATATTATCCAGAAACCCAGAAATAACCCAGTAGAATAGGGCAGTAAACAGAAAAAAGTGAAATAAATAAACCTAGTAGGCCTAATCATCTTACCCTGAATAATAATCCAAACCCAATAAAGAGTACCTAATCCATATAATAAAATTGTATTAATTATAATCATATAGGCCTATAATCAAGGAAAGAAAAAGGGACACAAACCTTTAAAGTAATGAGTGTGATCATAAGATAATAGCGACACAGACTACCGTTAAACAGTGTAATTATTTTTGATGAAAGTGTTTTGTTATTATTAGACAGAATTTTAGTTTATCATACAGACAATAGTTTAGCAGTATAAATAAACTAAAACTGTCAAAAACAATTATTATTATTATTAAAAGTTTTGTTATATGTTATAAGATTTTATGTCACCAGTTAATTTATGTAAATATATTTATCTCAGGTAGTCAAAGTAGAAATTACAATAAATCATAACAAATTGTTCCACCACATATCATAGAAATTCAAATTAATAAGGTTTTACAGTTATAAACTGAGGCATGTTTAGTATCAAATTGTTTATAATTATCTAATTAATAATTGTTTAAACATTGCATATATAATTAGAGTATAATAATAAAATTATCTATTCAAGGTAATTTATAAAATATAATGTAGGTAATGGGTGTTGATCCTATAACATTTAAACTGTACATAAATGACCAATCAAAATTTAAGAAATTTGTATGAGTTAGGTAACTAAAAGAAAGAAGAAATAACACTTAATTGTTAATTGTGATGGAAAGCAGTTGACTAGTGCGTGTCTAGAGGTAATTAAAAGTATATAAAAATAGATGACCCGTGTGTGAAAGAAGATCTGAAGGACCATCATCGAAGATAATAATCCTTCCACTACCATTTTCATGAACAAATAATACACACAATCAAGAAAAATATTCAGAAACGACCAGGAACCCTTCAGCAATATCGTCTAGATGTGTAAAGTATAATTTGACAATATTTTTTTTCAACAAGGAACAACCACTAGACAGTATAACAATTTACACTAACACTAATCACTAGTCAACATTTTAAAGTGCAACCAAATTCAATATATAAGCTAACAGTGATTACAAGGAAAACATTTATTGTACACATTAATAAACTACATTATTTTCTGAGACGGACAAATTGAATATCGTCAAACTTGTATGTAACTGAATATATAATTTGTGTAAATTTTTAGATTATAAGTAATATATTGTTTGTAAAGGTACTCTCTATTATTAATCAACATGCAAAGGAACTTTTCGTAGCAGCCACAAGAATTCCCACGAAATATATTAAAATTATTTAATTATAAATCCTGAGATAAATATCGACCCTGTGACAACTGTATGTATCGAATGGAATTTTCCAATAATTGGAATTTATGTTACAAAGATTAAATCAATATGTTATTAAATCATATCCATGAGTTATTATTCCATTATTAAATAGAAAGTGTTATAATATGTACGCACTTATTTCCTACTATTAGAATTTCTAAGAGAAAATAGAGCGCAAATGGAGAAAGGCTTCTGTAATTGTACTTAAGGAGGAGCCATGTAGTTCTTGGTAAGTAGAAGACCATGGGAATTGACGGTCCGATTTGTTACCCGGAACCTTCGGGGATTCCTGGGGATTGTTCTTTAAAGTGATGGTTGTCAGTTTTTCCTCGTGGAAACGGTTTCCAAAACATTTAATTATTTGTAACCATTTGATTCAAAATATGCCCAGTAACTAGGGAAATTGCAGTACTGGGAGAGACGGAATCTAGGAAGGATTTTCCGGTGAGACAAGAGATCCCCAGTAAGAAGTAAAGATCCGTTGCTATTATTAACAAGACTTATACACAAGACTCTTCATGGTGCTACTGTTATTATTATTATTATACCATTTTTACACTAATTATAATATAGGCTAAATGTTATTTTTATTTAAAATCTGCAAGTATTAGTGAAGATAACCGTTAATAAAAACTATAATACATGGGAAGATGTATTACATCGGGTATATTCCATCGGATGAGGAGAGACAGAATTGGCTTTAGGGATATTTTACTTAATCTATACTGGATTTTTACCACGCTACATTTAAAACTGCCATTTCATACTGGTAACTTATCTTACCTAAATTCCTGTTCAATCATTGTTAATGATAATTATTCCATAATTATTCCAATAGCTGATTATTGTTACAACAAAATCGTCAACACATAGAACAAACAAAGAGTTACATTATAATTTAATCCTATTCAGATTTCCCTACCGCATTGAGACATAAATGAATACAACATTTGTCCTCCAGTGCTTTACTGTTAAACGCATTCTAGTATACATTGCTTTAACATTGGAAAAACAAAACTATAGAAGCACATCCAGAACGCATCCGCCCACCATTCTTGCTTAATGGAGGGTAAACGTTTCACTTTCATTGAACATTTTATTCTTCTTGGCATGCAACGTAAACATCCCTTATATGTCAAGAACCCGCCAGTTTTTACGACCGAAAAAATCTACAAATTTTACTTACTCTATTACAGATTACATTCTTTACTGTACAGTAAAAGTGTTAAAGTTACAAACCCAAACTCTTGTCTTTTTGTGCACAGATTGACTAAACCTCTACAGACAATTTTTGTGTGAAAATGGTACATGTAAAAATAGTATTTAAAATAAGAAATGGTAAGACACACAGATAAAACAGATAACAACAGGTTAATGCTGAAAGGACTCAGTTGCGTATTCTACTAATTTTTAACGAGCTATTTTAGACATTAGAAATCGGCATTTATGTAGAAAAATAGAATTTATCTAAATTAGTCTGACAGCCGGAACTTCTAAAAATACGTGAACACCTTGTAATGACAGATATGAAAGCAACGTTGTTTATGAAAAAATATGCTATTGTTTTGCTATTGTTTTAGCTTATGGTGTATTCGGTATTCAGAACTATTTTTGAAAACATCCTATTTTTTGAAGGAAATATTTTAAAAATAATCCTATTATTCTCAGGCAATACTAATAATTATTTTTTTATTAGTGAAGAAATGTATTTAGCTGGTTAAGTGATTTAAAATACTGTTTACTTTCATTAAAATCAGTCCTCCCAATTCATCTCATGTGACTAGTATTTTTTAGTAAGTAATAAATGTCTGTTTTAAATAATTTTAATCGTGAGTGTGTAATAAGTTAAGACTGTACATCATGATCTTACATTGTTATAAAAACAAATCATACACAACGTGTGGTTACAGCACGAACGTGATACTTTTGAAATTAGGGAGTAAATCAGAACCTTACGGATACTTCGGGTAATCAATGGCACCTCTAACACACTCTCTCTTTATCTGATGTATAGTAAGCCTATAATACCAGTAAAAGGACAAAACAAAAACACACATAAAAAGAGCATAAGAGACAAAAAAGCAAATTTAAGTAAAATATTATGCTATGAACGCATGTAAAAAGTAATAGAAGGGATGTAAGCACACGTGCTATAGAAGCATTAAAATATAGTTTCCAAATTCTGTTTTAATTTTCAGTAAACGAACTTTAGATATCTAGTGAAATTAGTTGATGAAAGTATAACACTAATATTTTCATCATATCATTTACACACGCGCACAATTTTTTAATTGTCTTTCACGAAAGTGGGAATGATTAAGTAAGTTAAGATCTTAGATTTAAAATAGTACTAAGACGTTAATAACATAAATTATAGTGTTTTGCTTGTGAAACATGTGTGTTAATGGAATAGTGAATGTATGTGCTCGTATCGGTAAAAACACGTGTTCGAGAGTAATAACATTCTACCCATTTATGTACATGCTACTAAGTCATATTAGTGTGCAGAGCCTATACAAATAATTTTAAATTTAATAAAATGAAATATTATTAATTCAAATTGTATGTTAAAATGGATTAAATGTACTAACCTGATCCAGAAAGTAAGTACCGTTTGGGCAAAATGACACAAATTATTTTCAAATTCATTTATTTTTCAAAAATTCTGCATACCTTAATCTACGTTTCTACATAGTCACCATGCAAGTTGAGACATTTCTCGTACCTTGGCACTAATTTTAATATGCCCGCTTCAAAGAATTCGGCCGCTTGCGACTTCAACCACTGCTGGACGTTTCCCTTTATCTCATCATCACTTTCAAACTTCTGGCCGGTAAGAAATTTCTTCAGATGCAAAAACAAATGGAAATCGCTAGGAGCCAAATCTGGACTGTAAGGAGGATGACTGAATTGTTCCCAACGAAATGAATCAACAAGCGCCGTCGTTACACGTCCGGTATGCGGTACGCTCCTCGTCGTGAACATTTTCTCTTCCATCGTTAAACAGCCTAACCCACTTTCTCACCATACCTTCACTAATCGCATTTTGTCCATAAACTTCACAAATCTCACGATGAATTTCATAAGGATGAAGATTTCTCGCATTCAAAAACCTAATAACTCTTCTTATTTCACAACTGGCGGACCGATCGATTTTTTAAAAAATGATGTGTAGTAAACGTAAATCGGAACGTATACAAACAATGTAGCTTGGCTACTTCGTCGTCGAATAGAAGGAAGTAACTACGCATGCGCGACCTTCGTACTACAATATGCGCGGGATATATGCGCAGACGGTACTTACTTTCTGGATAAGCCTCGTAATTTGTAAGTCACGCTACATGGTGCCGAATTATATAGATTACCGAAGTTTACGTGGCAATCAACCATGCCAGAACCATGAATCATCCCATGCCATGATCGGAACCATCTTTGAGGACGCTTTGAAAAATTTTGTGTTTGAGACCTAATGAAAGCCCTAATTTGTGTCTCATTAAAGCCCTATTAAAGATAACTCATTATTAATCAAGAAATTCGTGCACAACCTCAAGCTAATACGCTACTATAAGCTAATATGTTAAGGTTTTTTGGAACAACCACAATTATTGGTTCGTAACCAACCTAAGACGGAAGCTGGAGCGACGAAGGGCATCCCAGCACCAGAAACACGGAGCAGAAGTCGGCAATGAGTTTAGGCAACGGATCCCGGATTCATCATGCTTTTCCTGAGTTTTCAAAACCAAGGAAGGTAAAACCATTATTTATTCATAAATATTTTATTAATCCTGCTATCAACAACATTTGACAAATATGATTAGAAGCCTATATTGTAACTCTAAAATAATTGTAAATACTGTGAAGACAAAGATTAAAATAATTTTAGTAAATAAAGGAATAAAGCAGGGATGTAGTATTTCGCCGACGCTTTTCCATATATATTGACGACATCATCCAGTCATCATGGAAAAGAGATATTGCCTCAGGAATTCGACTTAACCAGAACACGAGTTTGGATATTTTATTGTATGTTGACGATGCAGTCTTAATACAGAAAACAGAGGATGAGTTTCAGTATTCTTTACATTGTTTATATTATATTTGTAAAAAATTTTATTTTCAAATATCTAAGCAGTACACAGAAATCATGGCTTCGGTAGGGGGGGGGGAGTATCCAGTTAGATCAAAAATTGTTCTTGATGGAACAGTTTTGGAACCAATCGCTGACTTCAATTACCTGAGTTGCACTATCAGTATTGGGAATGACACAGACTGAGATATTACTACAAAAATATCAAGGTTTCAGAAGATGTGTGGCGTTATACATAGAACGTTGAGGGAAAAGACCAGGAAAGAGACAATGCTTAAATCTGATCAAACAATGGCAGTGCCTGTTTTACTATATGATTGTGAAACATGGTTACAAAGAAGATTAAAAACAAGATTTAAACTTCGGAAATAAATTTTCTGAGAAGAACAAAGGTTTGTACGAGACCGGATCGTTTAGTCTCGTCTGAAGATATTAGAGAAGAGATACAGCTATTCTCCGTACATGGTAAAATCCAGACATATCGCAGGGAATGGTTACAGCAATTGGACAGAATGTAGGATGGACGACTACCTAAGGTTGCGATTTGATGTAGACCCTTTGGTACAAGAGCTGTAGGAAGACCGAGAGTGAGACAGAGAGATAGTCACTATCGGAACAGGAAAAGTGATTACTCTGTGAGATACAGAAGTAGAAGTAGAAGATATTTTATTGAAGAAAATATAAAGATATTTTGTAAACTTTCGTAAAAACTTTATAAACTTTCTTTTCAGATGCTGTATGAAGTTACTTTTTGTATAAACCTATTTTTTGAGATCGCTGTGACAACAACTTTATAAATCCAATGAATTTAGTCTCAAAAAATAATGACGAAATCCGTTTTAGTCGTCACCCAGAAAAATTTTGATCGTGCACCTACTGCTGGAAGTTTATTTGCGAGGTGTCAAGGTGTGACACCCATGACACGATTCGACCTCGATAGCAGTTATGGCAGATAGGTTTACACAAGAATAACATGTAGTACACAGAATTTATTTACAAAAACAAAACTTATCAATTCAGAGCCGTCCCTTTTGGTTTAGTCAGGAGTCATTCAACAATTGTTAGATGTTATGCATACGTTTAAGAGGAGTATAGACAGGCAACTACGGATGACCACATAATTGCAGTTAAGTATTAAGTCCCGCAGAAATGAAGGCATAAATTGTGCAACTTAGGTGTGGAACAAGATACAGATCCTGATCTGCTCAAATAAAGAATAGAGTGCATCAACAGGAACAACCACGCTATGAAGTAGCTCTGTAGAGAATGTGCTCTACAAGCTAATGGATGGACGACAGACAGTATTGCCTCAGAACTTAATTGTATCAAATAGCCTAGGTCATGCTATGGCGTATAGATGTTATTTGGTACTCAAAGATGGCTTTGTTTGGTTTCCATTGGCGGAGAAAATTATATGGATTCTAATTCTCATTCGAGATATACCAGTGCACGATGAAGTTGAATTATGTTATGTAACCACAGGCAACAGAACCAAGGCCGTTTATGAACATATGTAGCCTACTACAAGTAAAAATGAGATTAAGTGCCAATATTTATTGTCTGGGAGTATTATTTACACTCTCTGGTTAATTCTTCTGTTTAAAGTAGTTTTAAATCGTTCTACGAAATACTTGTTTTTTAAGTTATTTTTTGAAACTAAAATGGTATAAAATCCTTTGGTCTTAAAATAATCTAATCACGTACTTAGGCTTAAATAGTCTTTTGTAATTTGAAATTGATTGATGAAATATTGATTTATAATTGAAATTCCAATTTACAAATTGTAGACCGTGATCTGTCACTAAATTTTTGAGTTACTCAGTTTTTATCGTGATCTGGACAAAATCCTTAAATTGTACCTAAAATTAATTATGTCGTTAAATTAGTCTAGTATAATTTATTTTCTCAAACATTAATATAAAAATAAAATGTCAGAGTCATTATTATGTCGGTACGTAAGTTCAGAAAAGTAAAGTAAATAGTACAAAAAACACTAGAGGCAACATTACGCCATTTAAACAGATGTAGGAAAAGCAGACATTGCAACTGTAATAGTTTCAATAATAAATATTGTCCGCTATGCTTCTATCCCAGATTTAACAGTTAGCTCACGCATTTATACATTTTGGAGTCTAAGGACTATAACATTCTGTAGTTTTATATACTTTTTATTTTGAATCTGAAAAAAACGTTACAACGTACTTATTACAAGAAGTATAATTGAGTACTAGCTTTGTTTGGTACCGCACTACAAATTGTACACGGTTGGGAAATAATAGTATTTTGATGGAAAAGTAAAAATCGAGTAGATAATACTACTCAATTATCACCTTCTTAATATTCTCACTAAAAGTAACTTGCAATTTGATGTTTCATTAACACTGGTTGGAAGAAAATAAATTTAGTAAGAATAAGTAAACTTACTAAGGAATTGAAGTAGTTTGTTTAAATCATCAGAAGTTTTTATCGCGCATTGGATTATGAAGGCAAGTAAAAACGCCAAATCAAAGAATAAACAGGCACGTTCACATCTGGTAGCTCAATTGTCTGGGTTAATCGAACACAGCACCGTCTGACAGTTTGTGACCTGTTTATGCAAACATTGCGTGAATAGTAGTAAAATATTTTTCTGTGGCAGCAATACAATATATATATATATATATATATATATATATATATATATATATATATATAGACTTAGCGCCGCATAATTTCTTCATCACACGCCAATTTTTACCCAGGGTATCTAAAACAAATTTGAGGAACTTGTATAAGTACATCTTTAGGTGAAGAAGTTATTTTGCCCAAGTTATGGTGTGTCAGCGTACGAAAAACTTATACAAATTTTTATACATCGTATTTTTGCTGTACGCTGAAGCCAGACAACCTGTTCGATATATACAAATGTATATAATGAAATATGGGTAGTTAGTCGGCCATATTGGCATTCGTAATAATTATTCTATAAAATTTGTAACATGTGTAAAAAAGACAGACACTACAGAGGAAAGTGTGTTTTTATTCTGTTTAGTTGGTATAACGAAATATTGGACCTGCCATAATTTATTCTGTTTAGTCGTCTAGTGCGGTAATTCGTTGAGTTTTCTAACGTGTGTGGGACAGAATTTTGTAATTCGTATGAAGTGTTTGTGATTGCAAGTCGAAGTAAAAATATGTTGGAGGCGCTAGGAATAATAATGAAAGGTAAGATGATCATTTATTTAGTGTATGTTCTCCGTTGTTTGTAGGAAATTAGCTGTTAGGTTATGTATGAATGTCTCGCTTACTTTGGGTTGTACACTAGGCCTACCGGTTGTTATAGACCCAACTATACATAATATCACTGTGTTCTGTCCAAAATTTAATAATGGAGCAAATTAGCATTCTAATTTAATTAATACAATATACCTAGGCTAACGCCATGCGTTCTTATGGGAGTAAAAATTTAATTTTTTGTCTCCGTAAATAGGTTCGACCGCCGTTTAAAATTATTTTTCTCGTGTTTATATAACATAGAAGAATATAATAAAAATATATCAGCGCAATATCAGCATTGATGAGAATCTTCATAATTACCCAAGTTAATTAGTTCAAATTAACTAATTTTTAAAAAAAGTCCCTGTAAGGCACTGAAGCAATTTAATTAAATAAAGTTTCTTTATTATAGATATATAAAGACCTGTAAGTCTGACAATTATTTTGTCTACTCTAGCCTACCTATATATGTGTAATGTATCCAATTTGTAAATCATTTTATTCGTAAAATGTGGTCCTACCTAACACAAGACGCCTTACTATAATATATTTAATTTGAACTCTGCTCGTATTTAACTAGTTACAAATTTTATTTAATTCTTCAGTCCAGCTATATTACTCTAAATATACTTTCAAATTCAGCATTTTTCATAAAATTCATAAAAGAAATACGTTAGGTTATGTTTCATGTCTAGATTACTTTGTCGAACACGTATCTGTTATAGAACCAACTATGCCTAATAGCACTGTGTTCTGCCCAAAATTTAATAATTGAGCAAGTTAGCATTCTAATTTAATTAATACAATTTTATTTTTTCATTATTAGCGGGCCAATTTATACAAAAACAAAAATTCTGGAGTTTTGTATTGTAGTGTTTTAGGGTAAATAGAATTGCCATAATAAATTTAATACAGTAGGCGTATTGTTTTGATTGTGAAACAAAAATCATTTGTTTGATGTTTTAATTCAGTTCACTTATCCCCAATAAGTAAAAACCTTTACAAAGGTGCATAAGGTATTATCATTTGCTTTAAAAAATTGAATTCCAAAATAATACAAAGACTATTTAAATTAGATTTGTTCCTTTACTGCATTAATAAAACCTGTCATATACGCGTCACCTTATGCTACATAAATATCAAACACACTTAGTTAGTTAGTGATTAATTATGTTAACAAAACTAGCAAACTAGCAGGGCATTAGCCGATTAACTTACAGCGGAATAGCCTGTAAGCCTAACCTAACTCTGAAATAAAATGAATTACTTTTAGGAAAAAATCAAAATTTGTTTGTGTTATGTAGGCTTGGGTGTTAAGTATAATAGGCTAAGTTCTTTATCACAGTAAATTGTCTCTAGCTCCAGATACTTGCATGTCTACATCAATTGTCATATTTTATTCTTCGTATTGTTAAAAAATGTCATATTTTACTTTTCAGATGACTGTGAAAGTAGGCCTAGGAGACGTACAGCAAAAAAAGGTACATATAGTTTTAATTGTTATTTATATTCAGTGTATAAAAGCACCCCTTAACTCTAATCAACTAAAAATATAAAATTAATTAACCCATTTTTGAAAAAGACCCTGTGAGGGAACTGACTCCAGTTAAATGAAATATGTATTCTGTATTAAATGCTTATTCTGTATAAATATCAAGTTACTGATACCTTTACACAGAATAATTTTATTTAGATTAAGTCTGGCCTATGATAATATAACTGATTTAGCTAAACTTACTGCGGATTAGCCTGTAAGCCTAACCTAACTCTGAAATAAAATTAATTACTTTTAGAAAAAGATCAAAAGTTTATAGGCCTGGGTGTTAAGTATAATAGACTAAGTTCTGTGTCACAGTTGAATTATCTTTAGCTCCAGAACTTACACCAATAGTGCATGTCTACATATATTTTCATACTTTACTTTCATATTTGACTGGGAACGTAGTAAGTTCAGTGTTAATTTATTCATGTTACCTTATATTCGGTGTATAAAATCACCCCTTAAACTCTAGTTAACTTTATAATCAGGATTATATTATTCAATGTTAATCATTTGAACAGTTTTTGTTTTTCGAGTTTGTGTGATTATATTAGAAATCTTTTTCAGGAATCTTCAGTGCAGGGATGTAACCAAGCAATAGTGACTTGAGTTCATTTAAATTAAAATAGATTACTATAAAATAACTACTAGATTATGCTGTAAATTTAATTTTTTTTAGAAATTTACACAAAATCCATTAACTTTTTGTAAATTTATAGTGCTAACCTACAAATATTGTGCTAGGTTAAGAAAATAAATTATTCTCTTAATTATTAGCTTAATATTATTATAATTATTAACTTAGTGAAAAATTATGTATGAGTTTTGTAATGATCTTTCAGGTTCCTCCTGAACTTTCCAGAATTGACTGGGAAAAAATGACTATTATTGCACCATCAGTAGTATCGACATCAGATGATATTGATGTGGAAAACATATGAAGTGGAGAAGGTAATATAATCAAAGCAATTTAGCCTATAGATAATTAAAAATTTTTTTTTTCTGTTTGTGAATTTTGTAACATTAGCATATTTGATTTAATGTTTGTTTCATATGTAGTGTTAGGTTTACCTAAATTATCTTTACTTGACAAACTAGACTTGTATAGGTACTTTAAATCAATTAAGAAAATCAGCTTTGAATGTAGCACAATTAATTCATACCATATTTCATTAATGTTTTGTTTTCAAAGCATTTTTTTGTTTGGGTGTTAGCCTATTTAATTTGTGTTATGGCAAAGTTAATTTTCTGCATCAGGAATGTCCTATTTCATTGAGCAAGCTTTATAGGAGATTTTGAAGTTTGTGATAAAATAGCCATTAATGATTCTTTTGTCTTGTTAATAACAACAATATAAAGTTATTAACAGTCCCATTTACATTTTAAATGAGAAAATTTAGTAACATAGTAGTTGGAATCATTTTTAGTTAGTAGTATTATGTGTCAATGCTTTCAAATCAGGGGCTTCCTTTGGAAAGTATAATCATATGATAATTTTAAGATAAGTATTGTTAGAAGCTCTAAATAAGTTTGTTTATATTATTTTTTATATAAAGAGTTTTGGAAGCTGCTGGAAAACAAAAGTTCTTAATAAAGTACATAATTAGTTTAATAACATTATTTCCCATAAAATTGCAATTATTTCATTTAGTAATTTGCACTTTTGTTGATACTGGCAATGATAATTATTTTTCTCTGTTAGCTAAAATTCTTTCTTTGTTACAGAGTCCATTGTTGTAGAAGCTCTTATATCGCCAGATGATTGTGCAAAATTTATAAGTTTGGAGGTAAATTTCTCCTTATAGAACTGCTGTATTCTTATATAGTTATCTCTCTCTGACCTCTATTTTGCACTATGAGGTGTACACTTATTTCCATTCTTATTTGGTATTCTTTTATCTCTTTCTACTATTATTTAGTTACAATAGTTTAATCATAGTAGTTTCTTTATAATTGGTTTAGTGTTTTTTGTACACTGGTCTGTCCCTTAGTGTATATCATTGACTAACATTATTTACACCTAGTGTCACATGACAGGTGTTCTTAATTACGATTATAATACATTATGTCCTTTCTTATAATATTCTTATACTATTACAATAGTGGCATTACACCTTACTTGTGGTATAGACATTAACCTTTTACTTCTATTTGGTATTATAAAGTGGTTTTGTTCACGTTTTACTTAGTGAATCCCCTTTTGGTCGGTTTTGGTTCACTTTATTTACTTAAATTCTTATTTAAAATCCATTTTGGGTATCTTATATTGGTACCTGTAGAAAGCTTATCAGTTCTTCTTGGTTTAAGGCACAAAACATTTTGGTTTAGGTAGGCTTTTCCTACTGATAGATGTGAATTTAGGTGAAATTTGTACCAACAATGTGTATGTTAGGTTGATACAAATTTACATTCTTTTAACCTTATTTTCTCAAGTTTGGTTTTATTAATGATAACTAATAACTCTTTAGTTATTGCCTTTTCTTATCTTACATGATTGTTTGACTATTTGAGTAATATTTGTTATTATTATGAGACAATTTTAATACTTCTTTATGTTACATGGGTGCTATGCATAACATGTTACTATGATTTTATTCACAGCTTCTATTCAGTTAACAGTCTAGTTACTTTCATTCTTTTATAACATATCTTGTCCTATACATTTATAATATTATCTGTTGTATATTGTACAGGAATGGGTTTCCTCTCCTTAAAACCCCACTGTTGTGTTTGTCAATTTGTACATACACCTATGCCAATGTGTTTTGAATTATTTTAATTATGTAAATCTCGGAGATATTTGGAGTTGTGGGATGTATTGATGTAAGTAATTAATTATTAACTTAGCTCTCTAAAAACTATCAGTGTTTGTGTACCTGTAACTTAAATAATTAATGAGTTATTTTATAATTCCGTTCAACCCTATTATACCTTGAAGAGAATTCTGTCTAATTTTGTATTTTTACTCTCTCTCTCTTTGGTGTCAGATAATTCCGCTATAAGCGCTGTAGTATCGGCTCAACGAAACTTATAGGTTATTTCAATGTTTATGTTAACCAATTATTCTATACATATTCAGTTACTTTTTTATTCCTAGCTCATTAAACCATACTCCAAATAACAAGATTTTGCCAATATATAAAGGTTCTTTATTTGTTTACTTCTTTAACATTGAATAATATATGTTCTAATTAACATACGCTTGAGCTATAGATTGTATGAATCGATTGTTGATTATTCTGATACTTTATTTAAATTTAGTTATATAGTGTGTTTTAATTTGTAATTAATTTAATTCAGGGTGTGAAGGTTCTTGTAACTGTGGGGAAGATTAAAAATACATAGATAAGAATGCAAGATTTACAAATTTAAAGTGTTGTGTAGTTAGTATGATTAATATAATAATAATTTACCAGACTAGAACGAAGCCAATCGTGTAGGCGGTTGATTGATAAATTTACTGTTCTGGACAATTATGCCGTACGATTTTCTTTCTTCGATTTAATAGAATGGAATTCTTCTCCTGTCCACTTCGGAATTACAGCTTGGATTGGTTTACAGCCCGATTGATGCTTCTTCTGCAACGCCAGGATCCAAATACGTTCTTCTCTTGGTTGAAGCAATTAGTGTTGTTCCGTGTTTTTGAAAGGTTATAACTTCTGGTGTAGTGAATATTATTAATTGTGATACTGTTAATTCTTTCTATTTGGTTTAATATATCATCAATTCCCTTCGGATATGGGACAGTTCAAGTTCTTCCTTGTATAATCCAGTTATTTATTCTCTATTGTGATTTCATACTGTAGTGTTATTTGGATTAAACTGTACTGGTGATAGTCATAAACATTGTCATTAGGATTTTGTGTTTTATAATCGTGTCTGATGATTTAAAATATTCCGATTAAATAGATAATTCTTGGGTTTTTTAATCTCATCACATTCAGATCATCAAAGCAATTATTGTCAAATTAACAACTTCCTCTTCTTCTGTCGTCCCTAGCAACACACGACTTCTTCCTTCCACATGTTTTGAATATAGTGTTTATTTCATATATTTTTTGTCTATTCCTTATCAATTTGCTATCCTATCAGAATGTAACTTTACCGATAGTTGGTTTATTATTTTCTACACATATTCTGCTGGTTTTTTGATATAAGCCGGTTTTTTTCCTTTTTTTATATTTAATCCACTTTCGATATTAAATGTTATTAATCGATATCATGGCATTATGGTATTATCATAATTTGTATAAATTTTATTATATATCATTATTAATTTAATGTTTTTTCTAGCTCTTCAAATCGTATTCATTAATTATTATTAATTGATGTACCTAACCTTTATGTTATGAGTGGTTATATAGTGGTTTTGGCTGTTAGGCCTTTTATTGTAAACAGATCTACCTGTGTTTATAACTGGTACACATCTATAGCCCCTTTTACATAAATTCATACATATAATTAAATCTTAACTATTAACATTTACATAAACAATTATTTTTTCCATATCTAATAACAATTTTATCTTGACCTATGGATCACATATAAGAAAATTCAAATCTATTAACGTTAATTAGCTGCTTCACACTTCATTCTACAACAGTCATTGAATAATACATCTTGTTTCATTATCTTTCATTAACTCAACACATATTTGGTATAACATAACATAAACTTTATCATAACATTTGTTGTCACAAAATAATACCTCTTAACTCAAAATTCTTATTTGCTATTAGTAAATTATTGTTTCATTTTTTGTTTGTTTTTCATTAAACATATATCATCAACTATTGTCTAACTTACAGGTTCGGTTATTCTTGTTAATATTACCTTGCATCCTTATTTACCTGTATCTATGATTATAAATATAATTATTAGCTCTTTGTTCTATCATGGGGTTAAATATTGACTTGTTTATTATTCTGTGAACCTTGTTTTTATGTAACTTGAGTGCTAGCATTTCTGTTGCGTTACAATATTGGTCATCTCAGTTAGTCAGTTCTTGTCCATCTCTTCAATCTGTAAGTTGTTCAGTCATTGCATATACGGGTAAGATGTTCTATAGTTGACTGGCTCTTGGAATCTATATTTTATACCATGGTTGTTAGGTGTCTTTCTCGTAGTATGTTTCTTCCTTGTCTTCATTGGTTCCTTACTGACCGAAAACTATTGGGTTGTTGGTTCCTGTGGTACAACCATTGTTCGGTGCATCTTCTTTTTCTTATAATGTTATTTCACTTGTTAGTTACCATTAGTTTTATTAACTCTTATTGTTGTGAGTTTATCCTTGGTGATGAGTAGCTCATGTAGTTTCATGCTTGGCCTTTTAGAAGAAACACTTGGTTTGTCTCTTTCACTCAATTATTGACATGTGTTAATATTTTGGGTTACTGAAATATTTGGGCTCATATGTCTCGTTACAATATTAACTGGTTGTAGGCATATAAACTTATACACTGTTGTGAGAATTGTACAAAAGTACCTTTAAGCTAATTTCAAAACACAACATTTCAGAATTAATCACATTTTTTTCACTTTATAGGCTATGTCACACCAAAAGAAAATGTACAGGTCACTTTCAACAACAGTTGACAACAGCTGACTGAATATTATCCGATGACAAAATACTAAACAGATGGGAGATAGTCACACCAACCAACCATTTTGTATATAGTCTTTAAAATGAGATTTTTTTGCTTGTACACGGAAAACCTGGATCACTGTATTAAGATATATATTTTAGATATGTAGGTCAATTTATTAATTTTGAGCTATTAATTTAGCTAGTGCTAAGCTTTAAAACACAGTTATTTGTATGAAAGAAAAGTACAATTTTGTAGGCCAAGTAATAAATCCAACTATGATTCTGAAAAATTGTCACGGGTAGGAAAATAAAAATAATAATAATTCACCGATCTGAATGACGTTTTACAGAATCGTGATAAACATAAAATTACTTTTGATAGTGATCCCATGCTCATCCCAAGTTGAAACTTTCAGAATATGTAGAGGAAAACAATATCTTTCACATATATTTTTTTGAGAATTTTAAAAATACAGTTTTTCAAAATTCAGTAAATGCAATAATGATGTGTTTATAAAAAATATATATATTTTCAACTAATTATGTTTTATATCATATGAAAGCCCTTTAAAAGAGCTTTCAAATGAACTCGATGTCATTGTTCTAGCTTAATTAGAACACAAGTTGTGAACAAATCAATATTGTTGCGCAAGTCAAAAATTTTATTTATTTTTTTCATTTTTGAGCACCCATTACTCAGTAACCTTTCGTCAGAAAAATGTGAAAAAATTGATTTTTGTTACTATTTATGAATACTACATGCATACTTAATTTCAAATAAATCTAAGAGGGTCAGGTTGTAGCACTTGTTGATTTGACACGGAATATCTCTTAAATGTAACTTGAAGTTTTCATTTTGTTGTAAACATACCAGTCTAGTTTTTCTATTTATAGTTTATGCTTTTTTTTTTTAATAATTTCAACTAATTGAACCCCTAATCAATCCTACACTCCCTCGCAGAAAAACCTATATTTAGTTCATTTATATTGTCATCTGAGTTTAGTTATGTTTGATGTAATAAATAAAATGTTTATTTCATCAAAGGTGTTTTCACTTTTTGTAATTATGTTCTTGTAAATAAATATTCTATGTACTTTATGAATGTAATCTTATAGTTACTGATAAAGTAACAAAGCCCAAATGTCTGTGTGTTATTTTTGTTGTAATAATATTTGTCTGATATGTATTATTTTTGCAATGTTTTTATGTATCTTCTATGAAGAAATAATTTGTTCATTATCCTTAATAATTATTAATTATTGATACCTTAGAATTGAAACTGTTTTGTATAAATTTTGTAATAAAAATCAATGTACTTGTAAGTCTTTTTTTATCAATAACCTATTGAAAATAACACATTCCTTGTGCAATGCAAGTAGGCCTACCAAATACCTACCAAAAATGTATATCCCCAATTTTTGATAGAATATTTGATTTTTGTTGCCATCAGAATTTTACTTTGATTTTACTTTCATGTTCCATAAGGAAATGGAAGTATGGTGATGGCAAAAAAAATCGTGTTAGAGATTTTTGCAGATTCTGATTATACTACCCTCAAAACATGAAAAAAAGTAATTTATCGAAAAGTGTCTGTGTGTCTGTCTAGATTTTTTATGGCAAACGATAAGAGCCGCAAATTCAAACAGAATCAAATAATTTTTTGCATACAGCCCTGAATTGTAGAGTATTCAAGACCTATTGTTTTTTGTGAAGATCGGTTAAGATAAAGGGGTAGTTTACCTGCAATATTTTATGTTGTAACAAGAGCAATTTTTTCATGACGAACGATAACTGCCGTAAATTCAAACAGAATCAGATATTTTTTTACATATGTGCCCGAGTTATAGAGGACTCAAGGCCTATTGATTTTGGTGAAGATCGGTTACGGGGAAAGGGTAGTTTACCTGAAACATTTTTTTGTTTTAACGTAATAGTTTACCTGATAATTTTTTGTATATATGTACTACGTTATTGACAACAAAGAAGCAGTTTGTTTTTAAAATTCCTTCCCGGCCTGTTTGGCCGTAGACCAATGTTTTCTGCAAAACCAGACGTTTCGCCAGTGCCATCGACTTCCATCATCAGTGAAAATCAAGTGCGATAACGTGAGGTGGTATACGTTAGTGCCCACAGTAAGTGGCTGAAGCAGTAAGTAGAAAGAAGTAGTTTCAATGGAAATATTTCATTTCGAAAATGATTTTAAATATAAATCTTAGAACATGGAAGTCGTGTATGATTCTCCATACCAATATTTTGTTCTTAAGTGTGCTATTAAGTATTAGGAATCTTCTCCATGTCAAGGTATAGGATTACAGCCTGTTTTGCCTTCACTGAAGGCATCTCTTTTCCTTGCCCTACCTATATCTCGTCTTCCCTGAGGTCTGTATCTTATTACTTGTTTAGGTAGTCCCATGTTTTCCATTCTCTTGATATCCTGCCTCTATTTTATTTGTCCTTCCCTTATTCTGCCGGCTATAGAATATACATTTTACTTGGTACTTATATTTTCATTTCATATTTGATATCTAAGAGTTTGCATTATGAATACTCGACACAATATTTTTCTTGTTAGATTCGAAGTTTTAAGTAATTTTCTCTTAAAAAGTGTGTATGAACATTTTAGCACGACGAGATTGTCTGTTTTATTATTATTCTTAACGTTTTGGTTTTTATTATTAATTTTTGGTTTATTGATTTATTCTACCCAATTCAATCTATTATTGAATCCGATATGAATAAATCGGTTTACTTACTCTTTGACATCGTTTATTAATTTTGTTTAAATAGTTTAGAATGTTTTTTGTTCCATTTCATGAGTTCGATTCTGAAGAAGTTGCGTTGACTCTTCTATTATTAGCTGCGGTGAGTTGCTCTGTACTTTCCTGTATAGACACTAACATAAACACAACATGTACATGATACTTAATATTATTATAACATTAATAGTTAATAACATTTTATTATGGCCTATGCATACTGCATTGGTCATTGTCACTTCTGATAGTGTCCTTTTTCTTCATCTTGTGGTTTTATTACCTTAACTATAGTTTGTTAAGTGAGTTTACTATACTTTAGGAAGTTACCTTTTTATATGGGTTGTAATCCTATCAAATTATTCTCGTTATTGCTTGAATATCTCTTATCATTGTTTTGATAGCACTGTTATTATTGTGCAGTAGTTCATTCTGCATTTATACTGAAAATTGCTTTGGTTTAAAGTAACCAAGATTACTTGCATCTAGCTGTCAACATGGTTTATTTATTATTATGGTTATTATTAGTATTTGGGTGGCTATAATCCTTGAATTTACTTATTCGAATAGTATTCTGCCTCATTCAATGTTGTTGGTTTAGTTCCTACTCTTTTATGATAAGTTTACAAGATAATTTTGTTCGTCATGCATCCATTCTATGGCAAGCATATAGTTATAATATACAACAATGGATTATTGTCGGTTTTGTGTTTCTGTATTACATTTGATTTATTTGACTTTATGTAGTACTGGTATATCTATTGGTTATTATTAGATTACATTTTGTTTATCTTTTACAGTCTTTACTATTGGTAATTAGTGGTTATTTCTAATATCAATTCCTAATTTTAAAATTAAAGGTGTACCTTCAATTTCACCAGAAGGAAAGTGGTATGTTGGTACAATGTAAGTAAAACATTTTGTTCTGTTTTCTTTTTTTCATATTTGGTTCAAACGTACAAGTGAAAAACTTTCTGGGGCGATGTAGCTCACAAACCCTACAAAGACTCGGCGTTTTCCACAACTTGTATTTAGGAAAGAACAAAAAGAAAAATCAGATTTCTGTGTTATGATCTGCACTATTCTGTTAGTTATTATGGTTTGTACCCTAAGAATATTCGCCTCCGAATACTTGTTTGCAAATAATGTCGATTTTCTGGTGAACTGGGCCGGTAAAAGATTGTTTTACTGGCTTCATGCAGCGACATTCAAGGTTGTCTTTTAGAGAGGCTGAAGCAACAAGTTTTGCAATAGCATTTAGTTTTAATAAACATAACATAAAACTTTCTTCAATATTGGAATTCTGTGATAAGTCGCCTTCATTTTTACTGTCACAATATTTGTAATGTGAAGGAAACCAGGCAGCATAACGACAGTGCACTGTCCTAACAAAGTTGTCAGTTTGAAGGGAAATAAACAAGTCAGCAGGGTTACCCCTTTGGAAAAGGGTGAAACCAGTGGTATTTTCATAGATGGCAGCTGGAAATCACCACTTATCGTTATATCCACAGAGTGTTATGTAGATATCACTTTGATTATTTATGGACCAGCAGGTTGTATTGGAGTAGCACATCCATCAAGATAAATTACAGCCTCTCTTTTTTTACTATTTATGAAACAGTTTATACCTCATACCCGATACAATCTGACTTCAGCCATTAGACAAGTGTTTATATGGCCTGTTTCGGTGCAGCCGCTGAGAGCTGGATGACAATAAACCCAGGTAAAACCATGACATACCTGGGCTAGCAAAAGATGCTCTTTCAAAGGCAGCTACACCATCTAACTGACAGCAGGTTTTAGTTCAACTGGAATTTGGCCATTAAATGAAAATATATTCAGTATCGAAGAGTTTCTGTGTTCACCTGTAATTGACAGAGAGATAGGAGACAAAAGTAATTATGAAGGAAGATTAACACCAACAAAAGATTGTCAAGAGACCACAGTAGCCGGACCTCCCACGTCGGAAATAAACGAGACATCTGCTAATACCTTATCACAATTGACACCAGAATAAATTCGCCCTTATCCGAAAGCGACTGCAAAAATAAAATAGAAATGCGCCAAGAAGAAAAAGTCAAGTATTCTCACTGACTCCTATTAAAAAAGCAATTCGTATTGAAGAGGAGGCATGACAAAAGAAAGAGCGATCAAAACGGAAACTAATCATGAACGGTAAAACGAAGGCGATTTGTGGACTGTATAGAAACGGTCAATCAAACTCTCCAAGACTTAAGAAATTGTAACAAATTAGTGGGTAGCGTAACATTTGTTATTTCAGAGGATTCTCGCTAGAGATTACCGGTAACTGCAAGAGGAACCCGCGCTGATATTGTCTCAGTGTGTTTAAAGTCCTCGGCGATGTGGAATGCTATTCAGACTAAATTTGCAAAGCAATATGAGAGCCCATTTAGGAGGAGGAGGAGATGGTGATTTTTCTACAAACTTACTGCACCTCGGTGACGGTAGTGTTCCTAATGACGATAGCTTCACAGAAATTGACGAAAAACTGGGACATAGTAAATAGTACAACACTGTATTAATTGCTAAATTCTGTGCAAAACGTCAAGTGTTTACTTGATAAAAATTACAAGTGGTTATTCCCAAAGAATCGAATCTGTGAAGGAAAATAATGATACAAGTTTGGAAAAATTTTCTGGGGATAATAAAAAGTCCGAAGAATCTATTAACACCGTATTTAATATTGAAAATATAGTGTACTATCTCCAAGAATTTTTGAATTCTTTAAATCAATCTTGCATTCCGCCACAACGGTTCATTCTAAAGGTTGGCACTCCAACAATGTTGTTGAAAAATTTACATCCTCCGAACGTTTGCATAATACAAAATGCAGGTGACACGGG
The DNA here is from genome assembly GCA_034769895.1 of Magicicada septendecula. Taxonomy (NCBI): domain Eukaryota; kingdom Metazoa; phylum Arthropoda; class Insecta; order Hemiptera; family Cicadidae; genus Magicicada; species Magicicada septendecula. Next base: position 1,083,255,629 of record CM068367.1, on the reverse strand, counting down.
AATTTCTGTGTCAAGTAGGTAATAGCGTTATTATCAGTCTCAAAAGCCCTCTTCACACACACATTCGAATCAGTAGGCTACTGGTTGTTAGCATTACCTGGTGTAATTACCAACTTATAAATTGTAACATTCTTTACTTTAGTACACACTTGAAGGAAATTAACAGTTTCGAAATTACATCCTGTTGTGTCATTACGACATTAAGAATGTTGTTGGCGTGAATTTAATGCGACAGATTTTTTTTACCTCTGCCCATGTTCTCTCAGTCCTCTCACTCACTCACTCACTCACTCTCTCTCTCTCGCGCGCGCACACGCACGCGCGCCAACTCGTACAGTTTCTTCTTTTTGTCAACAATTTCAGTGTTACACACAATCCTTCACTGTTTGTTTGTATCTGTTTGTGTAATCATTCATTGTGTTTGTACAGACTACACATTCAAACTTGAGTAATCTGTTTGTAGCAGTGTAACATTTCAACAAACACTTAAAGAGGCGCGCTTTGGGTGCAGTCGCAGAAGGACCTGCCGTGCTAACTTAATGAAAATAAAAGGAAATTAATAGTGAGGTAGTCATGTTTAATTAAAGGTAGTAGTGAGGTTTGCCCCTATTAGTGAGGTAGATGGGGAAAATTGACAGAGAAAGAGTGAGGGGGAGAAGAGAGACGGGGGAGAGAGAATTACGAATTTTTAATTATTCTCATTCATACCGAATATCATTTGTAAGAATATAGTTATGCAGTTGTTGGTATACAGTAGTACCGAAGCAACATGTTTCAAGTTGACTCCCATCCGTTGGAAATTTATTCACCATTCTGATTAATAAAAATTTCTACAAGTACCAATAATATAAATAACAACCTGCAGAAGCAGAAGAGTTTATATCTTACAGAGTTGAAGAGTTGTAATGTTACATTAATTATATTTTTGCTTTTCGTATATCACAGTGAGCAGTAATCTAATTTTTTTGAAATAATACGTGAAGGCTTATATATTAAGAATTAATTTTTTTTAATAGTTTCCGTAACTTGCTTGTAAAATAATTAGGTATCCAAAAGGTAAGTTACATATTTTAATAGCAACTTATAAGTTCCTCATCCTCGGTTTTTTCCTTTCTTCAAAATGTACCACTTCTTAATTGCGAATAAATTATTTAACGTAATAATCGTTTCACCAAAGGCTGTTTGGATCCTGTTAATAAAACTCTTGAGTCTGCTGCACATAATCCTCGCTTTTGGTTCATGTTTCGTTAACTTTCTACATTACAATAAGTTTAATTATTTTCAAGTTCCTTATAAGTAGCCAACTGTAGTAAACATCATGTACTTTGACCTCTCTCTCACTCTCTCTCTCTTTCTTTCTGTTACTCTTGTTCTTCTCAATAACTGTATCTCAGGAAGTCTGAACGTAACAGGTTCTTAAGTAAACTTCATATGACTTAACGTGCAAAATCTTAAACATCATTTGGGCTTCAGTTATGTTATAATTTTGTAAGAAAGCTTTACAAAATACTTTTTACACTGCTTCTGTATACGAAACTAGGTGCAGGTATGTAATCAAATTTTTTAGTAGGCCTATTTATTCTAACACTGTTACAGTTTCTTGAAAACGCCGTATGTAAACAAACATTAAAACTTAGTAATAAGGTTTATCAAACTACTATTTTTCTTGGACGCATTAACGCAAATCAGTAATCTAGAGACCAATTTTATATTGAAAAATCGATGTCTAATAAACGGAATTTGATATGCAAAAATCCATCGGTTAAGAAAATAAAGTAAACTTGGTTAGTAACAAATAATTTTGGCAAAAATTTTTAATTTGATATAGGCTATAATTGATTCCAATTTTATTACAATCTGAGAAATGAAGCCAAATAGATTTTCATAAACGTTGGTCTAGTAACGAAAAAAGTTTCATTCTTAAGCGCACAATATTATAATTTCCCTTTCATCCCGGAAAAAAGACTGTATTAAGCTACTATCATACTTGTCTAGTCTACACTATTTAATGGGTATATTATAGGTTTCACAAAAATTGATTATCTTACACATGGTTTTAATATATCACTAAACTTTGTGAAAAGTCTGAGTGAAAAGAATTATATACACAACGGTTGATGTTAATACAGGTCTTAATTCGTTTCAAAATTTATAGATAAATAAAAAATTAAAATTATCACATATATTGTGTGGTGTATAAAATAAATTGTAATAATCCTTTCTAATATGATTACTTAAGCCATAATATCCGAAGTTGGACCGTTCCTTTATTCTTCTGTAGCCTCCTACATTCTTGCGTATCTGCTGTCATATTCGCGTCTCACAGTCATAGTAGACAGTAGGCTATAATATTATACCTTTTTTTGCGTTGTCTGAGACTTGTCTCAGAGGATAAGACTCAGGCTGATCTGGGGCAAGCACCCTTCCGCCGATTGGAGATTTAGAGGAGTCGCACGCCAGCGCAGCGCGGACCGGTGGCGAAGTAGGTGGAGGCATTCAGGATAGAGTGTAGTGTATGGATGTGTATTTGTGTGTTTACGTAGTGTGCAGAGCCAAATGGGTGATGGTAGAGCCATAATAAAAGTATAAGTCAAACGACAGCCAAGACGAAGTCGAGTAACGCAGGACGCCAAAGCTGGAGGGAGGTGTCAGAGAGGCGTCAAGGTAAGGCGGGGAGGCACAAAGGAGAGGGATAAAGACCGGATAGGTAGATAGGAAAATTTAAGATGTTAAGTTATCAATAAGGAAGCCAGGTGTAGTAAGTATGACGAAGAGACTTAATTATTTCTATTTCTCCGTTGGCGGGGGTTTCTGGGAGGAGGTCCATCGGGAATGGTGAGGAGACGGTTTATGACAAAGGAAGGTCTGCGGTAGTTACAGGTAGTATTAATATTATACAATACCTCCTTCACATTTAAGTTGAGGAATTCCAATCAGCCTTCCGTTGCGTTACTTCTCTCTTGAGCCCTTGATATAATTCGTTGCCTGCTCTTTATTGCAGCTGTAATATCTCCTTCGTTTTATAATTCGTAACGTTAAATATTCTTCCTCACCCTGGAATTTTCCATTCTCTTTTACTAATTTCTTTTCACTTCATAAGACTTTTCTATACAAAAGCAAGTATATAAAAAAGTTATAAGGTCGGGGATTAGCAACCAAACGGCATTGTTTAAAAACATTTATCTACAAGTTTCTTTTCTATAGTTCATCGTACACACCCTTGCGAGATAAAAATAACTACACGGTAGTTTCTTTCGCAATTTTTCGCATTATTTTGAGACAATCGACTGGTGATTTAGAGATAAATACTTAATATTAATGGGGTCTCATACATTTTATATTATATCTGTTTTCTATCCTACTGATAGAATTAGAAAAACGGTAGCTATCTCTCTTTTCCTTTTAAAAGCACAATACATATTAATTTACCAAGTAGCAGTTTCCTTCTTCATTTAAAATTTCTATCAAATCTACTGTATATTGGACAAAACAGAAGGGGAAACATACGTGCTTACAAGGTAGTGTAAACATCCTGTAATGCTGTCAAATCAAAATACAAAGGAAGGGGAAGTGAATACTGTAATGAGTAGCCCCTACATTCATATTTATGCAGGTGTAGGTGATGATTAAGGCCCGGATTTTTATGTAATTACATATTTGAATGCTGAGTGCACATTTACACGGAAAAGCCAGATATCGGCGAATCATACCAATAGGTGTCTTATCCGCTAGTTTAATTTTACATATTTTTACATATTTTGTTCATATTACATATTTCACTCCATCTTACATATTTCTACATATTTTACTATACTTTACTTCAATTTGAAAATTGAAATGGCAAAAAATAGTTAGGCCTATAACAACATTACTCAGATGCGCAAATGTGCAATTAATCAGAATCAGGTCCAATTAAATTTATTACAAGAAAAGGCAAAATATTGCATCTGTTGCAATTGCACACATAGATTCTACTTTCAAGAAGTAAAATTTTTTACGAGCTCAAGCGACAAGTAAGGCATTTTGCACGGGATGTTAGATGAGAATGGTATGCGCGGCCCCACTCATTTACGTTTTGTTCGCACGTTCAGCGGGGTCGGTGGGGAAAGAACGTGCTGTCCGCGGTAAATAAATACTCTTCGCAGATCTTGCAATTCTCGCAACGGATTCCATCTACCTAAACAAACAAATATCTATATAACTCTATGCTATTGTAGGGCACAATGTGATTTTTGACGCCAGTATTATCGACGCTCTCGGAGTGTAAGCCTACACGTAAATAACAATCTGGCGTGCAGTGTGGTGTGTTGAAGTTATTGTCAAGTCAGTGTTTTGTCTTTCGCCTACACTTCTGCGCTTGCTTGTTTCTTGCCTTGGCGGATTCTCGTTGTTGGACAAAAGACGTCTTAAATAATATATTGTGCGGTATTGTTCAACGCAAGTTCTTAAGAGTTTTAAATACAAATATCCTTGTTTTATCATGGCACCGACCGCATCATCTTTGTCATCTAAGTTAAAATCATGGGTACAGATTGACAGTGCTTTTACAACTGACGATAAAGCTGTATTTTGCCAAGTTTGTTATGGCCAAATGGTGTTAAAGAAGAGAAGGTACTGCTGTTGTATACAGATGCAGCAGCATACATGTTAAAAGCAGGTAATTCTCTAAATGTGTTTTACCCCAACCTACTACATGTTACATGCCTGGCTCATGGATTGCATCAAGTAGCTGAAACTGTCAGAGACCTTTTCCCCGAAGTAAATACATTAATATCAGCAACAAAAAAGGTGTTCTTGAAAGCTCCTTACCGTATCCAGTGCTACAAACAAAGGCTACCTGACACACCTCTGCCTCCAGAACCCGTAATTACAAGATGGGGAACCTGGATCGAAGCCGTAAATTTCTACAGTGACAACTTTGAAGCTGTGAAGTATGTGGTGGAAACATTATCTCCCGATTCTGCAGTGTCAGCGAGCGAATCCTTGTCTGCATTCAACAACTCTAAGGTGATATGTTCAGTTTCGTACATCAAAACGCATTTCAGTTGTATCAAGAAACTGGAGACTGCAGGTCTGACTCTCCAAGAGGCCATAGGAATAGTTGAAGAAGCAGTTAACAAGTTAAATGCTGTGCAGGGTGAAGTCGGTGACAAAGTTTCTACTAAATTAAATGCTGTGCTGAATAGAAACCCTGGTTACTCAACTTTACATACCATTTATCGCATATGTAACGGCGAAACTGTAGAATCGATTGAGAATATTCTTCCAAGTACGATTCCTCTATATAAACATGCGCCGGTGACGACATGTGATGTCGAGAGATCCTTTTCTATATATAAAAACATACTCTCAGACCGAAGACAGTCCATGTCAACAGACAATATAGAAAAGTATTTAATAATTAATTGTGCAACTAAACAGTGGAAAAAAAAACTTACATGGACACTTTATTCTTATGCAGAGTTATAGTAGAGATTTATATATATATATATACAATATAGATTTTCAAGTCAAAAATCTACCTTTAATTTTATAGTAATTTCAACTCTCCTAGTAAAATACTTTGTTAAATAGTTAATAATTCTCAATGTTTTACTTTATACTCATGTCCTATACTACAGAAATCCATAGGTAAAATACTTTGTTGTTGTTAATTTTATAATATCAAGGTTTCTTTTTTAATACTGTTTTCTAAAATATGTTTTCATAAATTTTCTAAAGTACAATAAACAATTGAAAAGTAATTCATTTCTTATGCATGCTGTCTTATTGTAAACTCTTCAACAAAGAGTTGAACTTTCAGATACTGTGTATTCTGAGGGTTAACTTATTTTCTGTAACAGAAGTGGTAATCTAACTGGTGATTAGTGTCAGCCCCGAACTTGATTAGTATTTTATGGATTACATTGACTTTGCTCAAAATATATTTGCATGTTTTGAAAGTGATTTTAAAAAGTTTAAAATGAAGCACCTATTATTTTCAAAACCTTTCAAAGAGGGCACTGTTATGTTCTCGTAAAATGTAAATTATATTGTTGATGTGAAAGTATTTTAGTACTACATATTTCTTAAATATTACATATTTAGCTACATATTTTCCTTATTTTTCCTACATATTTATGTACATAAAGGGAGACTGTGCGCTGCGCCGTACGCTAGACAGAGAGGGTATAATAGCAACTATCTCGCTCTACTTTCGTTAGTGAAACACGCGGCGGATGAGTAAATTTTAGTCCATCCATTTTTGCAGTTCAACCTGCGATAACTTCAAAACCAATAAATATACAGCAATTCTGAAAACTGCATTGTGTTCAGTAATTAAATCTCTATAAGTAGCCAAAATCTCAATTAATATAATTAACAATTACAGAATTGCAAAAATTAGTTTGGAGATACGTCCGGATGTGACAGGTTGTACTGTATTTACCTTATAACAATTCCCCCTAAATAAAAGGGAAATCCCCAAATTCATATTTCGAAGCCACCTGTTGTAGATAAAACGGTATTTATCTTGGATACATACGTTTAATCTCATACAAACGTTTTTATGTGTGTTCCCATCAGCACCGACACACCTGTACAGGCTTCTCCATATTTTTCTACACCTGTCCAAATATGACTATACTGATTACAATAGTAATTTCTTCTACGGTTTGTTTATGACCATAAGATATGTCTTTATAGTTCCTTTTAAATACCATTATTTTCTGCTCATTCGTACAAAACTTTTAATTGTTGAATGTGCCAATTCTGATAATCTTTGCCAAACCCAAATTTTAATGTTATACGGCGTCACCTTATTATGTAGCAAACAAAATTAGAACAAATCACTGTTATTTTAGCAGTAGCTTTTTTAAGGAGCCCAGAGTAGGCCTATACCTACCCGACACGCACACATTTGAAGGATCAGTATTTTGTCTTGGAGTTCACTCTCCCAGCTGAGATACCCATGTTTTTAGGGACCAGGAACTCGCATTTGAACTTCTATCATCAGCTACATAATGTAAATCCTAGATAAATGTACAAGCCTATGCTCTAAAAGCCTAAGCTATGATACCCACAATCATCTACGTTTTACTAAAATAATGGTTGCAAGTTAAATTTTTTGATTCATGTTGATGCTTTTGTCTCGAAGAAACCAGGTAAATTAATCTGCTTTTCGTATCCGGCCGACGATGGTGTGCTCCCACTTACGAACAGTGGCACTTGCAACTCGTTTCACTTGCGAACACTCAAGTAGATAAGACACGTAATTAATTTTTGATACGTGAGAGTACCTCCCACTTGCGAACACACAAACAACGATGTATGTACATCCACCCTGTATTGTGTTTATGTTTTTATAATTCGTTAAATGTATTTTTTGTTACCAACTACGTTTACCAAGTTACAATTTTTATAAAACTCACACACACACACACTTGCATAGCCGCTCCCTCACTCTCTCTCTCTCTCTCTCTCTCTCTCTCTCTAAATTAAAAAGGAAGGTTATTTTTTATTTATTTTTATTAGTCAACTTGTAGAACGGACGACGTGATCTTGAGAAACATCCCAACTTCAGAATCTTTTTCATATCTTTTAGTTTATCCAATTCAGTATACTTTTTCGTCCTTTTCATAGCTTAAAAATTTCACTCCATCGTTACATCGTGTTCTGAATACATTTCTCTGCCTCAGATTATAAACATTTGATAATGTTTTTTATTCTTGGATGTGGTCTTCCAACGTGGCTGTTTAGTTTCTGATGCGTGCTTGTACGGTATTATTCATTGTATGACGTCGGAAGTAGCAGTTCCGTAACTCCTGTGGCACTAATAATTGTCTAGCTATTGTTCTACGAAACAATTAAAGAATTAATCGAGTTTCTCTTCCTCTGGAACTTGACCATGGATATACTACCAGCCACATTCTACATCTTTTCGAAGGAAAGCAAGTGTAGCACACATTAGGATTTTTGTGCTCCCTAAGTCATTTGAATGTGTATACTCGTGCAAAGTGACTACTGCAGCTTTTGAATTTTTCATTCATGAAAAATTACTTTTAATCTTTCAAACTCTCTTTTCTATTGATTTAACCAAAAATCGGGAGCTTAGCTTGCACAACGTCTTCGCCCGGACGGAAACTACTCTCGTCAATTTTCAAACCGGGACAACTGACAAACTGGCCGGGACCCCGGGATCAGGTCGTCAAACCGGGACAATCCCGGTCAAACCGGGACGTATGGTAAGCCTATTTATACATGTATTTATCGGTTTTCAATATTGATGTGAGCATTGTACTGTAGAATTAGGAAGCGATTGTATTGAACGAATCACGATTATCAAATGATATACGGTATTCCTTTTAGTTCAACAATTCCGTCATCTCGTCTCCGGTACTTTGGAAAACCATTGTTATTTTCAATAGTTTAACGTAAAATGTTGCTCGGTTATTATGTGTACATATTCCATCAATCATGCAAGGAACATTAGGATTACGAGCTCTACAAGATCCATGTATCATTCGAGATAACAATTTTATGAATCCTTGGAAAAGTGATACGGCACAAAACTTAGAATAAGCAAGAGGTAGTGTATTAACTTTTTAAATTGTATATTATTATTATTTTTATTATGTTTTTACTATAAAATATTCATATTATTTTAATATGATTTTCTGGAACACGTTTGGTGGAAACGTAAAACCGGCCAGCTGATAAATAAGAGGTTGCGAGTTCAGACGTAGATGTGTATATATGTGTCAGCCAAAACAGTGTTTTGTAAACGTACACGTCTGTCATTACAACATTAAGAATGTTATTTGACCTTGAGTAGGTACTCATGTTGACGGGAATGAGAAATCTTGTGGTGTTAGCGCTGAATAGCCACAACACAGGGGGGGGCCATTCCGGCTTCCCGCGCTAACCTAGCGATCAGCTGTTTTTGCCGCGTGACGTCCGACTGGTGGAAGAAATACGCGCGAGTCTTGATTTACCATGCAATCTTACCTGAGGCAATGTCCTACTTAGCATCTCTCTGCTGTTTACACGAAATATTAACAATAATTGTAATGAGCTATTCATATAGAAAAAGGATTAAACAACAAGATTAAATGGTTTGCGGCAAAAAATAATGGTAAAATCTATTTCTACATTTAATAGAAAAGTAAGCAAGTCTGTCCACATATAACATTGACAAAATGGCACAAGATGTAAAATTAAGTCGGAATTTTTTATTATTCGTTAATTTTATATTAATAGAATTATTTCGATTGTTATTAATTTACTTAGAAACCTCAGATGATACTGATATTTTTCAGTGAAACGTGCGTCAGGTGTTAAAAAGAATATACGAAATTATACTACTTGCAGAAGAAACAAATTGAAAACATCACAAATTTTATATATATATATAATATGCCTGCGTGGGTGGGTGCGCGTACGTGCACACGCGTGCGCGCATGAGTGCGTGTATAAACATTTCTATGTAGTATAATATATTTGAAACAAGCTTCCAATTATTATAATTATAATCAATATCATAATCATTTTCTTTATCTACATTTTCTACATTCTACATTATCTACATTGAAATTTATTGACATTTAAAAGATACATTAAATATACTGTATTGAAAGGGACACTGTGCGCTGCGCCGTACGCTAGACAGAAAGGGTATAATAAGCAACTATCTCGCTCTAGCTTCGTCGTCAAACACGCGGCCGCATGAGTAAGTTTTATTCAATCCATTTTTGCAGTTCAACCTGCGATAACTTCAAAACCAATAAATATACAGCAATTCTGAAAACTGCATTGTGTTCAGTAATTAAATCTCTATAAGTAGCCAAAATCTCAATTAATATAATTAACAATTACAGAAGATACACAGAAGAAGAACGTGTTTTTTTAGACGTTTCTATTGGTTTAGCATTTGCATTTGTACACTGTACTCTTAACTACATATTATACTAATGTACAATGAAGATATACTTATTATATCTTTATTTAGTATATAGTTATTTACGTGTCAAGAAAAGAACGTGTGAATAAAGTGATCACAACATTTTATACCTTATATGTTTTCTGTCATTGAATGATTAACCCACTTTTTAATAACAGCGTTGAAAAATAGTTGATTACGTCTTTCAAAGATTATTTTTACTACGGTACTGAAATTAAAAATAACTAAGATCGTATACAGGAATTAAACGTAGGCGACTGGAAGCAGTAATTGTATAAACAGCCGAGACACACCACCTGCTAATATTGCAGGAATTGCTTACGTTCAGTAGACTTGGCAACGTTGTGACCTTCGTGACTTTATATACATTTTGTGGCAACACTGTGCATATTTTTCATCACTAAAAGCTAAACCGATATCCGTGATAAAATAGTAATGCATTTTTTTACACGTGTGAGTCGTTTGTAACGATAAAGTTAACAGGGTAATTATTATTCAACTTTTTTCAACAAACTATCTTGAAACGGATATATATTTTTACGGTTTTTTATGCTGATTACGAATATGTAAGAATAAAATGTCTAAGCTTACTTGTAACTTTTATATATGGGGTCTCAAAAAGATGAACTTCTCTGGTCAGAACTTGCATGTTTAGCTAATGATGGATAAACGTGATTATATATATATATATATATTGTAATATTTCGTTTTGTGGTGCTAGTAGTAAAAATAAATATCGATGTATGTTGATTGTGCTCTCCTGTAAGCCCCACTGGTTGGGCTAGCCAAATTTGTAATAATTCACAATAATGATTTGAATTGTGTAATAAAATAATTTATGTATGTATGTGTGTAGTTTTCTGACGTTCCGCTCCGGAAACGTCAATTTGGTAATGTTCCTAGTCTTCGTAGTTACAAATAGAATCTGTGTATATTGCTGTTGTAGCAATTTGAAAATAAAAATAAAATTTAAAATTTTATAAAAAAAAAATTTTAATTTTCTGGAAAATGTTTTTTGGGTAACTTGTTCTTAAAATTTAGGAACAAATCGAGTTAATCGGTTGTAATTATAAATGAAATGGTATCGTGGTTATTTTATTAATAGTGTCACTTTCAGTAATTTTGTTGAAAAGACAATCTTGTTAACTCCAAGTTTAAACGAAAGACGGCTCTCTTCTTCTTCTTTTTGAAACGTTGTCGTTTCGTATATACCGCCTTTCAGTTAGTTGGGTTTCTTCATTAATTAATTGTTAAGTCTTTTTTATAATAAAAAATCAACTCCAATTTACCGAAACAGAATGTTTATTAACAAAAAAATAATGAAATTGTTTGATTAAAATTGATATTATCATGCAGTATCGACTCGCTCAGGGCCGGTCGATATAAACAATTTATATTGGTATTATAAAATAGGGTTCTTTAAACGGTTATTAAAATATATAGCCAGAGAAGGTTATGGGAAGGAAAGTATAACACTTACACTTATCAAATGCCTTAAATTTTAACAATACAATAATGATTAAAAATATTAAAAGTTATATATGATTTGATTTCGAACCAATAGTAGCCATGTCGTTTCTATACCGCAGCGGACCGGACCAAAATGGTTGACTGACGCATGCGCAAGGAAGCCTCCAGCGTTGATGAAGTTTTTGTTGTAATAAAGATGTCCTTTCTTCGAGTAAATGTTCTCAGCAATTGTATACGATCGTCCTGGATATATTTAAATGTCACTGGTGTATGATGGAATAGTTCACTTGGTGTAAAATGTTGTCACTGGATATATCTCGTTGTGTTTATGTGTGTCGTTTTTAACCTCGAAATTTCGGTCTGTATTTGGTGTAATATCAGTGTTATTCTGCTTATCTAGTTATGTGTGGTTCAATTTATTAGTGTTACTGTGTTCATAGGTCACTTTCACCACTTCACAATTTATAAAATAGTTTAAAATAATTATTTTCAAAATTTTCACTGAAATACGGTTTACAACATAAACGCCATTAAAGGTTATTTCTGGCGAAAGGTTACTTTAAGTGCACTCGTCAACGCATAATAATGAACTGTCTGTATTTTCTTCGTCTCATGAAAGTCTTAGCCTATATAATATATCTCATACATTGTTTAAATTTGCCATAACTTCCGATACACTTTAAAAATGTACTTTATGTTCAAAAAATAAATTCGTTATTAGTTAACTGTTTGAAATATAAAATACATATTCGTTTTCACTATTCTATTCTACTTATTTTGATAGTAATTAAGTTAGTATTACAAAGTTTTATCTGAAAATTATATTTCTTATAATTTTTTGGGAGGTAGGCCTAAAATTATACTTCCTGTCTTCTATGTAAATAATAGCCATTTTACCTAATATAATTATTATTCTATGAAATCTGAAATTTGTATAATTATCAATTCTCACTTATTTTATTGCAATTTAGTATACTAATGATGGTTTTTTAATATAATTCAATTGTATATGACTTCCCCTAGGATAGTGTCAGTTAATCTATTTCAGTTTTAATGGTATTTTATTAGACAATTAAATAATTTTACTCCTATAATGACCATATCTTTAGAAAGCCTTATTTACATAGTATTTGATATATGTGAGTTTATTTTGCCTGAATATTGTCATTTTATATGGTTTATAAGACTAGGTTTGTTAATTATTCTGCAGTTTAACTTTATTCTTTGGCCTAGATCTGATGTGTGGCTAATTTCCAAATGTTTTATTAATGTAGCTATTTTATATCCTTCTCTGACTAGTATAACATAAATTATTGATTATAATTAACATATAACATCTTTCTATATCACAACTAGTGTTCTGAATAACATTGCTTAGTATATTACCTAATAACATAATAAAGAGTATTTCTACAACATTGGAATGATATCTATTTTTAGACAGTGCATTCCTAAATTAAACTGAACAATAAAATAACAGTTATAATACTAATATTTCTTATGACTAACCCTTATTTATCTAAATGTTATATGTAATAGGAACCTAACATCCTGGTTCCATATATAATTGTTAACACCTTCTATAAACTTCATCATAAACAGTTTGTTCTGTAATTCCCCATTTATAAAATTTATACCCCCTCTTAAAGGATACTCCTAGCTACCTGAGTTATATTCCATTCTATGGAATGTTCATATCGCTTTAGTAGCTTTTATTTAGTAATATTACTACTTCATTATCAAAGTAGGCACTGTTCACAAAACTTAAAGTTTGTTACTATGTACTGCAACTCATGCACCCTTTTAAAGTTTATTATTTATAATTTGATCACTTGCACTTGTCTATGGTGAATTATCAATATATTTACTAGTCTTTTTCTAGCTTTTAATATGAAATATTCAACCATGGGGGAACTGTGAAGACTTGTCTATACAAACTAAATAATAACTTTTTGAATGCACTAATATTTAATACTACTAACACTTTTAGTTTTTGTCAGTTTTACAGTGATATGGTTTTTTAGGGTGTTATACTTTCTCTTTGGGCATTCATTGATTTTGGGGTTTTTTGGGGGTTCTTTCCCTATGGGGTTTTTGTTTTATATGGGTCGTCTTAATTATTCTTCTTTCTTCTTTGAGCTTGGTTATTCTTCCTTCTTCTGTAGTTTTGGATTGTCCTTCTTTCTTCTTTCTTCTGTAGTTCTTATTTTTATTATTCTTCTTTCTTCTTTGAGTTTGGTTCTTCTTTATTCTTCCTTCTTCAGTAGATTTAGTTTTGATTAGTCTTCTTTCTTCTTTAGTTTTAATTAGTCTTGTTTCTTCTTTCTTCAGTAGTTTTGGTTTTGAGTTATTCTTCTTTCTTCTGTAGTTTTTGTTTTGGGTTATTCTTCCTTCTTCAGTAGTAGTAGTTTTGGTTTTGGATTATTCTTCTTTCTTCCTTCTTCTGTAGTTTTAATTAGTCTTCTTTCTTCTTTAGTTTTAATTAGTCTTCTTTCTTCCTTGATCTTAATTATTCTTCTTTCTTCTCTCTTCAGTAGTGGTAGTTTTGGTTATTCTGCTTTCTTCTCTGGTTTCAATTATTCTTCCCTCTTCTGTCTTCTGTATCTTTGATTTTTCTTCTTTCTTCCTTCTTCAGTAGTAATAGTTTTAATTAGTTCTTCTTTCTTCTCTAGTTTTAATTATTCTTCTTTCTTCTTTCTTCTGTCTTCTGTATCTTTGATTGTTCTTCTTTCTTCTCTAGTTTTAATTATTCTTCTTTCTTCTCTAGTTTTAATTATTCTTCCTTCTTCTGTCTTCTGTATCTTTGATTGTTCTTCTTTCTTCATTCTTCAGTAGCTTTGATTGTTCTTCTTTTTTCTTTCTTCAGTAGCTTTGATTTTTCTTCATTCTTCTTACTTCAGTAATAGTAGTTTTAATTATTCTTCTTTCTTCTGTCTTCTGTATCTTTGATTGTTCTTCTTTCTTCATTCTTCAGTAGCTTTGATTGTTCTTCTTTCTTCTTTCTTCAGTGTGTCTTCTGTATCTTTGATTGTTCTTCTTTCTTCATTAGATTTAGTTTGTTCTTCTTTCTTCTTTCTTCAGTAATAGTAGTTTTAATTATTCTTCCTTCTTCTGTCTTCGGTATCTTTGATTGTTCTTCTTTCTTCATTCTTCAGTAACTTTGATTGTTCTTCTTTCTTCATTAGATTTAGTTTGTTCTTCTTTCTTCTTTCTTCAGTAATAGTAGTTTTAATTATTCTTCTTTCTTCTTTGAGTTTTAATTGTTCTTCTTTCTTCCTTCTTTTGTAGTTTTAATTAGTCTTCTTTCTTCTTTAGTTTTAATTAGTCTTCTTTCTTCCTTGATTTTAATTATTCTTCGTTCTTCTTTCTTCAGTAGTGGTAGTTTTGGTTATTCTTCTTTCTTCTCTAGTTTTAATTATTCTTCCTTCTTCTGTCTTCAGTAGCTTTGATTGTTCTTCTTTCTTCATTCTTCAGTAGTAGTAGTTTTAATTGTTCTTCTTTCTTCTCTAGTTTTAATTATTCTTCTTTCTTCTTTCTTCAGTAATAGTAGTTTTAATTATTCTTCTTTCTTCTTTGAGTTTTAATTGTTCTTTTTTCTTCAGTAATAGTAGTTTTAATTAGTTCTTCTTTCTTCCTTCTTCAGTAGTAGTAGTTTTAATTAGTTCTTCTTTCTTCTCTAGTTTTAATTATTCTTCTTTCTTCTTTCTTCAGTAATAGTAGTTTTAATTATTCTTCTTTCTTCTGTCTTCAGTAGCTTTGTTTTTTCTGGTCTGGTTTCTTTGACGGGGTATATTAATTGCCTGCTTCTATCTTTCCTGGGTAATTTTGTTATTATTATTTTTAGTCTTCCGGGTTTTAAAATTTGTATTATATTATATTATTTGCAGAAATTTTCTTTATTCAACCTTTCTTGTGAATATATTATTAAACAGTGCATTTTAATTACTTCTCATCTGGATATTCCATATATTAGAGCTTTATTAATGATCATTGAGTAATGTATTTGTGTGGATTATCTGTCATGCTACAATATATATATATATATATAGAGAGAGAGAGAGAGGGGGGAGAGAGAGGGGGGAGAGAGAGAGAGAGAGAGAGACAAAGCGTGTGTATATGTTAGAGCGTTCGCGAGTATAGAGGCGACGACTTTTTAAGACTCCTTAATGGATTCACCGTATCCAGAAACTCACAAAACTATGGAATAAAATTAAACTACTTGATAATAAATCGTTTACACAACGTACACCAATGCTCGCTGTGCAGCTAGGCTGAAATTCTCTTGTATACCGTTTCGTATGCAGCTATGTCGTTAAAGGACGTATGTTTATTATATTGAGTTGTGAAGAGAAACGTTATATCCTACTACGATTCCAGTACCACATTTAAGACTGTGAAAAATTACGTTAACTTTATAAAATCCTGAACAAATAATAAGTCCGACAACTAATTAGGACTTTAATTTAAGACGTCCATAGATGCACATTAATAGTATCATTCCTTTTGTTAATTAAGTTGATCTATGTCCCTGTCCCAGTTATTGTGGACATTTTAAGATTAAAACTTATGACATTTGGTAAAGCAGCTTTAATAGTTACGTATTTATAACCAATAAGTTTTTCAGCACTCTGTGGCCGCTACTCTTACAACAAGATTGCGTGAGGCAATCTCTGAAACGGGCATAATTCTGGCTGGAAACAGGAATATTATTTAATTTGTTAGTAACTGTGTACAACATAATCACCTTTAGGCTAATATAAAGTAGACATTAAGCAAAATTTAGTAAATTAATTACTAAAAAGTGTTTCTTACCTAAATATCAGTTTTGGTGATTCCAGAAACATAATACTTCATCTTCCATTGCAGGACTGCAATAATATAACTTTATTTTTACAATTTCACATAGGCCTATACTGTTTTATTTGTATTGGGAGTAAAGTTTTCACAACTTAAAATAAGGCAAATTATGGAACAATTGAAGTCATGTCAAAATTATTCCTTGCTTTAACACACAGTTGTTGAAATGAGAATATATTATTCAGTTATACAAAATTCCTATAAAAATTTTAATCATTATATTCGTTAGTTAATCGGAGTTCTGTGAGTAGATACTTTGGCCAGTGGCAGACGGCAATCTGAATAAAATTAACTTTCGAAGCACGTGTTGCACATCACTTGCACAACTGCTGTCCTACGTAGCTGCCGGAGGGAATTAACTTTTGCTTTTTTATCTTCTGTGTTCATTGTAAATCTCTAAGCCAGCGCACCGCCCATTTTATCTTATTTATTAATTTGTTTTTAACTAATAGAATTGCGATTGATGTGATTACGTGATTAAAAATGCAGTGTTCCATAATTTTTAGAATGGGTTTATTTGTAAAACTGTAATTTTGTGCACGAAGGAAGTATTACGAACTACAGTTTTCATTACACCTAAAGCAAATGTTTAGCGCATTATTTTAATTATTTTATAATAATAAATACTTCCTGATTTTATACTTTTACTATCTTTTCATTATTATTTTAAAATGTAGTGAATTTAAAAAAATCTCTAAAATTTTTTAATAACGCTACTGTTATTTTATCTTTAAAGTCATACTGTGTTGTACATAGTACAGTGTAATTCCACAATTCAGAAGTAATTTATTTGATACATTTGGGCGTTGACAAGGCTTTTGAGGGTTACTCTCCATAAGAAGTAAACATTTATTTGAAATATAATTTTGTTGCATATAACTTTTGTTATTGAAATTAAAACTTAGTGAAATGTTAAATTCTAGAAACTCTGATGTATAATGTTAGTTTGATAACAGAACTTCAGACGTGCTCAATGACAGCAGCAGAGATGGAAAAGATTCAGTGTTAGAACAGACACAATTATCAGTTCGAATGCGTACACAATACATACCAGAATAATCTACTGCGTATATAGTCTCACCGTACAATAAACTCGTTGCATTGCGACAGTCCGCCATTTCACTGTCCACTGTACACAGTTCAAGCTGAATAAAAAACTTACTAAAACAGACAAATACCAAAAGTTAAAACTGTTTAGTGGCGTAATGCAGATTCATCATCAGCTAGTCTGCTACAGTGTAAACTAGTGTAGGGTCTACAGCTCCTCTTACTAGTGTACATATAATGTCGGTGGTTAGTTGCCTTTGAAGTTCTAAAATACGATCGGGGAAATGGCTGTACTGCACGTATAAATTCTTCAGAAACGACAGTATGTAGTAACAATTAAACGATTGAATGACTTTAAAATTTTTATTTATTTTTGAATAGCACATATTTATGTTTAGATTATGTGCTATTTAAAAATGTTAGTGCCCTGGAAGCAACGCGTAAAGTATCAATATTTTGTTTTATTGAGCAGGAAAATTAAAATAGCTTGAGAAAACTGAAGAACTTATAACAAGATGATGGAGAAAAGTAAAGTTTTTAATTTAATGTTAAAATGTTTAAAATTAAAAAAAAAAAAATTGTAGTTACAAGACCTTTTTGTGTTTTTAAACTTTTTTGTAGAATTGTTATTTTTAGTGTTCTTAATATTCTTGTAATAGAGCAATTAACTTTAAAATGATCAAACTTTAATATGTAGGGCGCAATACAACCCGTATACGATCCGGGAACTGGCTGTACTCCACGTATAAATTCTTCTGAAAAGATATATGTAGTAACATTTAACGATTGAGTACCTTATATCATTTTTAATTTATTGTGTGAAATTGATATAATAAATGAATGTTATATTACAATTATTATATGCTTAATAAATAATGTTAAAATAATTAAATTAAACCTCCGCTCAACAGTCCGTTAAGGACCAAGGCGTACCGCACGGCTTTTGTGTTAGTGTGACGGTGCATGGCTAGTACTACGCGCCACCAGCCGCTAGTTGTGGTATTCACAGCCAGGAGGCGGCGCTGTTATCTCAGCGCCTACTCAGTTTGCCTCACGACGCTGAGTGCACGCCGTACGGAACCTCCGCCGGGAATTGAACCCGGGACCACGAGCGCATCAATCGCCCGCGTTAGCCACTAGACCGCCTGGAGGCTCAATTTTAAAATAAGGTAATATTTAATATTATGACCTTAAATATTATTAATATTTAAGTTATTATTATTAAGTTAAATAATATAATAATAATAAACCCAAGCTAATCAACATGCAACGCCAACACCAAAAAAATTAAACCACGTAACTCGGTTTACAAAAATGCTATCGGAAAACGGTACACACGTTAAAAAAATTAAGATAAAGTAAGTATTAGAAGACAAAGAAATATTGTACATCCATTATAAATAAACAAACGGAATTTTACCTTGAAAAATTAGATTAAGGTGACTAAATTTTTTACTATTGGATAATTTATGTGTTATAATAGTTTACTATTTTTAGTGTAAGCCTGTAGAATAGTGGCGAAATCCTAATGTAAACTGCATAATCTACAACAGGCACACAGTTTCTCAAGAAGTTTTGTTTCATTACCATTAGTTTCTCTGAAAGAATCGCAAATAACAAAACTCTCAAAGCAAAGTCAGCCTTATTCACCATCTGACAAACTCTAACTTAAGTAAACGTAAAGACTTAATGAGTTGATAAAACATAATACTCTTACACTTAATTTTTCGTAAAATTTATCACCACGTTAACTGAAGAGAAAACAGTAAGTACGTAACCATAAACAATCATAATTTAAGCTGTACGTTTGTTAAGCTCAGATTCATGTTGTTCATTTTCAGATTCGTGTTGATAACTATCCAAGTCAAATGTATGGAAAAAACAAAATTTAAGTTTATAAATTTTATTCATGCTATAACTGTTTTGTATTCATTACCATGTGTTTCCGGACATGTGACTAATCATTAGGTGCTCACTTCATAGAGTTTTAAAAATAAAAGAAAAGGTAACATTAAGCTCAGTTCAGTATCACATACTGAAAACACTTACACACACAGAAACGCGTTAAAATTAATAAAAGTTGAATTCTCAAGATGGATAAAATTGGTAAATTTAAATTTTGTTTATGTAAGCACAGTAATTAATTTACACAAAAGTTTATAATACAAGCTTTTTGGCATAACTTAGTAAACATTGACGCTATAGAACTGGATGCTATATGGTGCGCACATCTGTACGCGTGAAAGATTTCTTCAGAAAATTATTAAAGCAATATTAGTAAATTATATAACGTATACACGCTGGCACCAATCTGAGAGCTTGACCTTGACGACAGCTGGCAAGGACAACAGCTAATAGTCAACTTAAAAATATCGTGCCGTTACTCTATAGGTAATATACTCTATAGGTAATTTGCATTACTTTATACCGGATCATATTTTAATAGTTTGCGCTCATTTATAACAAATCTTTGGTATACTCAAATTTATACATTTTCTGAGTAGTAGTTGAATACTAAAGCTGTAAATTATTAATGTAAATTGTAAATTTCTTCAAAGAGTCATCGAATAAGTACGCGAGCGTAAGCATTTTTTCATCCAGCGGGGAACTTTTTTTTCCAAAGCGATGACCTATACTTTTTTTTGCTTAACCGTTTTCTGAAAGTCCAACTAAAATTTTAACTATTTCTTTTATGAATTTGCTAACTGCTACAATTTTTATTGTTCGACAAAGCTTTTCGTCATCACTGACATCATCAGGTCTTAAACAACGTCTGTCAACTGTACGTTGTAGACTTTTATACTTTAGGCCCCTCCCCTTTTGTCATCGCACCTCCTATTGGTTCTAGCTGCTGCCGCTCTTCACGGGAACTTTGTCTACATTTTTCCGTTAGGCATTTTTCTAACGTCCGTCAAATTGTTTTAAGAATCTCCCGTTAATTTCTTCATTCTTAACTTATAATTTTTTGTAACCTTTTACATTTCGTCATTTTTAGTGTGTTATTCATATTGTTTTAATTTATTTTTGTTTATTGTTTAATATATAATAAAATATTTCTTCATTTGTAAAATCTACTTTTATATTCATTAATTTATTCTTATCTTCTTTTTTGACTTTAAGTATTTCTAGTTCTTCTATTAGTTTTCTTTTTTGCCGATTGTTTTCTATTTTGATTATTTCCATATTTTCATTTGGATTTATGAATTTATGGCCTGATTCATTGAAATGTCTTGCATATAGTGAGTTCGTTACTCTAACCCCTTCTCCTTTTGCATGTTCATTCATTCGAATTTTAAATTTTCTTCCAGTTTCGCCCAGATATATCTTATTACATTCCCCACATTTTAATTTATATACGCCGCTTTTTTCTGTTAATGGAATTTCTTCTGTTTTAGCATTTTTTATATATTCGAATGGATTTTTCGTTTTCTTTATTCCTATCTGTATTTCATATTTTTCGAAGCATTTTTGTAACATTTTTGTTTGATATCCTATGTATGTGATTGCTCCTTTATATTTCTTTCCTCTATTTGTTTTTTCTTTTTTGTTCTTTTCTATTTCTTTATTTTCCTCTATTTTCTTAACTATTCTATTAATTATTTTAGGGTTGTAATTATTATTTTTTGCTATTTGTTGTATTTTCTTTAATTCTTTATGTTTGAGTTCTTCATTTTCTAGATAATTTATAGCTCTATAGCAAAATGAATTTAATGCTGCCATTTTATAATTAACTGGATGATATGATTCTTGTGGAATTATTAAATCTGAGTATGTTTCTTTCCTATATACAGTATATCAAATTTGAGTTTGTTATCTTCAATTTTTATATTTATATCCAGGAAATTAATTTCTAATCCTCCAATTTCTTCTTGCAATTTTATTGTTTTTTCTATGTTATTTAGTTCTTCCGTAAATTTTTAAATTCATTTACTTCACCTTCCCAAACTATTAGTAAGTCATCTACATACCTGATCCATTTTTTAATTCTTCTTTCTTTATCTATATCTTTTAAAATTTTTATTTCAAAGCTATTCATGAATATCTCTGCCATTAATGGTGAAAGCGGTGATCCCATTGGTAATCCATTTTCTTGTATGTAAAATTTGTTATTAAATCTGAAGTAGTTCTGGCTTAGGCATAATTCTAATCCTTCTATTATTTCGTTTTTCCATTCTACATTACTTAATTTGTTTTTCTTTATTATTTCTACTGTTTTTGCTATTGGTATGTTGGTGTACATATCTTTTATATCTAAAGACATTAATTTTGTCTTATTTGTTATGGTTATTTCTTTTAATCTTTCTATTACCTTTTTGCTATTTTCTATGCTGTGGATTTCTTCTTTTTGATATACCATTTTGATTCTTTTACTTATTTCTTTTGATATTTTGTATGTTGGCGAATTTATAAATGATACTATAGGCCTTAATGGTATTTCTTTTTTATGTAACTTAATTTGACATCTAAATTTTGGAGCTTCAGGATTATGTTATATTTTTTGTTTCTTTTGCCATTCTGTTAAATATGTTGTCTTTTTTATCAATTTCTTTGTTTGTGCTTGAAATTTACTTGTGTAATCATATTTTATTTCTTTATATGGTCTTTTTTGTATAAATTGTTCTGCTTTTTCGATATAATCTCTTTTGTTCATTACCACTGCTGTGTTACATTTATCGGCTTTTATAACTATCAAATTGTTCTCCGTGATTTTCTTTTTTAATTCTCTTAGATTTATTTTTATTTGTGTTTCGTTTTTATTTCTTGCATTTTTGTTTTCTTACATATTTCTTCTACTATTTCTTTTACTTCACTTCTTAATTGTTTTTTAGTTTCTTCATTTTTTATTTTATCGATTATTTCTTCACATTCTATTATTGTATTTTCTTTATCTATGTTTGTTTTTGTTGCATATTTTAAACTTTTCCCTAATAATTTATGTTCATTTTCTGTAAACTTTGTTTCTGTTAAATTTAATACTTTTTCAGCAAATTTTATTTCTTTATTTTTTTTTTTATTTTTTTTTCTTGTTCCTTCTATTAATTCCTTGAGTTTCTTATTTAATCTCTCTTCCATTTTTCTTATTATCTTTTCTATATATTTTTCACCAAACTCTTTTCTCATTTCTTCTATTTCTATATAATTGTAATTTGTATATAATTTTTGATGTAATTGATACATTTCTTTGTTATATTTATTTATTTTACTGTATAAGTTCTTTATTTCAAGTTTCATCCATATTTTTCCGCCATATTTTTCACTTGGTTTGCTACTTTGCTTTTGTTATTAATTTTAATTTTTGCGTATTTTGGAGTTATTTTATTAATTAAACACTGTTTATTAAACCAAATTTTCCCTAGCGTTTTTTTCATTTTTGCTTTAATTTTTAAATAATTAAAAAATTCCCTTACATTTTTATATTTATCTGCTTGCAATTCGCATGTTTTATTCTTCCTATTGTTTAAATTAGCAGCCATCCTTACTATTTCTTTTATGAATTTGCTAACTCTTACAATTTTTATTGTTCGACAAAGCTTTTCGTTATCACTGACATCATCAGGTCTTAAACAACGTCTGTCAACTGTACGTTGTAGACTTTTATACTTTAGGCCCCTCCCCTTATGTCATCGCCCCTCCTATTGGTTTCTAGCTGCTGCTGCTCTTCACGGGAACTTTGTCTACATTTTTCCGTTAGGGATTTTTCTAACGTCCGTCAAATTGTTTTAAGAATCTACCGTTAATTTCTTCATTCTTAACTTATAATTTTTTGTAACCTTTTACATTTCGTCATTTTTATTGTGTTATTCTTATTATTTTAATTTATTTTTGTTTATTGTTTAATATATAATAAAATATTTCTTCATTTGTAAAATCTACTTTTATATTCATTAATTTATTCTTATCTTCTTTTTTGACTTTAAGTATTTCTAGTTCTTCTATTAGTTTTCTTTTTTGCGGATTGTTTTCTATTTTGATTATTTCCATATTTTCATTTGGATTTATGAATTTATGGCCTGATTCATTGAAATGTCTTGCATATAGTGAGTTCGTTACTCTAACCCCTTCTCCTTTTGCATGTTCATTCATTCGAATTTTAAATTTTCTTCCAGTTTCGCCCAGATATATCTTATTACATTCCCCACATTTTAATTTATATACGCCGCTTTTTTCTGTTAATGGAATTTCTTCTGTTTTAGCATTTTTTATATATTCGAATACATTTTTCGTTTTCTTTATTCCTATCTGTATTTCATATTTTTCGAAGCATTTTTGTAACATTTTTGTTTGATATCCTATGTATTACCAATGGGATCACCGCTTTCACCATTAATGGCAGAGATATTCATGAATAGCTTAAATAATCAAAAATTTAAAAGATATAGGTAAAGAAAGAAAAATTAAAAAATTGATCAGGTATGTAGATGACATACTAATAGTTTGGGAAGGTGAAGTAAATAAATTTAAAAAATTTACGGAAGAACTAAATAACATAGGAAAAACAATAAAATTTCAAGAAGAAATTGGAGGATTAGAAATTAATTTCCTGGATATTGTAACTAGACGTTGTAACGTAACAAAATAATGGTTACATAGAAATAATATAATACGTCGAATAAGAGTGTACCACGAACATATTTCATCAAACATGAGAAGAAAGAACGGAAGTATAAAAGCCAAATGTGTATCTATATATGAATAAGACGTCGCCACCCTTAATGAAGCTTAGCTAACTGCCAGGCATCGCCTGTTCTTCCCGGGCTATACCCTCTTCAGGCAGGACAACGGATCTCACTCGGGCGGAGTTGCGATATTTGTTCGTAACTCTCTCCGAGCGAAAGTAGTACCCCTATCAAACAGCCCGACTGACTCACTTCTAGTCAAACTCAGCTTCGCAAACTCCCCTCCCCTCTTCATAGCAACATACTACTGCCCCCCACGTGCCGACCTAGACGTCAACTACCTCCATCATTTGGCCATGACCTACCCCCCTTTACTTCTCTTCGGAGATCTAAACGCCCACCACCGACAACTGGGAGACTGTTATAACACCGCTCGAGGTACGAGTGTGCTTCAGGCGGTCAATAACTTCGGTCTCAGGCACCATCGTACCCCGTTTACCCGCCAGCCGGTAACTCCGGCCCAACGACCTACCTGTCCCGATAAGCTGTTTATATTCCATATATTAGAGCTTTATTAATGATCATTGAGTAATGTATTTGTGTGGATTATCTGTCATGCTACAATATATATATATATATATATATAGAGAGAGAGAGAGAGGGGGGAGAGAGAGGGGGGAGAGAGAGAGAGAGAGAGAGACAAAGCGTGTGTATATGTTAGAGCGTTCGCGAGTATAGAGGCGACGACTTTTTAAGACTCCTTAATGGATTCACCGTATCCAGAAACTCACAAAACTATGGAATAAAATTAAACTACTTGATAATAAATCGTTTACACAACGTACACCAATGCTCGCTGTGCAGCTAGGCTGAAATTCTCTTGTATACCGTTTCGTATGCAGCTATGTCGTTAAAGGACGTATGTTTATTATATTGAGTTGTGAAGAGAAACGTTATATCCTACTACGATTCCAGTACCACATTTAAGACTGTGAAAAATTACGTTAACTTTATAAAATCCTGAACAAATAATAAGTCCGACAACTAATTAGGACTTTAATTTAAGACGTCCATAGATGCACATTAATAGTATCATTCCTTTTGTTAATTAAGTTGATCTATGTCCCTGTCCCAGTTATTGTGGACATTTTAAGATTAAAACTTATGACATTTGGTAAAGCAGCTTTAATAGTTACGTATTTATAACCAATAAGTTTTTCAGCACTCTGTGGCCGCTACTCTTACAACAAGATTGCGTGAGGCAATCTCTGAAACGGGCATAATTCTGGCTGGAAACAGGAATATTATTTAATTTGTTAGTAACTGTGTACAACATAATCACCTTTAGGCTAATATAAAGTAGACATTAAGCAAAATTTAGTAAATTAATTACTAAAAAGTGTTTCTTACCTAAATATCAGTTTTGGTGATTCCAGAAACATAATACTTCATCTTCCATTGCAGGACTGCAATAATATAACTTTATTTTTACAATTTCACATAGGCCTATACTGTTTTATTTGTATTGGGAGTAAAGTTTTCACAACTTAAAATAAGGCAAATTATGGAACAATTGAAGTCATGTCAAAATTATTCCTTGCTTTAACACACAGTTGTTGAAATGAGAATATATTATTCAGTTATACAAAATTCCTATAAAAATTTTAATCATTATATTCGTTAGTTAATCGGAGTTCTGTGAGTAGATACTTTGGCCAGTGGCAGACGGCAATCTGAATAAAATTAACTTTCGAAGCACGTGTTGCACATCACTTGCACAACTGCTGTCCTACGTAGCTGCCGGAGGGAATTAACTTTTGCTTTTTTATCTTCTGTGTTCATTGTAAATCTCTAAGCCAGCGCACCGCCCATTTTATCTTATTTATTAATTTGTTTTTAACTAATAGAATTGCGATTGATGTGATTACGTGATTAAAAATGCAGTGTTCCATAATTTTTAGAATGGGTTTATTTGTAAAACTGTAATTTTGTGCACGAAGGAAGTATTACGAACTACAGTTTTCATTACACCTAAAGCAAATGTTTAGCGCATTATTTTAATTATTTTATAATAATAAATACTTCCTGATTTTATACTTTTACTATCTTTTCATTATTATTTTAAAATGTAGTGAATTTAAAAAATCTCTAAAATTTTTTAATAACGCTACTGTTATTTTATCTTTAAAGTCATACTGTGTTGTACATAGTACAGTGTAATTCCACAATTCAGAAGTAATTTATTTGATACATTTGGGCGTTGACAAGGCTTTTGAGGGTTACTCTCCATAAGAAGTAAACATTTATTTGAAATATAATTTTGTTGCATATAACTTTTGTTATTGAAATTAAAACTTAGTGAAATGTTAAATTCTAGAAACTCTGATGTATAATGTTAGTTTGATAACAGAACTTCAGACGTGCTCAATGACAGCAGCAGAGATGGAAAAGATTCAGTGTTAGAACAGACACAATTATCAGTTCGAATGCGTACACAATACATACCAGAATAATCTACTGCGTATATAGTCTCACCGTACAATAAACTCGTTGCATTGCGACAGTCCGCCATTTCACTGTCCACTGTACACAGTTCAAGCTGAATAAAAAACTTACTAAAACAGACAAATACCAAAAGTTAAAACTGTTTAGTGGCGTAATGCAGATTCATCATCAGCTAGTCTGCTACAGTGTAAACTAGTGTAGGGTCTACAGCTCCTCTTACTAGTGTACATATAATGTCGGTGGTTAGTTGCCTTTGAAGTTCTAAAATACGATCGGGGAAATGGCTGTACTGCACGTATAAATTCTTCAGAAACGACAGTATGTAGTAACAATTAAACGATTGAATGACTTTAAAATTTTTATTTATTTTTGAATAGCACATATTTATGTTTAGATTATGTGCTATTTAAAAATGTTAGTGCCCTGGAAGCAACGCGTAAAGTATCAATATTTTGTTTTATTGAGCAGGAAAATTAAAATAGCTTGAGAAAACTGAAGAACTTATAACAAGATGATGGAGAAAAGTAAAGTTTTTAATTTAATGTTAAAATGTTTAAAATTAAAAAAAAAAAAATTGTAGTTACAAGACCTTTTTGTGTTTTTAAACTTTTTTGTAGAATTGTTATTTTTAGTGTTCTTAATATTCTTGTAATAGAGCAATTAACTTTAAAATGATCAAACTTTAATATGTAGGGCGCAATACAACCCGTATACGATCCGGGAACTGGCTGTACTCCACGTATAAATTCTTCTGAAAAGATATATGTAGTAACATTTAACGATTGAGTACCTTATATCATTTTTAATTTATTGTGTGAAATTGATATAATAAATGAATGTTATATTACAATTATTATATGCTTAATAAATAATGTTAAAATAATTAAATTAAACCTCCGCTCAACAGTCCGTTAAGGACCAAGGCGTACCGCACGGCTTTTGTGTTAGTGTGACGGTGCATGGCTAGTACTACGCGCCACCAGCCGCTAGTTGTGGTATTCACAGCCAGGAGGCGGCGCTGTTATCTCAGCGCCTACTCAGTTTGCCTCACGACGCTGAGTGCACGCCGTACGGAACCTCCGCCGGGAATTGAACCCGGGACCACGAGCGCATCAATCGCCCGCGTTAGCCACTAGACCGCCTGGAGGCTCAATTTTAAAATAAGGTAATATTTAATATTATGACCTTAAATATTATTAATATTTAAGTTATTATTATTAAGTTAAATAATATAATAATAATAAACCCAAGCTAATCAACATGCAACGCCAACACCAAAAAAATTAAACCACGTAACTCGGTTTACAAAAATGCTATCGGAAAACGGTACACACGTTAAAAAAATTAAGATAAAGTAAGTATTAGAAGACAAAGAAATATTGTACATCCATTATAAATAAACAAACGGAATTTTACCTTGAAAAATTAGATTAAGGTGACTAAATTTTTTACTATTGGATAATTTATGTGTTATAATAGTTTACTATTTTTAGTGTAAGCCTGTAGAATAGTGGCGAAATCCTAATGTAAACTGCATAATCTACAACAGGCACACAGTTTCTCAAGAAGTTTTGTTTCATTACCATTAGTTTCTCTGAAAGAATCGCAAATAACAAAACTCTCAAAGCAAAGTCAGCCTTATTCACCATCTGACAAACTCTAACTTAAGTAAACGTAAAGACTTAATGAGTTGATAAAACATAATACTCTTACACTTAATTTTTCGTAAAATTTATCACCACGTTAACTGAAGAGAAAACAGTAAGTACGTAACCATAAACAATCATAATTTAAGCTGTACGTTTGTTAAGCTCAGATTCATGTTGTTCATTTTCAGATTCGTGTTGATAACTATCCAAGTCAAATGTATGGAAAAAACAAAATTTAAGTTTATAAATTTTATTCATGCTATAACTGTTTTGTATTCATTACCATGTGTTTCCGGACATGTGACTAATCATTAGGTGCTCACTTCATAGAGTTTTAAAAATAAAAGAAAAGGTAACATTAAGCTCAGTTCAGTATCACATACTGAAAACACTTACACACACAGAAACGCGTTAAAATTAATAAAAGTTGAATTCTCAAGATGGATAAAATTGGTAAATTTAAATTTTGTTTATGTAAGCACAGTAATTAATTTACACAAAAGTTTATAATACAAGCTTTTTGGCATAACTTAGTAAACATTGACGCTATAGAACTGGATGCTATATGGTGCGCACATCTGTACGCGTGAAAGATTTCTTCAGAAAATTATTAAAGCAATATTAGTAAATTATATAACGTATACACGCTGGCACCAATCTGAGAGCTTGACCTTGACGACAGCTGGCAAGGACAACAGCTAATAGTCAACTTAAAAATATCGTGCCGTTACTCTATAGGTAATATACTCTATAGGTAATTTGCATTACTTTATACCGGATCATATTTTAATAGTTTGCGCTCATTTATAACAAATCTTTGGTATACTCAAATTTATACATTTTCTGAGTAGTAGTTGAATACTAAAGCTGTAAATTATTAATGTAAATTGTAAATTTCTTCAAAGAGTCATCGAATAAGTACGCGAGCGTAAGCATTTTTTCATCCAGCGGGGAACTTTTTTTTCCAAAGCGATGACCTATACTTTTTTTTGCTTAACCGTTTTCTGAAAGTCCAACTAAAATTTTAACTATTTCTTTTATGAATTTGCTAACTGCTACAATTTTTATTGTTCGACAAAGCTTTTCGTCATCACTGACATCATCAGGTCTTAAACAACGTCTGTCAACTGTACGTTGTAGACTTTTATACTTTAGGCCCCTCCCCTTTTGTCATCGCACCTCCTATTGGTTCTAGCTGCTGCCGCTCTTCACGGGAACTTTGTCTACATTTTTCCGTTAGGCATTTTTCTAACGTCCGTCAAATTGTTTTAAGAATCTCCCGTTAATTTCTTCATTCTTAACTTATAATTTTTTGTAACCTTTTACATTTCGTCATTTTTAGTGTGTTATTCATATTGTTTTAATTTATTTTTGTTTATTGTTTAATATATAATAAAATATTTCTTCATTTGTAAAATCTACTTTTATATTCATTAATTTATTCTTATCTTCTTTTTTGACTTTAAGTATTTCTAGTTCTTCTATTAGTTTTCTTTTTTGCCGATTGTTTTCTATTTTGATTATTTCCATATTTTCATTTGGATTTATGAATTTATGGCCTGATTCATTGAAATGTCTTGCATATAGTGAGTTCGTTACTCTAACCCCTTCTCCTTTTGCATGTTCATTCATTCGAATTTTAAATTTTCTTCCAGTTTCGCCCAGATATATCTTATTACATTCCCCACATTTTAATTTATATACGCCGCTTTTTTCTGTTAATGGAATTTCTTCTGTTTTAGCATTTTTTATATATTCGAATGGATTTTTCGTTTTCTTTATTCCTATCTGTATTTCATATTTTTCGAAGCATTTTTGTAACATTTTTGTTTGATATCCTATGTATGTGATTGCTCCTTTATATTTCTTTCCTCTATTTGTTTTTTCTTTTTTGTTCTTTTCTATTTCTTTATTTTCCTCTATTTTCTTAACTATTCTATTAATTATTTTAGGGTTGTAATTATTATTTTTTGCTATTTGTTGTATTTTCTTTAATTCTTTATGTTTGAGTTCTTCATTTTCTAGATAATTTATAGCTCTATAGCAAAATGAATTTAATGCTGCCATTTTATAATTAACTGGATGATATGATTCTTGTGGAATTATTAAATCTGAGTATGTTTCTTTCCTATATACAGTATATCAAATTTGAGTTTGTTATCTTCAATTTTTATATTTATATCCAGGAAATTAATTTCTAATCCTCCAATTTCTTCTTGCAATTTTATTGTTTTTTCTATGTTATTTAGTTCTTCCGTAAATTTTTAAATTCATTTACTTCACCTTCCCAAACTATTAGTAAGTCATCTACATACCTGATCCATTTTTTAATTCTTCTTTCTTTATCTATATCTTTTAAAATTTTTATTTCAAAGCTATTCATGAATATCTCTGCCATTAATGGTGAAAGCGGTGATCCCATTGGTAATCCATTTTCTTGTATGTAAAATTTGTTATTAAATCTGAAGTAGTTCTGGCTTAGGCATAATTCTAATCCTTCTATTATTTCGTTTTTCCATTCTACATTACTTAATTTGTTTTTCTTTATTATTTCTACTGTTTTTGCTATTGGTATGTTGGTGTACATATCTTTTATATCTAAAGACATTAATTTTGTCTTATTTGTTATGGTTATTTCTTTTAATCTTTCTATTACCTTTTTGCTATTTTCTATGCTGTGGATTTCTTCTTTTTGATATACCATTTTGATTCTTTTACTTATTTCTTTTGATATTTTGTATGTTGGCGAATTTATAAATGATACTATAGGCCTTAATGGTATTTCTTTTTTATGTAACTTAATTTGACATCTAAATTTTGGAGCTTCAGGATTATGTTATATTTTTTGTTTCTTTTGCCATTCTGTTAAATATGTTGTCTTTTTTATCAATTTCTTTGTTTGTGCTTGAAATTTACTTGTGTAATCATATTTTATTTCTTTATATGGTCTTTTTTGTATAAATTGTTCTGCTTTTTCGATATAATCTCTTTTGTTCATTACCACTGCTGTGTTACATTTATCGGCTTTTATAACTATCAAATTGTTCTCCGTGATTTTCTTTTTTAATTCTCTTAGATTTATTTTTATTTGTGTTTCGTTTTTATTTCTTGCATTTTTGTTTTCTTACATATTTCTTCTACTATTTCTTTTACTTCACTTCTTAATTGTTTTTTAGTTTCTTCATTTTTTATTTTATCGATTATTTCTTCACATTCTATTATTGTATTTTCTTTATCTATGTTTGTTTTTGTTGCATATTTTAAACTTTTCCCTAATAATTTATGTTCATTTTCTGTAAACTTTGTTTCTGTTAAATTTAATACTTTTTCAGCAAATTTTATTTCTTTATTTTTTTTTTTTATTTTTTTTTCTTGTTCCTTCTATTAATTCCTTGAGTTTCTTATTTAATCTCTCTTCCATTTTTCTTATTATCTTTTCTATATATTTTTCACCAAACTCTTTTCTCATTTCTTCTATTTCTATATAATTGTAACTTGTATATAATTTTTGATGTAATTGATACATTTCTTTGTTATATTTATTTATTTTACTGTATAAGTTCTTTATTTCAAGTTTCATCCATATTTTTCCGCCATATTTTTCACTTGGTTTGCTACTTTGCTTTTGTTATTAATTTTAATTTTTGCGTATTTTGGAGTTATTTTATTAATTAAACACTGTTTATTAAACCAAATTTTCCCTAGCGTTTTTTTCATTTTTGCTTTAATTTTTAAATAATTAAAAAATTCCCTTACATTTTTATATTTATCTGCTTGCAATTCGCATGTTTTATTCTTCCTATTGTTTAAATTAGCAGCCATCCTTACTATTTCTTTTATGAATTTGCTAACTCTTACAATTTTTATTGTTCGACAAAGCTTTTCGTTATCACTGACATCATCAGGTCTTAAACAACGTCTGTCAACTGTACGTTGTAGACTTTTATACTTTAGGCCCCTCCCCTTATGTCATCGCCCCTCCTATTGGTTTCTAGCTGCTGCTGCTCTTCACGGGAACTTTGTCTACATTTTTCCGTTAGGGATTTTTCTAACGTCCGTCAAATTGTTTTAAGAATCTACCGTTAATTTCTTCATTCTTAACTTATAATTTTTTGTAACCTTTTACATTTCGTCATTTTTATTGTGTTATTCTTATTATTTTAATTTATTTTTGTTTATTGTTTAATATATAATAAAATATTTCTTCATTTGTAAAATCTACTTTTATATTCATTAATTTATTCTTATCTTCTTTTTTGACTTTAAGTATTTCTAGTTCTTCTATTAGTTTTCTTTTTTGCGGATTGTTTTCTATTTTGATTATTTCCATATTTTCATTTGGATTTATGAATTTATGGCCTGATTCATTGAAATGTCTTGCATATAGTGAGTTCGTTACTCTAACCCCTTCTCCTTTTGCATGTTCATTCATTCGAATTTTAAATTTTCTTCCAGTTTCGCCCAGATATATCTTATTACATTCCCCACATTTTAATTTATATACGCCGCTTTTTTCTGTTAATGGAATTTCTTCTGTTTTAGCATTTTTTATATATTCGAATACATTTTTCGTTTTCTTTATTCCTATCTGTATTTCATATTTTTCGAAGCATTTTTGTAACATTTTTGTTTGATATCCTATGTATTACCAATGGGATCACCGCTTTCACCATTAATGGCAGAGATATTCATGAATAGCTTAAATAATCAAAAATTTAAAAGATATAGGTAAAGAAAGAAAAATTAAAAAATTGATCAGGTATGTAGATGACATACTAATAGTTTGGGAAGGTGAAGTAAATAAATTTAAAAAATTTACGGAAGAACTAAATAACATAGGAAAAACAATAAAATTTCAAGAAGAAATTGGAGGATTAGAAATTAATTTCCTGGATATTGTAACTAGACGTTGTAACGTAACAAAATAATGGTTACATAGAAATAATATAATACGTCGAATAAGAGTGTACCACGAACATATTTCATCAAACATGAGAAGAAAGAACGGAAGTATAAAAGCCAAATGTGTATCTATATATGAATAAGACGTCGCCACCCTTAATGAAGCTTAGCTAACTGCCAGGCATCGCCTGTTCTTCCCGGGCTATACCCTCTTCAGGCAGGACAACGGATCTCACTCGGGCGGAGTTGCGATATTTGTTCGTAACTCTCTCCGAGCGAAAGTAGTACCCCTATCAAACAGCCCGACTGACTCACTTCTAGTCAAACTCAGCTTCGCAAACTCCCCTCCCCTCTTCATAGCAACATACTACTGCCCCCCACGTGCCGACCTAGACGTCAACTACCTCCATCATTTGGCCATGACCTACCCCCCTTTACTTCTCTTCGGAGATCTAAACGCCCACCACCGACAACTGGGAGACTGTTATAACACCGCTCGAGGTACGAGTGTGCTTCAGGCGGTCAATAACTTCGGTCTCAGGCACCATCGTACCCCGTTTACCCGCCAGCCGGTAACTCCGGCCCAACGACCTACCTGTCCCGATAAGCTGTTTACCTCAGCCAACATCTCCCGTAAAATAAGCGGGATCTCCCAAGGCCCGGATGTTGGCTCTGACCACATCCCTATTCTACTAGTAATTTCCTACGGCCATGTAAAATACCCCACCCTGGAACCCCGCACGACGGCCGTAACAGACTTTCACGCTGCCGACTGGCCTCTTTTTTCTCAAGCTTTAGCTTCCCTTATATTCCCTCTTCCAGCCCCGCCCACCACCCCCACACAAACGGACGCTTACAATGACCTAATCACGACATCGATTCAGACGGCGATGGCACAAGCCATACCGACGAAACATGTCCGATACTCCCAGCTCAGGCTCCCTCCCCCGGTCCTTACACTGATACGCCGGAAACGCTGGATCCGCCGCCTCTTAAACAGAGATCGGCGGAACGAGCATCTCTGCTTGGAATACAAGAGACTTTCAAATGCCGTCAAGATCGCCATAAAAGACTTTCGATCTTCCCGCATTGAGAGCCTCTGTACTTCAGTACAGGATTCCTTTCACAACGACACACCCAGGTCTGGAAACAGGTCAAACGTCTACACAACCCGCCCAAAGCCGATACCCCTCTCCAGTTAGGCGGCCGCCTTCTCGTCAGCGATGAGGAGAAGGCCGCCGCCTTTCGGGACTCTCTCCAGACCATCCATAGCCACCCCGTTAGCCCGGACTTTGACGCCATCGCCGAAAATACTATAGACACCTTTTTAACCACCCACTCAGACCTCTTCACCCCACACGACGTCCTGACCGCAGACCACGACTATCCGCTGGAGCGGCCCATCGACCCAGACGACATCAAAGACCGACTTAGTAAATGCAGAAATACAGCCCCCGGCCCTGACGGAATACCCAACCGGATTTTAAAAGCGCTCCCCGCCACTGCTATCGAAGCCCTAGCCCATCTGTACACAGCTAGTCTCCTCCTCGGCTACGTCCCGCGGGCCTGGAAACACGCCCATGTCCTCATGTTCCCCAAACCTAACAAAAGCGCCAGCCTCCTGTCGAACTATCGCCCGATTTCTCTAACCCCTGCAATCTCCAGGCTTTTCGAGAAAATCCTCGTCGCCAGGATACATCCCCACCTACAAACTCATAGCGTCCTCCCCAGTACCCAGGGCGGATTCCGCCCTGGTTACAACATATATGATCAACTTGTTCGGGTTATCAGCGCCATCCAGGACAACTCGGCCCGCAAACGCCCGACCATCTTAGCCCTACTCGACATCCGCAAAGCCTTCGACTCTGTCTGGCACAATGGCCTCCGTTTTAAGATCCTCGGATGTCACTTTCCCCCAACCATCATCAAATGGCTCTCCCAGTTCCTGGATGGCCGCACGGCACAAGTCCGAGTCCGTCAGCATCTCTCGGCACCCTTCCGCCTTAATGCCGGTGTCCCCCAAGGCTCCGCCATTAGCCCGCTACTGTATATCATCTTTACTGTATATCAAAGCCGATACCCCTCTCCAGTTAGGCGGTCGCCTTCTCGTCAGCGATGAGGAGAAGGCCGCCGCCTTTCGGGACTCTCTCCAGACCATCCATAGCCACCCCGTTAGCCCGGACTTTGACGCCATCGCCGAAAATACTATAGACACCTTTTTAACCACCCACTCAGACCTCTTCACCCCACACGACGTCCTGACTGCAGACCACGACCATCCGCTGGAGCGGCCCATCGACCCAGACGACATCAAAGACCGACTTAGTAAATGCAGAAATACAGCCCCCGGCCCTGACGGAATACCCAACCGGATTTTAAAAGCGCTCCCCGCCACTGCTATCAAAGCCCTAGCCCATCTGTACACAGCTAGTCTCCTCCTCGGCTACGTCCCGCGGGCCTGGAAACACGCCCATGTCCTCATGTTCCCCAAACCTAACAAAAGCGCCAGCCTCCCGTCGAACTATCGCCCGATTTCTCTAACCCCGCAATCTCCAGGCTTTTCGAGAAAATCCTCGTCGCCAGGATACATCCCCACCTACAAACTCATAGCGTCCTCCCCAGTACCCAGGGCGGATTCCGCCCTGGTTACAACATACATGATCAACTTGTTCGGGTTATCAGCGCCATCCAGGACAACTCGGCCCGCAAACGCCCGACCATCTTAGCCCTACTCGACATCCGCAAAGCCTTCGACTCTGTCTGGCACAATGGCCTCCGTTTTAAGATCCTCGGATGTCACTTTCCCCCAACCATCATCAAATGGCTCTCCCAGTTCCTGGATGGCCGCACGGTACAAGTCCGAGTCCGTCAGCATCTCTCGGCACCCTTCCGCCTTAATGCCGGTGTCCCCCAAGGCTCCGCCATTAGCCCGCTACTGTATATCATCTTTACGAAAGACACCCCTCCCCCCGCCTACTCTACCCTACCCATCTGCAGGCCTAGCCCAGTACGCCGACGATATTGCCTACTGGGTCTCAGCAGGCGCACACCGGCAGATCCCAATCAAATTGCAACAAATCCTAGAACCTTTCTTCGCCTACTGCAATTCTTGGCGAATAACTGTAAACGCGGACAAAACCCAACTCTGTGTTTTCAACTCCACTGGCCGCAACATGTCGCATTTCTATACAACGCCCGTCCGCGTTGGCCCATCATCAGTACGCCCGAAGCGTGATTGCCAATATCTGGGCGTCACGCTTGACTCCAAACTTACCTGGCGACCACACATCGAACGCACAACTACCATCGCCCGTACCCGCCTCCGTTCTCTCAGAACCCTCAGCCGCCTAAACCACTGCTCCAGCGACTTACTAGGCCGCATCTATAGTACTTGTATCCGACCCATCCTCACATATGCCCACCCAGTTCTCCAGCCTACCTCGATCTCCACCGTATCACAGAACGACGGGCCCTACGACTCATATACCGCCGACCACGCCTGACGAAGACTTCCAATGCCGCCCTGTATGCGCTTAACACCCGCTTCCCTGACCTTGATTCCTTCCTTGTTATACTCAACTGGAAGTATTCCCGCACAGCCTCCCGCCGCAATTCCATACAAACGATAGTCCCGTCAATTAATAGAAACACCCGCAATACAAGCCGACCTTCCTACTTACTAAATCGCCTCCTCGCAATAGCCAATGGTCCTCCCCCTCGCCTCCAACCACGCCGGCGTCAACGACACAGGCCTGCTTAAGCAGGAATACACACTATTACCCCGCCAAGGACTTATCTCTCCCCGGCAGTAGCGACTTGTCTTCCTAAAGCAGCCTCAATAATCAACAAACGATAAAACTCCCCCACACTCTCTTCACTTCACCACAGTAAACACACGCTCTAGTTCCCCACACTTACGTACCCGCATATTATCCGAATCTGTTCCTTCCGCCTCCCTTGACGGCTCCCTGTCGCCACCTAACAGCTTTGGCGACCAGCGTCACACGTCCCAGTCTTGGCCGCCCCCCCCTGCAAGAACGTCTGAAGAAATGAACAAAACAAAGCTACATGAATAAATAATGATGCCCCAGAACAACTATAACGGCCACATCCATCTACCTCTCCCGCTCGTGTATGGCTACACACTACACCTCACACAATATAACCAACATACAGTACTCTCCCAACTAAGTGCCTCCACCTTCTCCGCGCTCCGGTCGTCTGGCGTACGTCCCCCCAAAACCCCTTACCCACACGGCTGAAGGGAGCTCGTCTCCAAAACAGCCCGAGTCCGACCATACTGGTCGGTCTCAAACATAAAAAAAAAAAAAAAAAAAAAAAAATATATGAATAATGTTACAGCAAGCCAACGAAGAAGACAGAAGAACCATAATAAATGTATCATCAAGTAGAGAGGAGGAAAAGAGAAGATAAAGGATCAAACTAATACGTTAGCAATATAGGCCCAATAGATCATAATAGTGAGGAGACATATTAAATATTTATCATAATAATGAGGAGATATATAAAATAATTATGATAATAATGAGTGGACATGTTAAAAATTATCACTATAGTGAGTGAACATAATATATAGACAAATAAATGTGAATTGTGACAAATAACGACGAATATGATGTAAATAATTGTGTATAAAATATGACATAAGTTATCACAAATAATGAGGAAACAAAAGATACCTTATAAGTGATAAAAAATTAAAAATGAAGAAGAAGCAACCGAATAACCAGAAGAGGAAGTATGAAGAAGAAGAAGACGAAGAAGAAGAAATGTAGAAAAATGAAGAATTTATATAACTAGAACAAGACACCAGCATTCCCAAAGTAAGGAAGGCACCACGACCAGAAAAGTGACAAAATAAGAATAATGACTACTATATTAATAGTTATAAAACTATCCAACAAGGAAGGACATACAATATAATATGATATTGTTATTATATTATAATAATATGATATTGTTATATTGATATTATTACATACAATGTAATAAAACCAATATGATAAAAAATCAAGTGTTGAAAACTTAGTAAGTAATCACAGACAATAATAGTGAATACCTTATATGAGTGCAACGATAAATAATATAATGACACTACCCCAAATAAGCACCACAAACAATATAAGTGAAATGTTTATGACAAGGGAAGTGAAAAAGTGTTAACAAATGAAATCAATGATTATCAAGTAATATACACAAACATTCAGTGTACGAATTGTAATCCAAGATTGTAACACAGACATACTTAGTAAGACCACCAATGTAATGGAACTGAAAAGAGAAATAATTGCTCAAAAAGACCAATGAAACAAACTATAAAATCCTTGATATGAAATATGCCTGAATGTCAGAGTAACACAGGACAAAATGTAAATAAATATAATAACTAATGTGTAGTAAACAAGACAATTTGTTGTAAAGAAACAAAACAATGTATACAAGCCAAGATGCAAACCCACAAAATGTGTAACATAAATAAGTAAAAATTAAGTATTGTTGTATAAACATATAGTATAAAATGTGTACAAAGTGTGTAAAACAGTGTAATAAACAATATTAATAACATGTCATAATGACATTACAATATTTAAGCAGAATGTTGAACAAAATAAGAAGCATATTGTTGTCAAATCAGTAACACATAACCTCATTTGAGCAGGACCTACAACATAAAATCACACACAATAATTAGATAAAGTAATTACAAGTAATTGTTCAAAGCAGGAACCAAATAAGGACAAATGTATAAGACAGTGAATACATTATAAGCTGAGGGACATAACTATATAAGTCAAATTATTGATACTAACAATAGACAAATCAGACAAAATCCCAAGTGACTACAGAGTTACACAAAAAACACTAATAAAACTTGTAAATAGAGAGTAAAGAAGGTTACCAGCTGAATTCAATTCAACTATGAGCATACCTAACAATCATTATATAAGTAAATTAATAACAATAAAATGATAAACCAATTAACTAGACCAGTAGGACTAGGTGTAAATAACCATCCTACTGCAATTTAAAGAAAGTTCAACCAACAAAAAGTTAGTAAGTACACTAGACAGACAATGTACAATGTCTGGGTACACTTTAAATAATAATAATACGTGTAATAAATACTAACAATAACTAAATAAGAGTGACAAAATAACGAAATTATAGCATAGTGTATTTAAACAATGCTATATGATTAAATAAGACACCATTTGCTGGAGTAAAGTATCAGCAAAGGTATAAAAGGATGTTACGTACCATTTGAATACCGAAAGGGTATAATAGAATAAGACATAATGGTAATATAAGCAAATACAAATGCTAGGCCATATATGGCTTGCACGCCATGAATGCATTTTGCTAAAACCATAAATATATTAATATTTTGTATTAAATAATGGGAGATAGATAACACCGAAATATAGTGGTAAAGACTTATTTTTTATTAAGAACCACTATGAGTGAATTGTGTGAAGTGAATTAAATTGTTAATGGACGGATTTGTAACTTGTTTGGACTTAAAAGAAAGACCCAAGTATCCGCAAAACAACGAGACTATTCATTTGTTGATCAGACAAATAATAAGAAAATTATGTATGATATAAGATTTTCTATCATTTCCGAATCGGAATGAACGCGTCACAGGATACTCTCCGACCCAAAATCCGACGCCAGAAATTAAAATTTTTAATATCACTAAGGCGTTTGGGGTTGAGATTACAGAATTCTCAACCAATGAGATGACCTGATTTTACTAGACGCGAGAAGAAACTTCGACGAGGAGAATTAATTGTATTTGAAACATCACGGCGAGCAGAGCGTGCAGTAGTCAGCAATTTCAAATTTGTGCGCGTCACCCAGTAAATAGTAGTAAACTAACCTCAACAGAGGAGCTGATCTTTTACGTGTGACAGTGCGACGAGTGATAGTGAGAATTATTTAACATCGCTAGTGTATAATAAGGGCGATGAAAAGTGATAATTACAGGGAGTACTATCTATTCACGATATTTAAAAATAAAATGAAATATAATAATTGCCAATTGGTAAACATTATATCGAACTACTCTAGTCAAGTACGCACCGTACATGGCTAAACTAGTAAATGATTGTACATTGACAGGCACAATGAGTAAAAGTTCTCGATTAATTAATTATGTTGTTTAATTAAAATATTTTAATATTTTTTAAGGAAGATAATAAGTGGAGTCAAAATAATATTAAATACTCTAAGCAACACGCATAAATATAGACGCTTACTTGACTACATCTAACGTTTGAATCAAGTTAATTATAATATAACCTACGAGAACTATCACTGCCTTTAATAAACAATCCTATCATGCTAAATATGTGTTGAATATAGTTTTAAGATTTATATACTATGAAATAACTTATTTTGATAACTTACTCTGAACTATAGGTAGAGTTAACCTATAAAGAACAAATGTTCCATGTCAACAAAGAGTCATATCGTAAATTAATAATTCTTTTTGAATAGACTCTGTAATAAGAATTTTTTCTATTTAATCAAATACATTTCATTGATAATAATTAATCAAATAATATTATTTTAATGTGTAGCGTTTATGAACACGTGTTACACCTGCTTGAATAACTAGCGACTGTACACCAGTTGTACCATGATACGATAGTTTTGGTATCGTATTTGAGGTTAAATATTTTTTATTTTTTCCTTTTTTTGATTATTCTATATAAATAAATATTATTCATTATAAACATCTTTGTATCTTGTATCATGACAATTCAAAGAACTC
Organism: Magicicada septendecula; assembly: GCA_034769895.1. Classification (NCBI taxonomy): domain Eukaryota; kingdom Metazoa; phylum Arthropoda; class Insecta; order Hemiptera; family Cicadidae; genus Magicicada; species Magicicada septendecula. The sequence goes on along the minus strand of CM068367.1, from coordinate 1,083,214,847 downwards.
ATGAAATTTGGTAATAATAACCAGAATTAACCTAACAAGGTTCACAATAATATTGTATATCGTATCAGTGTTACCAGCCCTGAGCTGAAGGATTCTCATAAAATAATTAACTTTTTTGTTGTTTTTAAAAAATTATTCATTGTTTTTAAAAGGAATTCAATTCAAATTAATTGATGTTAATAAAATCATAGTTATCTTACCTGTGAATCAAGCGTATTTATTTCTCTTAAAATAGGCACGAGTAAATTTATTCAAGGAGCAATTGTTTCCCAAGGTGGCAGCATTGTTCTAGCGGCCAGTATTTAAATATTTAATCCAATATTAAATATACTTATCATTTTATTTACTGTCTGCATGTTAATGTAAAAGTGAAATATTTTGTGTATTATGTTATGACTTTCCAGTGATATAGAGCCTATTGAGAAGAGTGAGGACGTTCACCGATGTTAAGTGGGGAGGTAAACACATCAAGAAGCATCAAGAGAACGGTTTTTACAGTCCTTTTAAACAACAAGTTCGAAATAATAATAATAAAACGAAATCATTCAAACAAAATAAACATTATTAAATTAATTACATTACAAAGTGTGGCATTATATATACAACAAACACTATAAACAGTTTGATTACAACGTGACGAACCCAACGGGGGGCTTGAAGAGTATATACCTTATTATAATACAACTACAATTTACGTTGTTTTATTACAACGTTTTACAGTTTTTTTTTGTGTAATGTCACCCGTTATATTCGTCTTTGTCACAGAAACGAAAAGCCCCACTGTTGGGATCGTCACTTTGTAATGTAACCTTTTTTAGGGTGTTATAGTTATTGTGTCGTGTTATTCTGCCACACGTTGGATGCGTCACTTTGTAATCTACCTTTTATGTGTGATTCTAATGTTACCCTTTGTAATATTCGTCTATTTCGTAATATAACTGTGTAATTTTGAGTAGATTATTGGGTATTAATTTGTTAAATACCTTTGTGAAAACTAATCGTGTGTAGCGGGCCGGGTTATGCCTTTCCTCAATACTTACTGGCTAACCGTATCTCTCGTCGTTCAATTAAAATCTTACCGCCTCGCCACCTGATTGGTTCACGCTGTCTTGCAGTGTCGAATTCGCTAACTGTAGTATGTTGGTGTTTTGTGTTTAATATTTCTTTATATTACCTTGTTTTATAAGAATCAAACATAGGCCTACAGCAGTTGAGGAATATTACAATTTATTGAACCCTTCATTATATTACCTGTTCAATTACAGTTAATGAATAATACATATATTTATGTTGATACCGGCTTTTACAAATTGCTCGGTTGGCATCGCTCAGTCGTACGTAAGATAAAACGTCATGGCGTACATATTATGTTTACAATTAATATTGTTTGTCTCAGGGAATAAGTCCCTTTTTGACTACAGAAGTTGGATTATCGGCTACAAAATGCACAAAATTATAACATTCCTTAAAACTAATTACACAATAGTTGATATACTAACACATACAAAGTAAGTTATTGGCAATGAGAATCAGAATAGGTTTGGTTAAATTCTTGTCAGCACGTTATGTTTTTTGAAAATTATTATAATTTAGTATCAAAATTTATTGATTAATTAAGTTTCATTAAGAGTGATATATTGATTAAATTCAGTTATTGAGTCAAATTTGTGATCAGTGAAGTGAAAATATAGTTAGTTCGTTATTATGGATAACTGGAAATTTATTTTGAAGTGAAGTTGTTATTTTATACTCATCGATTTCTTGACGTGGCTTCTCCGATAATCGTCTTCTTCTTCAGGAAACTTCTAGTAGTCCTCTCTTCTTTGGATTGTCCGAAATACCCGTTCAAATGGTTCCAATTTGAACTCGTAGATGTTCGATGTCCTCAGGTCGAGTTAGGTAAATCCACTTCTTCCTTCTGGATAGGTCGTCTATTACGTTAATTTGAAGTATTCGTATTTTTTACCATGATTTTTATGGTTTAATTATTTTAATAGTCGTTCATCTCATCAGTTGTAGTTTGGAAAACTTCTCCTATACTTCTTCTTTCAAAATTTATTAAATTTTAAAGTTTTTAAAGTTAATTTTAGATCGAGAGCTTCATACATCCGCCCTCGGCGTTAGTCAATAATGAAGTCATTAGAATTCCAACGGTATTTTATGTAATAAGCGTCAGTTGCTATGGTTACCTATCGAATTATGCTATTTCTCATTGGTCAATATCTTATGACATTGTTATATTCTAACGTTTTATTTTGGTTTAAATTTGTAAAATATCTTCAAATTATGATTTCTTTCTTATATTAGTAGTAACATCAATTATATAAACACCATTGTTCTTCTTTTTTGTTAAGGATTATTTTTATATCCCTCATGATTACTTTTGAATAATTAATAACATTTTCCTTATTTTCTTATTTGTATTTCTTATGTAGTTATTTTTAAACTGGATATTATTTATATATTTTTGTACTAGATACACTTACTTAACTGCTTAAACATTTGATATTCTCTGATTGATACTGGGTTATTTTTTTAAACTTACAAAGTTCCTTCACTAAATGTTAGGCCTAGAGCCTAGACTTCCCCATACTACTATTTAACATTCTTTATAACTCATTAGCTTTATATATTGGTACATTAAACAATTTTTTGTAGAAACAGATAATAAAACATTGGTGCTTCTAACCACACCTCTTATTATAAAAACAAACATTTTCTTACCAGGCTCAAACCTGAAATTCAACTTCTAACTGTTTTTGGTTTTCTTATTTCTATCTTGCTTATTTTAATAAATTAAGTTAATTTAATAAGTTCTATGGTTTCTCTTAAAACAATAACGAAACTCTTATAATACTAATTTTAAACAGTACCTTACACCACATATCTCACTTACTAATTCCTTCACTAAAATACAGTGTCTGTCTTTCTTATTTTCCACTCTAATAACTTAATTTCCATCCTATTTTATATTTATTCTTACTTACTATTATTGAAATTACTAATGGTACAATTAGTTCATTCTTATGTGATAACAAAGGCTATTCAAAGGCTGTTTAGCTATACTGTTACAGTCTGCTTCTTAAGTATTTTATACTGGTTGTACACTCACTGCTCTTTTCCCTTCCTAGAAGGTTTCTTTATATATTAACACTTCACATTTTATCATATTATGCTATTTTCATAGCTTGTCACCACCTACTTATATTTATTCACTTTTTTATCTCATTCACTTGATATTACTCACACTGTTTGTCTACTTATTTTAATATCACTGTGTGGTTATTGGTCATTAATAATTATTTTATTTTCAAATCACATTGATCACTTTTTGTTATTAATTATTGTCTTTATTTGGCTCAATGTATTTTTTAATTGCTTTGACTATGTTTATAATTATTAATTGGGTATTGTTATTTTTAGCTTCCTACCTTATATTTATTAGTACATGTTCCTTCTTCTTTCATATAATATACATAATATCTCTATCTTACTTGTTATTGTTTACATGGTTACATCTTATTTATGTCCTAACTGTTTTAGTGCATTGTTTCACATACATTTATTAGTCATATTTTGGGGTTTACAAATGTTGTTGTTATACTCTTGGTTACATTTGGTTTCTTGATCCTTCTTTCTTGTTCCATTCTATTTTTCTTGTTTTTCTCCAATCTATTGGGTCAAGTCATCGTCAGTTCCTTAGTCAATTGTCATTTCGTAATTTGGTCATTAATCTTTGAGTTATAAGTTTTTTGACATTTCTTCTTATCTTCAGCTTTTTTGTTTGTTAATCATTAGTGTATTTTCACTATCTTATGTCATGTTACAATATCAATATAAAAATTGAAGATAACGAAATCAAATTCGATATATATAGGAAAGAAACATACTCAGATTTAATAATTCCACAAGAATCATATCACCCAGTTAATTATAAAATGGCATCATTAAATTCATTTTGCTATAGAGCTTTAAACTATCTAGAAGATGAAGAACTCAAACAAAAAGTATATAAAAACACACCGGCGTATTTACAAAACCTTTGTATTAATATGTTTCACCAAGTGCCCAACGAGTCATCAATTAATATCGTCAAACAAAAAGAATTAAAAAAAATACAACAAATAGTAAAAAATAATAATTACAACCCTAAAATAATTAATAGAATAGGTAAGAAAATAGAGGAAAATAAAGAAATAGAAAAGAACAAAAAAGAAAAAACAAATGAAGAAAAGAAATATAAAGGAGCAATAACATACATAGGATATTAAACAAAAATGTTACAAAAATGCTTCGAAAAATATGAAATACAGATAGGAATAAAGAAAACGAAAAATGTATTCGAATATATAAAATATCGGTATGGAGAACCATACATGACTTCCATATTCTAAGATTTATATTTAAAATCATTTTCAAAATGAAATATTACCATAGAAACTACTTCTTTCTACTTACTGCTTCAGCCTTAACCACAGTACTGTGGTCACTAACGTATACCACCTCACGTTATCGCACTCGATTTTCACTGATGATGGAAGTCGATGGCATTGCCGAAATGTCTGGTTTTGTAGAAAACATTGGACTACGGCCAAATATCCCGGGAAGGAATTTTAACAAAAACTACTTCTTTGTTGCCGATAACGTTGTATCAGTGGCGAAGTTACATGGAGGCAATTGAGGCAATGCCTACCCTAAAAAATTCTGTAGAATAAAAATTATAAATACGTATGAACTACATAACGTAAAGATTATACATTGTTACTGCGACTGTCAAATTTATTAAACCGAAACGTGCTTTATTGAGCGACCGCTAGATGGTGACAGGTGAGATTCGGCATAGTTCGTTTAAAGCGAATGAGGCAACCTGAACTTGCCTCAGCGTTTTTTGTACACATCGTATGTAAGCAATGTAGTGGTGTGATAGGGAAGTGTACGGAGGGGGGATTGTCTCGCGCTGTACACTTCTGTGGTCCAAAGAGTTAAGTTAAAGCGCCTGTGTTGTTTCTAAGTGTTTATTTTATGCGGTTATTAAAAGTGTCACTGTTATTCCGCTGAACTAACAGATGATCAAGATTGTTATTTGAATTATTTGTAACATTAAACATATATACAGAAACTAATCAAGTTTAAAAATTTGAAGTTCAATCAGTTGTATTATTGTGTATGACTAATACAAGGATTTAATGAAGAAATTTGTGTTAGTGGTTGAAATCACAATCAGAATGATCACTGTTGCACACCACTATATAAAAATTATTCCGATTAGCGCTTTCAAGCTTCACAGCTCATCGTCAGATCGGGAATAGACACGAAATATGTGAAACCCAACCCTTCACCCCTCTCCGCCACCCATCTCACCCACAACAAACTAAAAATTAATGACCCTTCCCCACCCCCTAAACTCTGTCTCACCATCTGTACAGTTACATATTTTTCTAGTAAATTCCTTGTGTTGCAGTGTGTGTGTGTGTGTGTGTGTGTGTGTGTGTGTGTGTGCATCCTCTTAAACTACCCTCTTCCTCTCCGGAAAATAATAAAAATATCTCAGAAAAGTAAATTTGAATCTGTTAACAACAGTAAAGAAAAAAATGTCATCTATATTAATATGAGTATAAAGAGTAGAAAATAATAGTGTCATGCGGGCAAAAAATGATAGTAACCATTAGAAAAGTTCTGAGTTTAACGACACAGAAAGTAAAAAGAAGAATTTACTAAAGTATGTACAAGTATACTGTAAACATTTCTACAAATGTAAAATTAGAGTCACAGATAATTAAAATATAATAAGTTGTAACGCCAAACAATTTAGGTTTACAAAAATAAATGTATACTTTTCTTACATGTAACCTTACACTCTCGTCTCCTGGTTACATAAGAGGAGGCTTTTATATAAACACTAAATATAGACGTACAATTAACCAAATTTAGATTCGTCGAAGTATCGTATTAGATTTTCAATTTTTGGCCATACGGTTCTTCTGATCATAATATTCTCTAAAGCACTGCTCTTACTGCTTTTTGTTAAATATTTTTCTTATAGTTTTCTAAGACTTATTTGAAGTCTAATTAATTGAATATTAATTAAGAAAGTTGTGTTAGTGGTTATAATCACAAACAGAATTATCACTGTTGCACAACACTATAGAAAAATTATTCCGATTATCGCTTTCAAGCTTCTCAGCTCATCGTCAGATCGGAAATCTGTTTGTGATTGAATTTTGTTTAATAATTCTAGAAAAAAGTTTAGTACTTTATATTTTAAAAAAGTAAGGCTCTTAAAAGTCTTGAAAAATTATGTATGTTGTCCTAAGTTTGTTTTCTGTAATTATGTAATGTAATTACAGAAATAATGTAATTATGACTAAATTTCCACTTTTCAGATCTGTAAAAAAAAGGCCTAATGAATACGCTGAAATTGAGGATAAAATGGCGATTTCAACTGTCTAAACATATACACTGAAAGCAAATAATAGAAACTAACGGTGTTGATTTTACCGAATTTTCCTTACTGACGGAGATAAATTACTACTGTACTATTTGTGTGTTTTGTCCCACCACCCAGTGGCTGGAGAAAATGAAAATATGGTACTGCTAATGCTGACGGTTTGAGTCTTACAATCTACAATTCTGTGAACCAGGTACTAAACTCAGAGTAAAGTGGACATTGTGTTTATACGGTAGAAAAGACGCACTTGTACGACGTAGGGCAAGTTCTCAGAACATGCACAACCTACACACCACCATCGATGTATAATAAAATAATAACACTGGATAGAGCGCTAGGTGGCAGTAAACGCGCGAAAAACGGTCTGCCGAGTAAGCAGCAGCCCCCCACCACAATAAGGCAAGAAGCCGTCACTAAGCACAAGTTTACACATTGTATGCAGCCGTGCTTCCTTGTTTTGTTAACTACATACTTAATTCAGTTCGGAAATTTTTCCGTGTTTATTAGCGAAACTGTTATGTAATTTTTATTATTTAATTGTATGTAATTTTGATTATTGTGATTATTAGTTTTGCATAATGGTAACTTCCTGCGCTGCTTACAACTGCACTAACAGATACAAGAAGAACAGTGGAATATCATTTTATAGGTATTTCGTTTAATTCCTTTATAATTACTTTTATTAGATTAATATAAAACATTCATTTTTTTAAATCTCTACAAATTAATTACTGATTAAATTAATTATAAATTGTTATTTTTTTAACGTTGTATTATTTTTCATATAAACTGTGAATTGTCTATTACAGTGTATTGTCTGATAGCATTATTATATTATCAACATACCATAATATAAGAAATGTAAATGTCTAAGAAAAAACTATGGTTTTTCATTATTTTACGTAAAGTACAGTATTAAAAATAAGGAAGACCGTACTATAATAACATAATTTTTTCCAGATTTCCACAAGATCAAGAGCTACGAAAGAAGTGGATTATAGATACAAAAAGAAAAAATTTTGTTCCTTCAAAACATACGTCACTTTGTAGCAAACATTTTGCTAAAGACCAGTATCAGTTCAGACCCAACTGTAATTACGAACTGTTGAAAAGCGATGCCGTGCCAACGCTCTTTGACTTCCCCGTGCATCTTTCAAATCCTCTGACAAAAAAAGAAGGGCCATTATTAAAATCCAGGTAACATTTAACACTAATTTTTTCAAACAAATGCCTAGATAGATTGTAGGCATAAAATACAAATACAACTTAGATAATATTACTCATATAGTAGTCATTGTTCTACTCAATCTTCTGCTATTTTCAATCGCTTATGATAATAATTAATACTGATTTTATTGACAGCATTAAAGAAGACACATTATTTTTCAACAATTCGTAATTATGTAAGCCTAATTCATTTACAGCGTTACAATTACAATAATTTTATTTCTAAAATAATTTTACTACCAAAATAATTCATTCTTCACAGGATGCTCCTAGACAAAATAAGTTGCCGCTTGAAACATCTTTATCAAAAAACCTAATCGATGGCGATGCTCACGCGGAGCCTGATAAGAATGATCCTACTGAGATTCCTGGTACATGCCAAACAATCATGAAACCAAAACAGGTAAGACATTAAATTTTATCTATTTCAACTCTGGTCTCAGCTACTGATTACTGATTATTTATCAATGGTTTTAACTAGCTAAAATTGCTATTGCTAGTTATTTAACCAGCGGTTGTATTTGCATCCCATAAGAAATAGGCTATTATTGATAAAATAAGTAGACCTATTTAACAGTGTATTGTCTGATAGCATTATTATATTATCAGCATGCCGTAATAATAATAATAATAATAACCTTGTTTGAAGTAATTTCATTAAATACATTGGGCAAAATTGGAGAACGTTGTTATTGCCATAGAATAAACAGCATAAAATTAAGTCCTGATTTTTATTTTTCAGTTGTGTGTATGGCCTACTGAAAAATTTCTCCGCCGGAAGGTGAAAATACTGCAACAGCGTTTACACAGAAGGGATGCTAAAATTAAATCCATGAAAGATATTATTTTAGTTTTAAAGTAAAAATTAAATTCTCCTGAAAGGTTACTAGAAATTTTAGAAGATAATTTTTCTGGTTTTCCGTTAGAAATGATTATTAATAACTTTAGCAATAATAATAGAAGTAAGTTTAAGAGGTTTTATTCAGACAAAATGAAGGAGTTTGCTTTAACCGTTTATTTCTATAGTCCCAAAGCTTATAAGTATTTGAGAAATCTAAACTTTCAGTTACCTAACCCATCAACTTTAAGGAGGTGGCTTTCTAATTTTAATTGCTCACCCGGTTTTTTAGAAGAGATTTTTATATATTTAAAACAAAACGTTCAAAGCAAGCCACATTTACAACACGTTAACTTGGTCTTTAATGCTATGAGCATAAGGAAACAAGTAATCTACGATCCACGAGAGGGGAAGAATTTTAGTATGTGAATTTGGGTAATGATATAAAAGTAAATGAACACGAAACATTACCTAGTGAAGCACTAGTCTTTCAGATTGTTGCACTACGAGGAAATTTCAAATGTGCCGTTGGTTATTTTTTATTGATAAGATTAGTTCAGAAATTTTGTCCAAACTAATAAAAATGCATTATTAAATTATACGAATCAGGTACCCATGTACTACCACCCTCGCAGTTTAGAGCTAGAAAAGATATGTGTCACTTACTAATACTGAACTCTTAACTCTGCTTGATGGCGACTCTTAAAATTATCTCAGGGTATCCAAGAAATGATTATTAACACAATTAACTTGAATGACTGATAATTTTAATGAACATCTTCATTAACATATTACAAGTTGCATACAATCTTCATGATTAACAATTATTGAATTTATACTTCTCATCAATTATCACTGAAAGCAGGTTCATAGACCAATTGAATTGCCAATAGTAATAGAGTAACAAAAAGACATGAATTAATCAGAGTTTAATTCTTCAATTTGGTTTACTTGTTAAGTTGAATTCCTTTTGGTTGGTGTATCCTTCCCTCGGAGTCTGCGACTTGGAGATTGCGTTGTCGGCGATTCGGATGATCCTGTTGTTGACACTCGATGACACTAACACTTGATTACTTCAGTTTCACTTTAATTACCACTGTTCACACCTACTCACTGATTCAGCATGTAACTAGTGTATACTAATTAATTTCGACACCTTAGTAACTATGTTATAAAACTGAGTGCTCGCAATATCAATAATTCATCCCGAATACACTCCCACGTTCCGTAATTTCCGAATGCACGCGTTCGATTATCGATACTATGAAGTTCGGTAATTATCACCAAGTTATTAGTCTATCAATTACTTTGATTTGGTATACTTCGTTTACTCTAATACCGGGTTTAATATTATTTAACACACGACTCGAATACTGTACTTATTACTTATCGCAAGTTTTAGTTATAAATTCTTAATACGCGATAACGAGTCTGATAGTTGTAGAGTTCTCCGTAGACTGACTGACAAATTCCCAACTACATTTTTTATACTCCCTCAAACGTTACCCATACTCAATATTTACAAATCGCGTTCCCATTGGTTTCAAGTACCGCGATATTTGATTTCCTCCAACCCAACTAGCTAATTTCGCCCGCTTAAAAGTGACGTTTTCTCCCATTCGTCAAAAAAAGCGCGTAACAAACTTTTACCGCGAAAGTGACATGACGCTACTTCGAGTTCTCTCTCTCACCTTCTCTGTCTAAATTCTAACGGTACGGTATTGTCCGAGCATTCAATTTTCCCTCGATTTCACTTAACTTTATTGCTTTTTTTAATACAATAAATTTTACGATTTTACACCCTGTACGTGACTTGCTGAATAACTTTCGCACCGCCAGACTGTCGCCTTGCCTAGGGTGTGTGCTTTTGAAAAAACACCGCCAAGCTGGTTTATAACAGTACATCAAGTCAAATTACTTGCATTTCTTATTCTAATATACATTTAATAATCATGTTTTCTATATAAAACCAGCGTAAAATTGGGTAGCATTCAATTTTTACGGTATAGTACATAATGTATCATTTGATGGTACTAGTACAAATATAAACGCTGTTACGAAACTTGGTTGCGAATTGCCAGAAAAGCCTTTTTCCAATGTGAAAATAAACAAAGAAAATGTAACAGCTTGTGTAATGCTAGATGCTAGCCATATGATTAAATTGGCTCGCAACACATTAGCAGATAAAGGTACTTTACTATCTACAGATGGTGTGATAGATTTTAAATATATTCAACGGCTAAACACTTTACAAAAAGAACAAGGATTAAAGTTTGCCAATAGCCTTTCAGACATATACATACATTATGGCAACAGAAAAATGAACGTGAAAATTGGGGCCCAAACCTTAAGTGGCAGCGTAGCAGACGCCATAGACTTTTTGATGTATAAACAATATCCTGATTTTATTGGTGCTAAACCAACAGTGCAATATATTAGAATTATAGACAGGTTATTCGATTATTTTAATAGCAGGGACCCATTTGGGCAGCACTTCAAACAACCAATAAAGAAGAAGAATTTAGAAAATGACAATAAAATGTTAGATAATTTTTTGGCATATTTAACGACGTTAAAAATTGAAAATATTCAGGTTCTGCGGCATCCTAGGAAAACATTTGCACTTGGATTTATTACGAATATAAACGCAATAAAGATTCTGTCAAACAGATTATTAAATAGTTTACAATTCAAGTATATTTTGACTTATAAGTTTTCTCAAGATCATTTGGAACTGTTATTTTCCTGTGTAAGATCTCGAGGGAGACATAATAACAATTCTAATGTCAAGCAGTTCCAATGAGCCTTGAGGAAACTTATTTTCAGGAACAGCGTTAAAGCATCTGACAAAAGCAACTGTTTGAGTTTTGATATGACAAAAAACTCTGTTATGGGTTTTGCAGAAGCAGAAGAAACAGTGGACCTAAACTCAGTCAACGTCTATGAACGTTAAATGTCTGCTGGAAAATAAAAACCCGTATTATAAAGGTAATATTCTTTTCTACTTGTCTGGATTTATTGTCAGAAAAATTAGTTCAAAATTGAAATGTGAAGACTGTATAAGACTTCTGATGATAGCAACCTTAGCCCTTACACCCATTTCGTTGATTATATTTCAAAAGGAAATTTGGTCAGGGCTTCCTCAGATGTAATCAGGATAGTAAAATTTATGTACTCCCTTTTAAAAAATAAACAAAACATTGACAAAAACAATTTAGACACAAAAAAGATGATTATATTAGCGTGTAAAACCTTTACTAATAACATATATAAAGGTCACACTTCCAACAATGATTATGGTGAAGATACTCACGAAATTAGATTAGTAATGTTAATAGGTAGTTTATTTTACAAAATTGTATATTTTAGTATAGCTAAAGAAAATACATCATCAGCTATGTTTTCGAAACTTGGTGTGCGTCAAAAATTAAATAAGTTAGTTCTACTTAGCAATGTTTAGCCCAGAATTGCAATATGTTATTCATAGCAAATGTAGTTTTATATCAAATGTAATATATTTTGATTGGAAATAGTAAGATACGTTGTAATTATATGCAGATAGGCTGTAAACCAAGATTTGTTTTGTACATATTAATCAATGTAAAAAAATGTAAAGCTATGTAATAAACAATTTCGTTTTCATTTGTATTCTTGTTTAGTCAGTTTCCTTTATTTTATTGACAAAATAAAAACAAACTACTACAAAAAGATGTAATTATTATACCGTAACCAACCGGTACAGTTAGCGAAAATATGTATGCATAACTTTAATGTTACCGGTAACTTGTTTGTTGTTTATAGATCTGTACCGACGATGAAAAGTTTACGAGCTTCTATTATGAACAACAGAAATTAAATTTATATTTACATTATTTTTAAATTGGTATCAGGTGTTCCATTTAATCTGATTAATATAAAATACACAATTTTCATAACAAGACTCTTTATGCGACGATCAAATCGGTTAAACAAATATTAAGATAACACTGACATGCAGGAGAACTGTCAATCCGCAAGTCGGAAGCTACAATCTTAAGCCGAATGACAAGTTTCAACAGGACTAATGTTGGACTATTTTTTAATAACATTAAAGAGGTGCACAGAAAATATGGTCCGATCCCACCCGAGAAAATCTGGAATCTGGATGAAACAGGTTTGAGCACAGTTCAAGGACAATCCAGAATAGTTGCTCCGAAAGGGGTGAAACAGGTAGGCGCAGTTACATCGGCCGAAAGAGGGACTCTAGTTGTAGTGATTTGTGCAGTGAATGCGATTGGTAATTCGTTGCCCCCCCCCCATGTTGATCTTTCCGCTGGTTCATTTTAAAGAAAGAATGCTGTTCGGTGGACCAATAGGATGTATTGGAACGGCAAACCCATCAGGTTGGTCCAACGAGGAATCGTTCGTGAAGTTTTTGGACCAATTTTTGAGTTCTGTCAAAAGTTCAAAGGGAGATCGGGTCATATTAATTTTAGATAACCATGAAACCCACCTTTCTCCAGAGGTTCTTGATAAGGCGTCTGATGCAGGTATTGTGATGGTTACTTTTCCCCCTCACACCTCACATAGGCTACAGCCTTTAGACCTGTCTCTTTACGGTCCCTTGAAGACATATTTTAACCAAGCTGTTGAATCATGGCTTCTCAACAACAAAGGGAAAACCTTTGACATATACAGTATTGCAGAGGCTTTAGGTGCAGCATATCCACGAGCATTTACTTCGAATAATGTTTTGTCTGGCTTCCGTAAATCAGGAATATTTCCCTTCAATGAAGCAGCTTTTACTGACAACGATTACCTCTGTTCCTACGTGACTGATAGGCCTTTAGACACTTCAGTTCCTGATTCTTCTGCAGTCCTTGGGCCTTCTACTTCTTCAGCCCTTGTACCCCCTCTTCTTCAGTTCCTGGATCTTCTTCAGTTCCTGGTTCTTCTGTATCTTTAGCACATGGATGTTCTTCAGCAGCCCCTGAGCCTTCTACTTCTTCAGCTCTGAATCATTTGCAACACCAAATAATAAAGAGAAAATAAAAACATTCATCACCCCTGAAGAAGTGCAACCCTACCCTAAGGCCGAAGATCGTAAAAAGAGGAAGCAAGGTAGAAAACCAGGAAAAACCATGATTGCCACAGACATGCCAGAAAAAAATGCAATTAAACAGCAAAAATAAAAAAAAAGAAAGTCTAAAAAAGCTGTGAGCCAAATTAAAAAAGTATCTAAGAATCTAGGACAGTCCTTTAATCAACCTACTGAGAAAAAACACCAAAGGAATGGCCACAAAAAACCATTCAAAAAAATTAAATTAATTAAACAGGCATCAAATTCCTCGTCTGATTCGGAAAAGATATCGCTTGTATCAACGGATAATGAAGAGAGTGGTGATGAAGAAGTGTGCCTGTACTGTTCTTCCTCAAAAGTCAGTGATCAGAGCGGCGAAGAATGGTGTAAGTGCACCTCTTGTGGTCGGTGGACCCATTTTTTATGTGCAGGAGTAGAGGGGAGTGGGTGGAAGCATTATTTGTGCGATTTTTGTAAAGATGATTAAAATAATTATTTACATTTTCATTTTTGAACATATGACCTTGTTTATACATTAATCTCATGAAGAAAATGTATTGCTAGAATAAAAAATTAATAAAAATATACCTTTAATCTGTTTATTACTTGTGAATGACATTTGTTTTATACTTGGCCCAAGGTACAAGACGTTTGTCCCAAGGTACACGAGCATAGTGTACCATGAGCCATTATGTAAAAAATTTTATTATATTTTTTTTAAGTTTTTTGTTAAGTAATTATAAAAAAAAACTATATTCCATGATGTACAAAGAGGTTTGAAATATATCTGGGGACAATTAAAATTTCACAGTTAAAATTACAGAGTGACGTAAAAAATAAAATGTAATAAGTGGTCCAAGGATCAACAGTCTCCCCTACACGCAGCCGGCAATCCAGTGTTATTATACATCGATGCACACCACACACGCATCACATATTTGCAGCTTAGTCACGTACAGTATATTCCTATTACTATTATAAGACTTCTTTATCCAGTAATATTAACTGGTTCTGTGGTATATAGCCTATTATATTTTTATTTCAGTTATTTGATTATCCATTATTTTGGTTTAGTATTATATTAAAGCTATTTTACTTTAAAATAATTTGAAATGTTTATTATTGTAAACACAACGGGCTGAACGAAAACCAATTCGTAATAATAAATTATCAATTTGACTTGCTTTGATTGACCTTGTATTTGTAAATCTCTCTCTCCGCTTATAGTTTCAACATATTAATTAATTGAATTCACGTATCTATTCTATTTTAGTTACTTGGCTTCTTTACTTTGTAACTTCTTTTACTTCTTTGTAGCTTCTTTACTCTTCTTTTGAAACCTGGTCACGTAAATATCCCTAAACATAATATACAAAAACATTTCAATATTCGTTCCAATTAAGTACAAGAAAACTCCTGACACTGTTATATGGAAATATAAAGTTCTGGTTTATGTTGTAGTATTTAATTATTTAATCAATTTATTACTCATTTAGACGTATGTTATATTTCTCATTAAGTTTGCATTAGGCTATTACTATAAGTGTTTCATCTGTGCTAATTAAAACTATATTTAGACAATATGTATTTATGTATATTTGGTTATTATTCTTTAATATCAGAAAACAGGTGTTAAGATGTCTCTCGGTGTCTCTCGGATATGTCAATGTCTCTCGGACATGTATGTGCAAAAATTAGAATAGTTTATTTGGGGGTAAATTACTTTGGTAGGAATAAAACATAATTTTCTCATAGTGGTGTAATGAGTAAGATGTGAATAGCTGGAAACAAATATAGCAGAATCATGAATTAAATTTTTGAATTCTTGTACAGATAAATAGACCCTTTATTTTAGCGTGTACATTATTTACTTTTCCTTAATATAACAACACAAGTATTTTACTTTAAAATGGCTTTTATTAGTTGATGGCTTACAAAAAATATCGGTATGGAGAACCATACATGACTTCCATGTTCTAAGATTTATATTTAAAATCATATTCGAAATGAATATTTCCATAGAAACTACTTCTTTCTATTACTTCAGCCTTAACCACAGTACTGTGGTCACTAACGTATACCACCTCACGTTTTCGCACTCGATTTTCACTGATAAAGGCAGTCGATGGCACTGCCGAAACGTCTGCTTTTGCAGAAAACATTGAACTACGGCTAAACAGCTCGGGAAGGAATTTTAACAAAAAACTACTTCTTTGTTGCCGGTAACGTAGTGCACATAAAAAATTCTCCCCTCCCTCTTCAACAATAATTTTCATTAATAGAAAATTACTCCCACCCCGTTCAACTAGCCTCTTCATTTATAGATATTTCATCTACGTTTCTACAGTGGATTATTATGAGCTTCTTATCAGGATAGTTTGTTTATCAAAATTAAGTACTTTACTCTTGTTAAAACATAAAACGTTGCAGGTAAACTACCCCTTTCTCTTAACCGATCTTCACCAAAATCAATAGGTATTCAGTCCTCTACAATTCAGGGATAAATGCAAAAAAATATTTGATTCTGTTTGAATGTGCGTCAGTTATCGTTCGTCATGGAAACATTTCTCTTGTTACAACATAAAATGTTGCTGGTAAACTACCCCTTCCCTTAACCGATCTTCACCAAAATCAAAAGACCTTGAGCTCTCTAAAATTAAGGCACGTATGCAAAACATTATTTGATTCTGTTTGAATGTGCGGCAGTTATCGTTCGTCATAGAAACAATTACTCTTGTTAGAACATGAAAAGTTGCTGGTAAACTACCCCTTTCCCTCAACCGATCTTCACCAAAATCAACAGACCTTCACTTCTTTACAATTGAGGATGGTATGGAAAACATTATTTGATTCTCTTTGCATTTACGGCAGTTATAGTTCGTCATAGAAAAAATTACCCTTGTTAAAACATAAAACGTTGCTGGTAAACTACCTCTTCCCCTTAACCGATCTTCACCAAAACCAACAGATCTTGACAACTCTACAATTCAGGAGTGTATCCAAAACATTATTTGATTCTGTTTGAATTTGCGGCTGTTATCGTTGGCCATAGAAAATATCGGTATGGAGATCCATACATGACTTCCATATTCTAAGATTTATATTTAAAATCATTTTCGAAATGAAATATTACCATAGAAACTACTTCTTTCTACTTACTGCTTCAGCCTTAACCACAGTACTGTGGTCACTAACGTATACCACCTCACGTTATCGCACTCGATTTTCACTGATGATGGCATTGCCGAAACGTCTGGTTTTGTAGAAAACATTGGACTACGGCCAAATATTCCGGGAAGGAATTTTAACAAAAACTACTTCTTTGTTGCCGATAACGTTGTACACATATATATAAAAAATATGCATAAAATTAATGGCTTGTATAAGTTAATGATTGATCTCCATTAAGTAGTGCTCAAGTTTCCAAAGTTTAAATATTATGATGTCCATAATTAAAACATCAGAGCAGGTTTAGTGTGAATGAGGGTACACTGTGGACAAAAATTTTCAACATTTCCTATTGAGTGTTGCATAGAGTAAAGCTGCGAATCTACAGTGTATGTTTCACAGAACAAACACGCGAAAAAGAAGGAGCGCTCCGAAGTCACTCATGGACCCTCAGCATCTTGCAGAGGGTTGATTCCCTAAAGACGAAAAGTCTGTCTATGAATCGTTCCTCTGTAAACACGTGCAGTTACACTGCCCAGCGATCCACAGGAAGCAAATTGATGTCCATTTTTTTGGCTTGCACGCGTTATGTTGGTGTGGGTTTCGGCACTTTCCATTTAAAAAGCGTGCAAATGTAAGAAAATAAACATGAGTGAGGCCAGAAATAACGTGAATTGTGTGTGTGTGTGTGTGTGTGAGTGTCTTACCTGCCTTTTTATTGCTGTAGGCATAATAATAAAATGGAAACGTAAACATTACATAACTGAGATATGCTTACCTGCCACGAACGATATATTATTTTATACATGGAGGAGTTCAGTGACATAAACACGTACAGAAAAATTATATATATAAAGATATTAACTCATACATAATTTACATTAAAATGAAAAAATTATAATTTTATTCCCTGGGAACAAAATTATTTTATTTTTAACAATTACCTTTGTTTGAAAAAGTTTAAATGAATTTTCAAGTACTTTACTGTGTTAAAACGTAAAAGGTTGCAGGTTACTACCCCTTCCCCTTAACCGATCTTCACCAAAATCGAAAGTCCTTGAGGTCTGTACAATTCAGGGACGTATGCAAAACATTATTTGATTCTGTTTGAATTTGCGGCTGTTATCGTTTGCCATAGAAAATACCCTTGATAAAACAAAAAACATGGCTGGTAAACTACCCCTTTCCCTTAAACGATCTTCACCAAAAACAATAGGTCTCTAGTACTCAAGAAATCAGGGCTGTATGCAAAAATTTATTTGATTCCGTTTGAATTTGCGGTTGTTATCGTTTACTATAGAAAAAAATTACCCTTGATAAAAAACCGGTTCTGGTAAACTACTCCTTTACCTTAACCGATCTTCACCAAAAACGACATGTCTTAGGTACTCTACAATTCAGGGCTGTATGCAAAGAATTATTTGATTTAGTTTGAATTTGCGGCTGTTATCGTTTGCCATAGAAAACACCCTTGATAAAACATAAAACGTTGCTGGTAAACTACCCTATTCCATTAACTGATCTTCACCAAAAACAATAGGTCTTGAGAACTCTACAATTCAGGGCTGTATGCAAAACATTAGTTGATTCTTTTTGAATTTACGACAGTTATCGTTCATCATAGAAAAAATACCCTTGTTAAAACATAAAATGTTGCAGGTAAACTACCCCTTTCCCTTAACCGATCTTCAACAAAATCAACAGACCTTGAGTTCTGTATAATTCAAAAAGGTATGCAGAAGAGTAGTTGATTCTGTTTTAATGTACGGCAGTTATCGTTCGTCAAAAAAAAATTACCCTTGATAAAACATAAAATGTTGCTGGTAAACAACCCTATTCCCTTAACCGATCTTCACCAAAACCAACAGGTCTTGAGAACTGCACATTTCAGGGCTGTATGCAAAATATTATATGATTCTGTTTGAATTTGCGGCTGTTATCATTTGCCATATAAAATACCCTTGATAAAACAAAAAACGTGTCTGGTAAACTACCCCTTTCCCTTAACCGATCTTCACCAAAAACAATAGATCTTTAGTACTCAACAAAACATTGCTGTATGCAAAAACATATTTGATTCTGTTTGAATTTTCGGCTCTTATCGTTTGCCATAGAAAATACCCTTATAAAACAAAAAACGTGTCTGGTAAACTACCCCTTTCCCCTAAACGATCTTCACCAACACCAATAGGTATTGAGAACTCTACAATACAGGGCTGTATGCAAAAAATCATTTGATTCTGTTTGAATTTGCGGCTGTTATCATTTGCCATATAAAATACCCTTGATAAAACAAAAAACGTGTCTGGTAAACTACCCCTTTCCCTTAAACGATCTTCACCAAAAACAATAGGTCTCTAGTACTCAAGAAATCAGGGCTGTATGCAAAAACTTATTTGATTCCGTTTGAATTTGCGGTTGTTATCGTTTACTATAAAAAAAAATTACCCTTGATAAAAAACCGGTTCTGGTAAACTACCTTTTTACCTTAACCGATCTTCACCAAAAACGACATGTCTTAGGTACTCTACAATTCAGGGCTGTATGCAAAGAATTATTTGATTTAGTTTGAATTTGCGGCTGTTATCGTTTGCCATAGAAAACACCCTTGATAAAACATAAAACGTTGCTGGTAAACTACCCTATTCCATTAACTGATCTTCACCAAAAACAATAGGTCTTGAGAACTCTACAATTCAGGGCTGTATGCAAAACATTAGTTGATTATTTTTGAATTTACGGCAGTTATCGTTCATCATAGAAAAAATACCCTTGTTAAAACATAAAATGTTGCAGGTAAACTACCCCTTTCCCTTAACCGATCTTCAACAAAATCAACAGACCTTGAGTTCTGTATAATTCAAAAAGGTATGCAGAAGAGTAGTTGATTCTGTTTTAATGTACGGCAGTTATCGTTCGTCAAAAAAAAATTACCCTTGATAAAACATAAAATGTTGCTGGTAAACAACCATATTCCCTTAACCGATCTTCACCAAAACCAACAGGTCTTGAGAACTGCACATTTCAGGGCTGTATGCAAAATATTATATGATTCTGTTTGAATTTGCGGCTGTTATCATTTGCCATATAAAATACCCTTGATAAAACAAAAAACGTGTCTGGTAAACTACCCCTTTACCTTAACCGATCTTCACCAAAAACAATAGGTCTTTAGTACTCAACAAAACATTGCTGTATGCAAAAACATATTTGATTCTGTTTGAATTTTCGGCTCTTATCGTTTGCCATAGAAAATACCCTTATAAAACATAAAACGTTGCAGGTAAACTACCCCTTTCCCTTAAACGATCTTCACCAACACCAATAGGTATTGAGAACTCTACAATACAGGGCTGCATGCAAAAAATCATTTGATTCTGTTTGAATTTGTGGCTGTTATCGTTTACCATAGAAAAATATCGGTATGGAGAACTATACACGACTTCCATATTCTAAGATTTATATTTAAAATCATTTTCAGCCAAACAGCCAGGCTGTGTCTTACCTGCCTTTTTATTGCTGTATTAAATGAAAAATATTATATTACATTAAAATGAAAAAATTATAATTTTATTGCCTGGCAACAAAATTATTTTATTTTTAACAATTACCATTGTTTCAAAAAGTTTAAATAAATTTTCAAGTACTTTACTCTTGTTAAAACATAAAGGTTGCAGGTAAACTACCCCTTCCCCTTAACCGATCTTCACCAAAATCGAAAGTCATTGAGACCTCTACAATTCAGGGACGTATGCAAAAAATTATTTGATTCTGTTTGAATTTGCGGCTGTTATCGTTTGCCATAGAAAATACGCTTGATAAAAAAACGTTGCAGGTAAACTACCCCTTCCCCTTAACCGATCTTCACCAAAAACAAAAGGTCTTGAGTACTCTACAAATCAGGGCTGTATGCAAAATATTATTTGATTCTGTTTGAATTTGCGGCTGTTATCGTTTGCCATAGAAAATACCCTTGTTAAAAAAAGTTGCAGGTAAACTACCCCTTTCCCTCAACCGATCTTCACCAAAAACAATAGGTCTTGAGAACTCTACAATTTAGGGCTGTATGCAAATAATCTTTTGATTCTGTTTGAATTTGCGGCAGTTATCGTTTGCCATAGAAAAAAATCATTTTCAGCCAAACAGCCAGGCTGTGTCTTACCTGCCTTTTTATTGCTGTATTAAATGAAAAATATTATATTACATTAAAATGAAAAAATTATAATTTTATTGCCTGGCAACAAAATTATTTTATTATTAACAATTACCATTGTTTCAAAAAGTTTAAATAAATTTTCAAGTACTTTACTCTTGTTAAAACGTATAAGGTTGCCGGTAAACTACCCCTTCCCCTTAACCGATCTTCACTAAAATCGAAAGTCATTGAGAACTCTACAATTCAGGGATGTATGCAAAAAATTATTTGATTCTGTTTGAATTTGCGGCTGTTATCGTTTGCCATAGAAAATACGCTTGATAAAAAAACGTTGCTGGTAAACTACCCCTTCCCCTTAACCGATCTTCACCAAAAACAATAAGTCTTGAGTACCCTACAAATCAGGACTGTATGCAAAACATTATTTGATTCTGTTTGAATTTGCGGCTGTTATCGTTTGCCATAGAAAACACCCTTGATAAAACATAAAACGTTGCTGGTAAACTACCCTATTCCATTAACTGATCTTCACCAAAAACAATAGGTCTTGAGAACTCTACAATTCAGGGCTGTATGCAAAACATTAGTTGATTCTTTTTGAATTTACGACAGTTATCGTTCATCATAGAAAAAATACCCTTGTTAAAACATAAAATGTTGCAGGTAAACTACCCCTTTCCCTTAACCGATCTTCAACAAAATCAACAGACCTTGAGTTCTGTATAATTCAAAAAGGTATGCAGAAGAGTAGTTGATTCTGTTTTAATGTACGGCAGTTATCGTTCGTCAAAAAAAAATTACCCTTGATAAAACATAAAATGTTGCTGGTAAACAACCCTATTCCCTTAACCGATCTTCACCAAAACCAACAGGTCTTGAGAACTGCACATTTCAGGGCTGTATGCAAAATATTATATGATTCTGTTTGAATTTGCGGCTGTTATCATTTGCCATATAAAATACCCTTGATAAAACAAAAAACGTGTCTGGTAAACTACCCCTTTCCCTTAACCGATCTTCACCAAAAACAATAGATCTTTAGTACTCAACAAAACATTGCTGTATGCAAAAACATATTTGATTCTGTATGAATTTTCGGCTCTTATCGTTTGCCATAGAAAATACCCTTATAAAACAAAAAACGTGTCTGGTAAACTACCCCTTTCCCCTAAACGATCTTCACCAACACCAATAGGTATTGAGAACTCTACAATACAGGGCTGTATGCAAAAAATCATTTGATTCTGTTTGAATTTGCGGCTGTTATCATTTGCCATATAAAATACCCTTGATAAAACAAAAAACGTGTCTGGTAAACTACCCCTTTCCCTTAAACGATCTTCACCAAAAACAATAGGTCTCTAGTACTCAAGAAATCAGGGCTGTATGCAAAAACTTATTTGATTCCGTTTGAATTTGCGGTTGTTATCGTTTACTATAAAAAAAAATTACCCTTGATAAAAAACCGGTTCTGGTAAACTACCTTTTTACCTTAACCGATCTTCACCAAAAACGACATGTCTTAGGTACTCTACAATTCAGGGCTGTATGCAAAGAATTATTTGATTTAGTTTGAATTTGCGGCTGTTATCGTTTGCCATAGAAAACACCCTTGATAAAACATAAAACGTTGCTGGTAAACTACCCTATTCCATTAACTGATCTTCACCAAAAACAATAGGTCTTGAGAACTCTACAATTCAGGGCTGTATGCAAAACATTAGTTGATTATTTTTGAATTTACGGCAGTTATCGTTCATCATAGAAAAAATACCCTTGTTAAAACATAAAATGTTGCAGGTAAACTACCCCTTTCCCTTAACCGATCTTCAACAAAATCAACAGACCTTGAGTTCTGTATAATTCAAAAAGGTATGCAGAAGAGTAGTTGATTCTGTTTTAATGTACGGCAGTTATCGTTCGTCAAAAAAAAATTACCCTTGATAAAACATAAAATGTTGCTGGTAAACAACCATATTCCCTTAACCGATCTTCACCAAAACCAACAGGTCTTGAGAACTGCACATTTCAGGGCTGTATGCAAAATATTATATGATTCTGTTTGAATTTGCGGCTGTTATCATTTGCCATATAAAATACCCTTGATAAAACAAAAAACGTGTCTGGTAAACTACCCCTTTACCTTAACCGATCTTCACCAAAAACAATAGGTCTTTAGTACTCAACAAAACATTGCTGTATGCAAAAACATATTTGATTCTGTTTGAATTTTCGGCTCTTATCGTTTGCCATAGAAAATACCCTTATAAAACATAAAACGTTGCAGGTAAACTACCCCTTTCCCTTAAACGATCTTCACCAACACCAATAGGTATTGAGAACTCTACAATACAGGGCTGCATGCAAAAAATCATTTGATTCTGTTTGAATTTGTGGCTGTTATCGTTTACCATAGAAAAATATCGGTATGGAGAACTATACACGACTTCCATATTCTAAGATTTATATTTAAAATCATTTTCAGCCAAACAGCCAGGCTGTGTCTTACCTGCCTTTTTATTGCTGTATTAAATGAAAAATATTATATTACATTAAAATGAAAAAATTATAATTTTATTGCCTGGCAACAAAATTATTTTATTTTTAACAATTACCATTGTTTCAAAAAGTTTAAATAAATTTTCAAGTACTTTACTCTTGTTAAAACATAAAGGTTGCAGGTAAACTACCCCTTCCCCTTAACCGATCTTCACCAAAATCGAAAGTCATTGAGACCTCTACAATTCAGGGACGTATGCAAAAAATTATTTGATTCTGTTTGAATTTGCGGCTGTTATCGTTTGCCATAGAAAATACGCTTGATAAAAAAACGTTGCAGGTAAACTACCCCTTCCCCTTAACCGATCTTCACCAAAAACAAAAGGTCTTGAGTACTCTACAAATCAGGGCTGTATGCAAAATATTATTTGATTCTGTTTGAATTTGCGGCTGTTATCGTTTGCCATAGAAAATACCCTTGTTAAAAAAAGTTGCAGGTAAACTACCCCTTTCCCTCAACCGATCTTCACCAAAAACAATAGGTCTTGAGAACTCTACAATTTAGGGCTGTATGCAAATAATCTTTTGATTCTGTTTGAATTTGCGGCAGTTATCGTTTGCCATAGAAAAAAATCATTTTCAGCCAAACAGCCAGGCTGTGTCTTACCTGCCTTTTTATTGCTGTATTAAATGAAAAATATTATATTACATTAAAATGAAAAAATTATAATTTTATTGCCTGGCAACAAAATTATTTTATTATTAACAATTACCATTGTTTCAAAAAGTTTAAATAAATTTTCAAGTACTTTACTCTTGTTAAAACGTATAAGGTTGCCGGTAAACTACCCCTTCCCCTTAACCGATCTTCACTAAAATCGAAAGTCATTGAGAACTCTACAATTCAGGGATGTATGCAAAAAATTATTTGATTCTGTTTGAATTTGCGGCTGTTATCGTTTGCCATAGAAAATACGCTTGATAAAAAAACGTTGCTGGTAAACTATCCCTTCCCCTTAACCGATCTTCACCAAAAACAATAAGTCTTGAGTACCCTACAAATCAGGACTGTATGCAAAACATTATTTGATTCTGTTTGAATTTGCGGCTGTTATCGTTTGCCATAGAAAATACCCTTGTTAAAAAAACGTTGCTGGTAAACTACCCCTTTCCCTCAACCGATCTTCACCAAAAACAATAGGTCTTGAGAAATCTACAATTCAGGGCTGTATGCGAAACATTATTTGATTCTGTTTGAATTTGCGGCTGTTATCGTTTGCAAAAAAAAAAAATTTCCCTTGTTAAAAAAAACCGTTGCAGGTAAACTACCCCTTCCCCTCAACCGATCTTCACCAAAAAACAATAGGTCGCGAGTACTCTTCAAATCAGGGCTGTATGCAAAAAATTATTTGATTCTGTTTGAATTTGCGGCAGTTGTCGTTTGCCATAGAAAATACGCATGATAAAAAACGTTGCTAGTAAACTACCCCTTCCCCGCAACCGATCTTCACCAAAAACAATATGTCTTGAGTACTCTACAAACCAGGGCTGTATGCAGAAAATTATTTGATTCTGTTTGAATTTGCGGCTGTTATCGTTTGCCATAGAAAATACCCTTGTTAAAAAAACGTTGTAGGTAAACTACCCCTTTCCCTTAACCGATCTTCACCAAAAACAAAAGGTCTTGAGAACTCTACAATTTAGGGCTGTATGCAAATAATCTTTTCATTCTGTTTGAAATTGCGGCTGTTATCGTTTGCCATAGGAAATACCCTTGTTAAAACATAAAACGTTACAGGTAAACTACCCCTTTCCCTTAACCGATCTTCACCAAAAACAACAGGTCTTGAGAACTCTACAATTCAGGGCTGTATGCGAAACATTATTTGATTCTGTTTGAATTTGCGGCTGTTATCGTTTGCCAAACAAACAAAATTACCCTTGCTAAAAAAAAACCGTTGCAGGTAAACTACCCCTTTCCCTCATCCGATCTTCACCAAAAACAATAGGTCGCGAGAACTCTGCAAAATCGGGCTGTATGCAAGAAATTATTTGATTCTGTTTGAATTTGCGGCAGTTATCGTTTGCCATAGAAAAAAAATCTATAGACAGACAGACACACAGACACACAGACACACAGACAGACAGACACACACACAGACACTTTTCGGAAAACGACTTTTTTTCATGTTTTGAGTGTAGTAGAATCAGAATCTGCAATAATCTCGAACACGATTTTTTTTGCCATCACCATACTTCCATTCCTTAAGGAATATGGAAGTAAAATATCGGTATGGAGAACCATACATGACTTCCATATTCTAAGATTTATATTTAAAATCATTTTCAGCCAAACAACCAGGCTGTGTCTTACCTGCCTTTTTATTGCTGTATTAAATGAAAAATATTATATTACATTAAAATGAAAAAATTATAATTTTATTGCCTGGCAACAAAATTATTTTATTTTTAACAATTACCATTGTTTCAAAAAGTTTAAATAAATTTTCAAGTACTTTACTCTTGTTAAAACGTAAAAGGTTGCAGGTAAACTACCCCTTCCCCTTAACCGATCTTCACCAAAATCGAAAGTCATTGAGACCTCTGCAATTCAGGGACGTATGCAGAAAATTATTTCATTCTGTTTGAATTTGCGGCTGTTATCGTTTGCCATAGAAAATACGCTTGATAAAAAAACGTTGCAGGTAAACTACCCCTTCCCCTTAACCGATATTCACCAAAAACAATAGGTCTTGAGTACTCTACAAATCAGGGCTGTATGCAAAACATTATTTGATTCTGTTTGAATTTGCGGCTGTAATCGTTTGCCATAGAAAATACCCTTGTTAAAAAAACGTTGCTGGTAAACTACCCCTTTCCCTCAACCGATCTTCACCAAAAACAATAGGTCTTGAGAAATCTACAATTCAGGGCTGTATGCGAAACATTATTTGATTCTGTTTGAATTTGCGGCTGTTATCGTTTGCCAAAAAAAAAAAATTTCCCTTGATAAAAAAAACCGTTGCAGGTAAACTACCCCTTCCCCTCAACCGATCTTCACCAAAAACAATAGGTCGCGAGTACTCTATAAATCAGGGCTGTATGCAAAAAATTATTTGATTCTGTTTGAATTTGCGGCAGTTGTCGTTTGCCATAGAAAATACGCATGATAAAAAACGTTGCTGGTAAACTACCCCTTTCCCTTAACCGATCTTCACCAAAAACAAAAGGTCTTGAGAACTCTACAATTTAGGGCTGTATGCAAATAATCTTTTCATTCTGTTTGAATTTGCGGCTGTTATCGTTTGCCATAGGAAATACCCTTGTTAAAACATAAAACGTTACTGGTAAACTACCCCTTTCCCTTAACCGATCTTCACCAAAAACAATAGGTCTTGAGAACTCTACAATTCAGGGCTGCATGCGAAACATTATTTGATTCTGTTTGAATTTGCGGCTGTTATCGTTTGCCAAACAAACAAAATTTCCCTTGCTAAAAAAAAACCGTTGCAGGTAAACTACCCCTTTCCCTTAACCGATCTTCACCAAAAACAATAGGTCGCGAGAACTCTGCAAAACCGGACTGTATGCAAAAAATTATTTGATTCTGTTTGAATTTGCGGCAGTTATCGTTTGCCATAGAAAAAAAATCTACAGACAGACAGACACACAGACACACAGACACACACACAGACAGACAGACAGACAGACAGACAGACAGACACACAGACACTTTTCGGAAAACGACTTTTTTTCATGTTTTGAGTGTAGTAGAATCAGATTCTGCAATAATCTCGAACACGATTTTTTTTGCCATCACCATACTTCCATTCCTTAAGGAATATGGAAGTAAAATTACCCTTGATAAAAAACCGTTGCTGGTAAACTACCCCTTTCCCTCAACCGATCTTTACCAAAAACAATAGGTCTTGAGAACTCTAAAATTCAGGGCTGTATGTAAAATATTATATGATTTTGTTTGAATTTGCGGCTGTTATCGTTTGCCATACAAAATACCCTTTTAAAACATAAAACGTTGCTGGTAAACTATCCCTTTCCCTTAACCGATCTTCACCAAAACCAAAAGGCCTTGAGAAATCTACAATTCAGGGCAGTATGCAAAACATTATTTGATTATGTTTGAATTTGCGGCTGTTATCGTTTGCCATACAAAATACCCTTGTTAAAACATAAAACGTTGCCGGTAAACTACCCCTTTCCCTTAACCGATCTTTACCAAAATGAACAAATCTTGAGTGCTCTACAATTCAGGGCTGTATGCGAAATATTATTTGATTCTGTTTGAATTTGCGGCTGTTATCGTTTGCCAAACAAACAAAATTACTCTTGATAAAAAAAAACCGTTGCAGGTAAACTACCCCTTTCCCTCAATCGATCTTCACCAAAAACAATAGGTCGTGAGTACTCTATAAATCAGGGCTGTGTGCAAAAAATTATTTGATTCTGTTTGAATTTGCGGCAGTTATCGTTTGCCATAGAAAAAAATCTACAGACACACAGACAGACACACAGACAGACAGACAGACAGACAGACAGACACACACACAGACACTTTTCGGAAAACGACTTTTTTTCTTGTTTTGAGTGTAGTACAATCAGAATCTGCAATAATCTCGAACACGATTTTTTTTGCCATCACCATACTTCCATTCCTTAAGGAATATGGAAGTAAAAAATTACAATTGATAAAAAAAACGTTGCTGGTAAACTACCCCTTTTCCTTAAACGATCTTAACCAAAAACAGTAGGTCTTCAGAACTCTACAATTCAGGACTGTATGCAAAAAAGTATTTGATTCTGTTCGAATTTGCGGCTGTTATCGTTTGCCATAGAAAATACCCTCGTTAAAACATAAAACGTTGCTGGTAAACTACCCCTTTACCTTAACCGATCTTCACAAAAAACAATAGGTCTCGAGAACTCTATAATGCAGGGCTGTAAGCGAAACATTATTCGATTCTGTTTGAATTTGCGGCTGTTATCGTTTGCCATATAAAAATATCGGTATGGAGAACCATACATGACTTCCATGTTCTAAGAATTATATTTAAAATCATTTTCGAAATGAAATGTTTCCATAGAAACTACTTCTTTCCACTTATTGCTTCAGCCTTACCCACAGTACTGTGGTCACTAACGTATACCACCACACGTAATCGCACTCGATTTTCACTGATGATGGCAGTCGACGGCACTGCCGAAACGTCTGGTTTTGCAGAAAACATTGGACTACAACCAAACAGCCCGGGAACGGAATTTGAACAACAAACTACTACTTTGTTGCCGATAACGTAGTACACATATAAAAATTATCCCCTCACCCTTCAACTATAATTTTTATTTATAGAAAATTACCCCCACCCCGTTCAACTAGCCTCTTCATTTATAGATATTTCATCTACGTTTCTACAGTGGATTATTAAGATCTTCTTATCAGGATAGTTTATTTATCAAAATTAAGTACTCTACTCTTGTTACAACAAAAAATGTTTCCGGTAAACTGCCCTTTTCCCGTAACCGATCTTCACCAAAATCAAAAGGCCTTTAGTCTTCTACAACTCAGGCACATATGTAAAAAATTATTTGATTCTGTTTGAATTTACGGCAGTTATCGTTCGTCATGAAAATATTTCTCTTGTTACAACATAAAATGTTGCAGGTAAACTACCCCTTACCCTTAACCGAGCTTCACCAAAATCAATAGGCCTTGAGTTCTCTACAACGTAGTGATGTATGCAAAAACTTATTTGATTATGTTTGAATTTACGGTAGTTATCGTTCGTCATAGAAAAAATTAACCTTGTTATCACATAAAACGTTGCCGGTAAACTACCCATTTCTCTTAACTGATCTTCACCAAAATCGAAAGATCTTGAGTCCTCTACAATTCAGGGATGCATGCAAAACATTATTTGATTCTGTTTGAAAGTGCGGCAGTTATCGTTCATCATACAAACAATTACTCTTGCTGAAACATTAAAAGTGCCTGGTAAACTACCCCTTTCCCTTAACCGATCTTCACCAAAATAAATAAGCCTTGAATCCTCTACAACTTAGGTACATATGTACCTACGGCCTGTTATCTGTTTGAATTTACGGCAGTTATCGTTCTTCATGAAAAACGTTCTCTTGTTACAACATAAAATGTTGCCCGTAAACTACCCCTTTCCCTTAACCGATCTTCAACAAAATCAACAGACCTTGAGTTATCTACAATTGAGGAAGGTATGAACAAAATTATTTGATTCTGTTTAAATGTGCGGCAGTTATCGTTCGTCATAGAAACAATTACTCTTGTTACAAAGTAAAATGTGGCTGGTAAACTACCCCTTTCCCTTAACCGATCTTCACTAACATCAACAAGCCTTCAGTCTTTTACAATTGAGGAACGTATGCAAAAAATGTTTGATTCTGTTTGAATGTGTGGCAGTTATCGTTCGTCATAGGAAAATTACTGTTGTTGAAACAAACAATGTTGCCGGTAAACTACCCCTTTCCCTTAACCGATCTTCACCAACCTCAATTCAGAGTTTCATGCAAAAAATTATTTGATTATGTTTGAATTTGCGGCTGTTATCGTTTGCCATAGAAAATACCTAGTTAAAACATAAAACGTTGCAGGTAAACTACCCCTTTCTCTTACCCAATCTTCACCAAGATGAATAGGCCTTCAGTCCTCTACAATTTAGGACTGCATGCAAAACATTATTTGATTCTGTTTGAATGTGCGGCAGTTATCGGTCATCATAAAAAAATTACCCTTGTTAAAAACATAAAATGTTGCTGGTAAACTACCCCGTTCCCTTAACCGATCTTCACCAAAAAACTACAGGTCTTGAGAACTCTACAATTCAGGGCTGTATACAAAACATTATTTGATTCTGTTTGAATTTGCGGCTGTTATCGTTTGCCATATAAAATAATTACGCTTGATTAAAAAAAAGTTGCTGGTAAACTACCCCTTTCCCTTAACTGATCTTCACCAAAAACGAAAGGTCTTGAGAACTCTACAATGCAGGCCTGTATGCAAATAATCATTTGATTCTGTTTGAATTTACGGCTGTTATCGTTTGCCGTAGAACATACCCTTGTTAAAACATAAAACGTTGTTGGTAAATTACCCCTTTCCCTTAACCGATCTTCACCAAAAACAATAGGTCTTTAATACTCTACAAATCAGGGCTGTATGCTAAACATTACTTGATTCTGTTTGAATTTGCGGCTGTTATCGTTTGCCATAGAAAATAATTACCCTTGATTAAAAAAAAAGTTGCAGGTAAACTATTTTAAACAGAAAAGTCTATACTTTTTTAATTTATAAAAATCTCAAAATTCATTTTTTCATAATTTTTCACCTTCCCGGTCCCCTTAACACAAGCACTTTAGAATGATGTGTAACTTACGTCCTGGATGTGCAGTTAGCAAAATCTAAAAATATATTTAAGAGTCTTTGAGACTGATTACATCTTTTCTCTTAAAAAGAATTTACCGGTATGTACTACTTTAAGATTGCAATATGGCTTTCTTCTTGAACCATCAGTTTTACTATAGTAAATCTGAATTATGAATTCCTGAAGCATTCTTTGTAGTCTGTCATAAATAAAGGACAGTCTCTCACAACAAGAAAAGCAAAATAGTAACATACATGCAACACACTGCACGCACACAGATGCGCGCACTTAAAACGTACGGATGATTAAAATACGGTAGAGCATGTGTTTATCGACTTAGCTAAAAAGAAAAGACGATATAAAAGATATTCCCTACCTTTTAAACATTAAATATAAATTTGTCTGTGTATGAACTGTAACATCGTCAATTACGCTGCAACTAGACAAAGGTCTTGGATTTCGTTGTCCATGACGTGTCCGTTACTTAACTAAATATCACTATTACATTAACGACTCGGAACACTATTCCGAGTCGTTAATGTAATAGTGATATTTAGACAAAGGTAGTACAGATTTGGTACAGTTTTGATTTTCGATATACATAACTGTCAGAAAAATGATTTAGCGTACTTGTTACAACAGGCTCCCAATGTCTAGGGAAATCATGCGACGTATAAACTCAGATTTTGTTAAATTTTTCACGCTTTTCCTAACTCTAAATGTGTATTAGAAAAACAAGTATACAGATATTATAATATAACGGGTACTTACGTCTCGTTCGAGCCCCGCGATGGAAACTATTTTATTACTAACCACTGTGTTCGTGTTAAATCCCCACTGTTGTTTTCACTAATTTATTATGTATCTTAGTTTAGTAGATGTTGCGATAGTGTTAATTATATCTCCCTTATCTCTCTATTTAATATAAGGGTGTTAATGTGAGTGAAAACTATGTAGGTAGGGTGTTATTCGAAAATTCCGCTCAAGCCTATTCGGTTTTGAAGAGAATGAGACAAATTTTTATTAATTCTCCTCTCTTTAATACCTGAGAAGTCCGCGAATAGCGCTGTGGTTCCCAGGCAAGGGAAATTTGTATATTAACCCACCGCGTACGGTGATTATTGGTTATACTCTCTAACTATCTTATTTCTTATTCACACTCCATTAAATCATACATAAATGAGAAGATATTGAAAGTCTGAAATGATTCTTTATTAGTTTTTCTTTTAATATTTAATGTCCAATAAAATTTCTCTCTTACTTAAGATACGAAAAGGCTGTAAGTCAGAAATAATCGATTATTGATCGTTCAATGTTTTATATTAAATTCAGTTATGGTTTTTTTATAATTCTTTTAAATACAGGTCGTGAAGGTTCTTTCAACTGTTGGGAAGATCAGAAAATACATAAATAGGAATACAAGGTATTACAATATAGAGTGATATTTTATTAAATAATATTTAAGTAATTGTGCTTTACCGTCCGCTGGACATCGCAGCTCGATGAGGCTGTGTACGTCTAACCTCTATTAGTGTTTGGTCAGTAGCGAAATCAGATGAAATGATCTTCGTCCGTCTTGTCTCCAAAGTTGTAATAAAAGTGGAATTCTTGGGCCTTGGTTGATGCAGAAAAACCGCTCCTTTTCTTCACCAATGTCCAAGTTTGTGGTAACGTGCTTCGACGAACTCCGAATCCAAATACGTTTTTCTACTGGATTGTGTAAACCGCCAGTTCCAATGTAATTTGGTGGTTATTTTAGTTTTGTTTGTTTTAGAGGATTATATCCTTATGCAGGTAGTTTTTCTCTGGTTTTATTACTTCGTTAATTTAACATTCTGTTCATGATCCGGAATTGGGCAATCCCAGTTCTTCCTTTAATTTTAGTTACTTATTATATCGTTTTATATTATCCAATTATACAATATGGTTAATGGTTATTTGACCAAACTATTGCAATTTATCATTCATTTATTGTAACTCTTGCTGTACTTAGTATTTTAAATTAATTTAGTTTTTTATTGAGCATCTCTTTTAGTTAAGCTCTCCTCGTTCATGTCAAAAAATTCAATAATCAAATCAACAAAATCTATCTATTTTGTCGTCCATAGCAACACTCCTTTTTATTCTTATTCGATAGGGTGTTAAATTATAATCATTTCATACAATATTCTTCCACTCATCAAAATAATTCCTTACTAAACTTCCATTATATCCGAATATAATCTTATTTATAGCTTGTTTACTAATTCATATATATTTTGCCGTTTTTTCACTCTTAGTCTGTTTCTTTTAATAAATATTATTTTTCCGTTACCAAACATTATTTATCGGTATCATTGCACTATGGCATTACCATAATTTGTTTAGTTTGAGTTTGTTTATTATTTATTATTAATTTCTACTACCTCATTAGATTATATTTAGTATTTGTTACTAATTTCTTTACCTAACCTTTCTGATCTGACTTATTATATAATGTTATTGGCTGTTAGGCCTATTATTATACCTTGATCTACTTCTGAATTTAACTTGTTACTATCTGTAATATTATAGAATCTTTTATCTTTTTATGATATGGTGGTATTAAACTCCTTTGGTACCTTGTTAACAATTATAGCCTTTTTATCCAATTTTACAATTATAATCAACTTTTTAGCTACGTACATGTATACAAATAATTATCTTTATAATATCTAACAAAAACTTTATCTTGACCTATAGATAACACATAAAAATGAAGTTAATTAATACTCAATAACTGAGTTCAAACACAGTTCTACAACAGTAAATGAATAATACATATTACTTAATTACCTGATATTCTATCAACAGGAAAACTTTCACATGATAACACAAAATATAACATCACAGTCATGATAACAACATAACATCATACAATTCATAACAAGTATTTTTGAGTAACTTAGATCGTACACTATTTACTCATTCTTATCTACTTTAACAACATCAATTATTCTGAAATAGTCAACATTAGTTTTTCTTTTTACAATATTTGTCAATGTCTGTTATTTACCTCTCACTGAACCTTGAGGTTTATTACTATTATCATTATTACATGCTTATCTTTTATTATTATTATTACCTTGCATTCTTATTACTTTTAAACAATGATGGGTTTATTTTCTGACCTTTTTATAAGTGTGGAAAATGAAAATATTTTCTTCCCTATTCTAATTTTAATATTTTATTTATGTAACGTCGAGGACCGCATTTCTGTTACGTTACATATGCTTCCCCTCCTAAAGAAGTTTAATTTACCTGAATTTAATTTGGGTCAAGTAAACTTATATCTTTTCCATGCCCTTGAATATACTCCTTAACTTCATATTAATTTCAATGGTCAACGATGGAATTCTCAGTGTGACTTGTTGGACTTGTATTTACCTTTTTCTATTTAATGACAGTTCATTAATCATATTAACATTCTTGGCTTTTTTTCTTTTAAACATTACTTGTCAATGGTTGGTCACAATAATCCGTAAAACTTAGTTTGACTTTTCTCCTATTGCTAGTTACTGCTATCAATGCGTTTCTCCATTATTCTTCTGTCAGCTATCTTACTTTTGTTTTCTTCCTTCATACTTTTTTGGAATCTGATGTCATTCTTCGCAGCGATTCTAATATCCCTTAAATATTCAATTTCCCTAACATTCCCTAACATGTGAGCTGGTACAGTTCAGAGAGGCACTGTTTGGCTTCATACTCTGCTGCCCACACGACAATTCAATATAGTACTGCTGGAATTCATCTAAAGTCAGCTATAAAAACATAATAATATCATAATAATTTTTTTATTTAATTAATAATAAACATCTTGGGGATTCGTTACGCTGTCGCGTTTTATATTTAATTATTCATATATTCCATCCTTCGTGATTTCATCTTATTTTCATTAACTATTTCAGATAACATTTTTGACAGTCATTATTTGTAACTATTCTTGATCTTCTTTTTTTTGTGACAGTAATTCTAAGTATTATCTCTTCATTTGTTATTCTTATTTCTAAGAATTTCTAAATTGTAATTGCCTTAATTATCATCATTACTTAAGTTCAGTGTAATTATAGTCATTAAAATGTCCATTGTTCTTCTTATTTTACCATTTTGTCTGGTCACATTACCACTAATTATGTTGACATACATTTTTTCTTGTTCCATTTAAAATTATACTGGTCATAAACAATTATTTAATATGTTCTTCAATTCTCTTGGCATTTTGGCATGTATCTTAAATCATATTGTTTTTTTAATTATTTTGTATAAGTCCTTCTTGATATAAAATTTTTAATCTTGGGGTTTTATTCTTAAATATTTATAATAATTTCTTTGTAAACATATAGTAATATTTCCTTACTTCCTTTTTTTTTGATCTTGGGGGTTTTATTAAATCTTCTTAATAATTTCTTTATAACCATACAGTAAGACGTTCTTACTTCCTTTTGAATTTTGTGGTTTTTATTTAAATCATATTGTTTCAGAATATTTAGTAAGTTGTACTTACATACTTTTTGGATTTTGTGGTTTTTTATTTTCATATATTTTCGTCCGTCTTGTCAGTCCTTTATGTTTGGTGATGGTGCTTCTTCATGATATTTTTTTATAGATTCTTGATTGTATGTTCCCTTAATTTTTTTCGTGATAGGGTTCGTTATTTCATAAGTATTATTGTTATTATTTTTTGTTATTACATAGGGCCCTGTATATAATAATAATAATTTTTTCGTTATTCCTTCTAGAGTACTGGGTAACTCTCTATTTCTTATTAATATTTTTTCACCCACCTGGTAATTTATTGGTTTTGGATGATTCTTTTTATACTTCCTTTTCTGTTGTTCTGCCTTCTCCATTACTCGGTTATAAAATTTAATGTTTTCAAATTGATATTCTGGGTTAATTGGAAAATTGATGATATCCTGGATTTCAAACATTACAGTATACGGGGTATTCCCAATGGATTGATGGTAAGATATATTGAGAAATTCTTCGGTAAGTAACAAGTATTCGTGCCACCTCCTCTGTCGGTCATGACAGTAATTTCGGAGTATCCTGCCAACCTCCCTCAATACTCGCTCCGCAGGATTGCTGCTGGGGTGGTAGGCCGAAGTCTTATATGTTCTAATACCATGTTTTAGAAGACTATTCCTCCATTTGTTTCCTTTGAACTGCGTACCATGATCTGTGATAATGGATGTAGGTTTACCAATCTCTAGTATATAATGTCCAATGACTATCTCCAGAATTTTCTTGGTAGTGGCTCTGCTGATAGCGTAAAGTTTAGTATATTTAGTAAAATGGTCGAAAATAATAATGATAAATTTTTATCTATGCTTCCCTCCACTGCGTGGGAACGGTCTACATATATCCAGGAATACTTTCTCCAGTTTATGTTTGGATGTAATGGGAATCATTACTCCCTCCTTCTTCTCATTGTTACATTTAACCATTTGGCAGATGTGGCAGGTTTGAATTGATTTTTGTACCTTTCTGTTTATATTCTTTATGTACACTTGTTCTTCCAGGGCTTTGACGATTTTTATGGCTCCCATGTGTCCATATCTTATATGGTAATCTAAGATTAATTTGTTTTCCACAGCAGTTGGAATTACTAATTTCCAGTTTTCTTGATTATGGGTAACTTTAATAAATAGTCTATCATCATGTATACAGTAATATTTTGTAATAATTTCATCAGCATTTTGCACCTTCTGGCGTATGTTCATTAATTTGGGATCCAGTTTTTGATGTTGATTAATCTCGTTTGTTATAGTTTCTAAATCCTTCCTACTCTTAATAATATTGTACACTTTAGCAATTTATACCTATTCTCCATCGAACGATTGGTCTTATATGTTTATTCGAGACAAGATATCGGCTGCTATGTTTTTTTTTCCAGGTATATATTCCCAATTAATGTGATATTCTTGCAGTGCAAGGACCCATCTAGTTAATCGACCATGACTGAGCTTACATCGTTTTAGGAATGAGATGGATTTGTGATCACTCCTTACTTACACTGGGTACCCAAGTATATAGGTTCTGAACTTATTGCATGCGTATACTACACTTAGCAACTCATTTTCAGTGAAATTATAGTTGCGTTCGCAGTTGTTTAGCACTCTGCTGGCGAAACTAATTACCATGTGATGTCCTTCATCTTCTTGATATAAAGTGGCTCTTAAACTTACATTGCTTGCATCACAATTTAGATAGAAGGGTTTATTAAAGTCAGGGTGGTGCAACATAACAGTATCTAGAAATTTTTCTTTGATTAATTGTAGAACTTTATCTTGTTCTGGTCCCCATGCCCATTTGTCCTTGGATGATAGTTGTTTTTGGAATTTTGCAGTTATTTCTGAATAATTATCTTGGAATTTGCGGTAATAGTTACAAATTCCAAGGAAGGATTGTAACTGTTTTCTGTTTTTTGGAGTAGGGAACTGTTGAATTGCTTCTACCTTCTCTGTTGAAGGCGATATACCCATCTCTGTCAAATTAAAACCTATAAACTTTACTTGATTAGCAATAAATTTAGATTTGTTCAATTTAAGTGTTATATTATTCTCAGACAGCTTTCTCAGTACTTGTTCTACCCTTTCGCAATGTTCATCCCAATGAGAAGATGTTATCAGTAAATCATCTACGTAGACTGTAGTGAATTGTAGAGTTTCTTGTCCCAATATCTGGTCCATACATTTCACGAATATAGCGACAGAATTAATTAATCCGAAAGGTAACCTTTTAAATTGATAGTTCCTTCCGTCAAAAAGGAACGCCATATATTTTCTACTATTTGGGTGCAGCTCAACCTGCCAGTATCCGCATACCGTATCCCAAGTACTAATGTATTTGGTGCCGTGAAATTTTTTCAAGATTTCTTCGATCTCGCCAGGGGAAGTCCTATCGTTTATAATCATTTTATTTATTTCCCTAGCGTCCAGGCAAATTCTCACCTTTCCGTTCTTTTTTGGGATTGCCACTATGGGACTGGTATAGGGTGATTGACTATATTCTATTATGTCATCTTTGATCATACGATTTAATTCTTCCCGAACTTCGTTTTTTATTGAATATGCTATCGGGTAGGATTTTCTACGGAAGTCTACCGGTTCCTTTCTTATTTTATTTATTTTAACAACATCAATTATTCTGAAATAGTCAACATTAGTTTTTCTTTTTACAATATTTGTCAATGTCTGTTATTTACCTCTCACTGAACCTTGAGGTTTATTACTATTATCATTATTACATGCTTATCTTTTATTATTATTATTACCTTGCATTCTTATTACTTTTAAACAATGATGGGTTTATTTTCTGACCTTTTTATAAGTGTGGAAAATGAAAATATTTTCTTCCCTATTCTAATTTTAATATTTTATTTATGTAACGTCGAGGACCGCATTTCTGTTACGTTACAATATATACCAATCGTCTGTCCCTTATCTATTTATCTACTGAGCTACACAAAACAATAGGCCTACACCTCTCATAACAACATCATTTGTTGTATTTGAAAAACTTAATAAGGTGAATGCATTGTGTATACTAATTATGATAAAACTCAGAAAGATATAAATACACTATCTAAAGAAATATCAGTGTATCAATTAAGTAAAACGAATGATTTGTTTTATTAGCTAGAATACATTAAAACATTTATACAATTCGAAGACTATCGTCGAAGAATAACACATACTTACAGGCTATTCTCTGTACAGCACAAGTTCCTAGACAATACCTTTCCCATAAAAAACATCCCTTATTTTATTAAACATTTATGTTATAACAAAGTCACATATTATAATATGTTATTCTTCTGAAAATACCAGGAAATTGACTATATGCTTTACTATTTATTTTATTATTGAGTTTATTATAGTAAAATGAATAATTGTAAAGAGTTTTAATTTTGATAGATTTTATATTTTGAATGACACTGTTTAATTTCGTATATAGTAAGAGGGAAACAATTACTTAGTCTGGAACGACCACATAGCATATACAGCAAATCTCCCTTTAGAGATAAACAGAGAATTAATCCTTAAGATTCAAAGCAAAGTGACATACAGTTTCATAAATACCGTACTTACGCTTAGCTGTTCTATATGAAGCGTATATGAAGCGATGGGTTTTCTCTGAACTTTCCTGTCAGAGGAACTTGTATCAAGTTGAGTCATGTTGTCTCTATGAATTAGTTATCTCACTTTGTAGCTCATCCACCCTTTCTTTAGTTTCCTCAAACTTCAAACCTGTAGGCTCTTGATTCTACATTAATTAAGGAATTCTTTCTCTCTTCTCCCATTTACGTTACCTGCATAAACTGTCTTAACTAGGGTATATAAATTTTTTTAATACACTTATCACATCTAGACTGCTTCCAATTGTTTCATTCCACCTATCACCCATCCTAGATGGAATGTTAAGTAGTCCTGAATATTTCCAACTCCCATGCTTTTATTATTTTTTTTTAAATAATCCGTCAACAACTACGATTAAGAACTGTCCTTGAACGTCGCGTAGATTTCTGAACTGAAATATTTTCGTCTCCGTTTAGCCGTTTCTTTCGTGTTAAACATTCCGTTCTATAATAGTTCTTTAAAGATAAAAGAGTCAGTTATCACCGCTAAATATCTTATTTACATTAACTCCTGAGTTTTTACTTTAAGTCGCTAAATTGTTTTGCTGAAATATATGCATATTTTTATATTTCTATTTTTCTTAACTTTACTTTTAAATCGTACCTCTTTAAAGCTGCCTTCTTTTTTTTTACTCATATTTCTTATTCACTTTATTGCTTGAAAGTAGTCATCATTTGTAACGGCACAAACCATTCATAATGCGCGCTAGTGTAAAAATCGAGAGTGCTGTTGGGATATCGTAAGATTGTACGTGATTGGGAGTGGACATATAATTGGTAAAGTGTTGCAGAAAACCATTTTATTATTTTACCATGTAATAAGGAATCTAACAAATAATAAATAATATTAATGTCGGCAACACAACTGGAGAAGATAATGAAAACCGAGTGTAATGTGAGCGTAGTTAATATCACGAAGCCGTCGCTAAATGTACGCGTAAATATGGGCCTATATAGGCCTAATTCATTGTCGGCCATGAAAACAATATAATTGAATGTCTCACCAGGTGCGTGGCCAAAGAAATCGCCATATAACCCGTTAAAATTCAAAACATTTAACAAGTGAGTGGGTGAATTTACGAACAAGTTTCATTTGGTAGGCTACAAACAGTGCACGTTCAGCGATGAAAACGGGCCACTAGTTAAAAAATGGCATGGAAAAAGATGGACGGCCACATTTCCGAATACGTAGTTGCTTGTGCTGATGCAAGAAATTAAAATTGTGGTGAGAATATCGGCATGTGATTGAGTGAGTGCGTAAGGTATGATAAAAAAATAAAAATTTAGACTTTCGCGAAATAATTTACAAAGTAATACATTCCATAGTGCCCTATTGCACAACATAGGGCAAGGTCACATGGTAGTATGTTCAGGCTTTGAACATTTCTAATCAAGTCAGTATTATAATTAAAGAGCTAAAACCAATTAAAAGTGATTTGAGAAAGTATTTCAAAAAAAAATATATATAAACAATATGTGAAGTTGGTATCTACACTCGGTGTGGCGTGGTTGGTAACATCATTACTTGGGAATGCCACTGTCTACATCACATCTCGAGGAACGTCCCGTGGGAGCGCAACACCCCAGTGGAACACTCATCGGATTGGGATCTTTAAACCTCGAAAATCATAATTAAGTATTAACATCGCTAAATATAGGCGCGTATATACTATAACAGAGTAAAGATAATAAGGGGTGAAATAAAAAACTAATAATAAAAATAAATGCGTGTGTGAGCGTCGGCTAACAAACATTAATGTATCCTTTTCTTACATGTAACGTTACACTCTCGTCTCCTGGTTACATAAGAGAAAGCTTTTAGTATTAAATATAGACGTACAATTAACCGAATTTAGATTCGTTGAAGTATCGTATTAAATTTCCAATATTTGACCATACATATGAATGGTCTTTAAGGGTAAGGTAAAAGAATGTGATGTTCTTTAAGTGTAATTTTTTAATAAAAGTTTGTTAATGAAAGTTTTCACATAACCAATTTATACACCAATGTACGCATTAAAGAAACCATACAAACACTAGAACATTTACTCAGACAAAACAACACGCCCGAAACACACATACATGAGATCATGACACTCACCAAAATAATAACTGAGCAAAATTACTTCACATACAACAACAAGATATAGACACAAACAGACGGTCTCCCGATGGGATCCCCCATATCAGGAATACTGGCTGAAATATTCATACACAACATAGAACAGAACCACATAATAAACAACAACAACTACACCAACAAAATCATTTATTGTCACAGGTATGTGGATGATATCTTACTTTTATTCAATGGCAATACAAGGCAGGTCGAAAACTTCCACAAATACATAAACACAATACACCACAAACTAAAATTTACACTGGAAATAGAACAAAACAATAGTATAAATTTTCTGGACCTAACAATATTAACAAAACTAACAATACACACACGTATAAAATATACAAAAAACCAACCACAACTAACATGGTTATACACAACACATCAAACCATCCACCACAACATAAACATGCGGCCTTCAACCATATGCTCCATAGACTAACTAAAATACCATTAAGTAAACAGGACTATAACGATGAACTCAACACAATCAAATATATAGCAATAAAAAACGGATAGAACCCTAATTTAATAAACAAACTACACAAACACATCATAAACAAAAACAACAAAACACTAAATACCAACAACACACAACAAACTAAATACATCACACTCACATACCATAACTCCAACACACACAAAATCGCCAACACATTCAGGAAACACAAGTACAAAATAGCATACAGAACAAACAATACCATCAAAAAACACATCAATGATACAAACACGGACATAGACAAATACAACAAAACAGGTGTTTACAAATTAAATTGTAATGATTGCAATAGTTTCTATATAGGCCAAACGGGAAGATCTTTTTCATCTCGTTACTCTGAACACCTAAAAGCTTTATCTAACAACAATATACATTCCGCGTTTGCCACACACATACACACAAAAAACCACAGCTACACCAACATAGATACTAATCTTGAGATATTACACTACTTACCCAAAAGCCGAAAATTTAACACAGCAGAACAATATGAAATATACAAACACTACACAACGCAACCAAACAGTATACTTAACGACCAATTACACTATAAATCACACACACGTTTTGACACAATTATACATAAAACTAACAATAATTTGAATCCCCGAGTATCAACTTCGTAGGCCTAAAAACAGGAGGAAAAGGAATAAGTTGAAAAACAAATATTATTGGAAGCTAGTAAAATGTGTAGTATGATAAAGTTTTTAATAAACTTTTTTGCTAACGTACGTCATGTTATTCTTCTTATTTTCTATATTGTCACAAACAAGCTATTTGTATTACCTACACTTACTACCAAGTAAAAAAATATGTTAATGTTTAAATTTTGTGATTCTTTACTATTCTAAGCCATTACATAAATCTCACTGTTTACTGTTGCTTTGACTGCACAAGACATTAAGCCACTGCGTTTCAGCCTGACAGCGATACAAAATATTTTGTTACCGTTGTGAATGTTACATCGGATGACAAGATTACACGAGCTGGAATACGCCCGTTCAGTATTGTAAGAAGGTTTATCTTGTTTCTCACGAACAATAAACTCATCTTTTGTTTACTACAGTGTACTAGCTGATGTGTTTCCCGTGTACACACAATTGTCTGAACGGGGATTACCGTTTCTACTCACAGGACATACTCGCATCGCCAATGTAGGAAAACAATGTTTTCAGCAAGATACCGTTTAATACTGGAAACTTTTTCACAATTACTTATTTTATGATTTATTACAAAGCATGTTTTAAGGCAATAGTTATTTAACATATTCTTTTTTTCTAAGTTATTTTAGGTTTTTAATACTTTGTTTAGTATGGATATTGGCTTTGTGGTTAAAGTAGATCTTATGCAAAACGTATTTTAAACTTATATAGACCAAACCGTGTTCCTATCCAGTAGTGTAATGTCATTTAATCATATTCGAGGATGAGTTACATTGCTTGCAGGCGCTTAACGTGAGCCACTAGATTTAGAATGTAGCAATAAATTGTGTTCTTTACAAAGAATCTACGATCCACTAACGAACGTTAGTTTAACTCATTAGGCCTATGAGCCTGCAATTATGTTCCCGATATGTTTTTTTTTGGGTCTTTGGTTCCCTATAGTCTTTGGTTACAAAACTTTGTAAAATCTATAAAGTGTAGTAGTACTCGGGAGCTTATTTCTCGGCATCAAACCACATGAGAACTAAGGATTCCAATTCTTTGCTGAATTTAGCCTACAATCCGGGTACCAGTGTGTATTGTTCTATATTCCTTTCTAAGTACACACAAAACATATTTAATATCACTTTTTAGTATCTATCCGAAGGAATGTACAGAGGCGAAGGAATAAATTTTACATACATGATATGACGTTAGGCGTTTTAACAGAAATAGTTTCATCATTAATAATTTAAAGTTTATATTGTGCATAGTGAACGCTGTTGAAAATAATGTTACGAGCGTCTGAATTAGAGTATTTTTTATTTTGGATTAAGGAAAGCAAAATTCACAAACTTAACTTAGGT
Source organism: Magicicada septendecula (assembly GCA_034769895.1). NCBI lineage: Eukaryota > Metazoa > Arthropoda > Insecta > Hemiptera > Cicadidae > Magicicada > Magicicada septendecula. The sequence continues at coordinate 1,083,171,253 of CM068367.1, read as the reverse complement.
AAACAATATTTGATACACACTAGTGTTTATATACTCCGAAGTTTTTTTGCCACTTAAACACAGATAGTGTTTAAAATTGGTAACTGCGTATATATGGAAACATATCTATAAATACGACGGAAACGCTCTGACTTTGCGTGAATTATTCCATGGCTATGGAGAGAAACCGTCTCCATCTTTACTCAGTACTCTTTATCAGAAATAAAAAAAATTAATACTGTATTTGGTATTGTAACTCTGAATCATTTACAAATCAATAACGTTTAAAACTACGTACTCGCCTGTGATTAAATAATAATCGACTTTCGCATGTGCATAACTACAAAACATAGGCATATTACAAACCGTATACGTGAGAATGAAATGTCTGTGGGTTCCAGATGTTAACAAAAAGTTATAAAAGGATTTGGAATTTATAAAAGGAAACTTAATAGACTTATAAGTAGCCTATACTCTTTAAGTACGTACGTGTGATATGTGGGGCTACGTACGAACAAATGAAGTCAACTGTAAAACGATCACGTAGGCTCAATAATTAGTTTGGCAATACAACTTGTTTAACACCAGTTGTTAACCAACCTTTTATAGCCTGAAGAATTTTTCACGTTTTAGAGACACGAGTAATCTAGTCCATGAAGTCGGTAAAGTGTTGGGTTGTTATTACTTATGGTCACATACCTATGGATATGCCAGTGAGGATTTAAGTATTATATAGTCTTTACGGTTAGAAGTATTTTATTCAATTTAGATTAGTATCTGTAAGAATCACTGTGCTGTCAAAATTTGCTTAATTCGCCCTTCAACATTTGCTTACTGCTTCCAATATTTGAGGAAAAAGAATTCTCGATGATTGTAAATTTTACAGACAAGTAACGAAATCGACACTGCATAGTCTCTTACTTGGAAATAGCATAAAGCAATACAACTAACACAATTATACGCTAATTAGTGGAGACTGTTTAAATTCCATTAAAATTATTCAAGTAAATTAATTTGTGTCTTGAGAATTTTTGTTACTATACTTATCAGATATATCATATATCTATTCTTATCGATCACTACCAAAAATCTTAACCTCCCTGATCAGTAATTCTCTAAGCTAATGAATTGTAAATAAATGTATTATTCAGGTGAGTACTTCCAGGTTTCACCACCATCTTCTCTGGTATACTTTCTACCCGTGGTAAAACTCACTCTCAGCATCGCCAGAGAGCACCAGCCTACGTTTAAGTGGTAGGAGTGTTGTAGATGTCGCTTTGTTACTGACCAAGGTTCGCTTATCTCAACCGAACTGTTGTATTTCCCCAAACGTAGAGAGACGGAGTTGAATGAACTCGATGTTAAGCCGAACCCACAGCACACTACAACGAACAAACGTCACACCAAACGAGCGTCTCAATGAGAGAAACAATTTTAAAACAATCCTTCGTGATTATTATGTTACATGTAGTCAAATATTTGAAGACACTAAGAGAGGCTCGACTACTGTAATGTTAAGAACAGCGTGAGTACAAGAATCTGCGTATAGCATGATTACAATTAAATTACGTGGCTTTCTTTTAAAAGTGAATGACAGTGAATATGACAGGCACGTTCACTGGCATCTGACGTATCTTACATTACGGCGAACTCACTATTCCTAAAAATAACATTTCAGTATTTGAAACAAAGTAGCAACAAGGTAAAATATTTTTGAATAACTGTCAATTTTTAATGTACATAAATGTGTTGTCTATGATTGTATCACGTAGAAAAACATCGAAGATAGTATTATGTGCATTCCTACTAAACACTGTGAATAAAATACTGTAGCCTACATGGCTTACATGTACCCATGACTTCAAGTACACTAAATGACATATCCAAAGTGATTTACTTTTAAATAGAGAAGCACTATAACGAAAAAAACGTTACATAGGCTGAAACAGAATCGGAAAGATTTACTTCATAGCATGACCCATTTGCTATTATTTCACTGGATAACTCGAAAATTTAAAGATTCAATTTTTGTTAATTCCATTTAACTGCTGAACGTGTCAACTAAATTGAAATCAATTTCTTGCACTGAATAAGACCATGACTATCCAGGCAAACTTTATGTAACACAGTATTCAATATTATATAAAAATATTCAGTTACAGAACTCTGTTCAAAGAAATAGATGATGGCTTTGATGGCTATACTTAATTTTCTATTGTATTTCTTAAGAACCTCCCCCATCCTAAATTACAGGAAATGATAACTTATCGTTTGAGGGAACGCAGTTCTTTCCCGTACTATTCTTTGGCGATATTGACGTATACTTATCTAGAACTGTTTACGCACGTTTGTCCTTTTCATTATTAATATTGGTCACAGTGTGTGTATACACTTTTTCATAACTTTTGGATTTCTGTAGCACTGAAACATGTGCCTAATTTAGAACACACTTGTCTGTGTTGACTCACACTGCTGTTTTTCTTTCAAGTATTATTGTAGAAAACTGTGATTTACATATTACAGTGTGTTTATATAATGTTCTTAGAAGTTAATTATACACATTTTCTTTTTAGTGGTTCAGTTATGTAAAGACATTGTCAGGCAATAGTGTTATATATAAAACTAGGGAAACGAGTACTTACACGCTAGTTGTATTTATATAGGCACCCGTGATCGTGTTTTCTCCTATGATATGTCAGTAGTAAAAAATGTAATACTTTAGCATATAGTTTCGGTTTTATCGACTAACGGAAAAAGTAACAAAATAGGTCGTTAGGTTTTATTAGGTATTTCAACAGGGTCTTTCGGCCGCCACTCATAGCTTCTGTGGACGATCCCAGGCTCCAGGTATCAAAACGTCAAGCGACAAAAAATTACGCTAGAAGCAGTTCGGATAGAGGATTACGCTAGAAGCAGTTCGGATAGAGGATTACGCTAGAAGCAGTTCGGATAGGGGATTACGCTAGAATCAGTTCGGGTAGAGGATTACGCTAGAAGCAGTTCGGATAGAGGATTACGCTAGAAGCAGTTCGGATAGAGGATTACGCTAGAAGCAGTTCGGGTAGAGGGTTACGCTAGAAGCAGTTCGGGTAGAGGATTACGCTAGAAGCAGTTCGGGTAGAGGATTACACTAGAAGCAGTTCGGAAGAGGATTCACCCGTAAGTCTCACGGTGTTTTAACCGGAAATATAAGCTCACGATTACTATTAAATATCATGTGTCAATTATAAACGAACATAGAGAACCCTCAGTTCAGCCCTGTCATGTCCATCTTGTATTGTGACTTCTCAAGTTACAAGACTACTGTGAGATAATGAAGACGTATGGTAAGCAGGATTGGCTACGAATAAAAGTGTAACAAAATGGTTCAGAGAATACAGACTTTTAACAGAGGTTGATACTTCTTGTAGGATACTCTCAAGAGTAGCTAAATCTATTGTCTCTTTATTGAGAAAAGTTAGCAGATTCCGTATGCACAAGATAGAGAGAAAAATGTTTATCATTGACGATCGAAATAGACATTATATGAGGAATATCTGAGAATATTCAATGCGTACGTATTTGTTAAGTAGGTAAAATGGACATCATTAGACCATCACAATCTATTGTCAGGAGAAACTCTAAACGGTAGATTAATCCAAAGTTACTTACAGAAAAGCAGAGGTAAGAAAACGAGTGGCTGTTTGATGTAAGGAAAAAAACTGCAAGATAATTTTTTTTTCTATTCTCGTCATATAAAAGTGACGTGGCAAAAGAGAGCTCAAAATTAAGCTACTAAATCAGCTTAACGAAAACAACCTTTGATATATGAGTTGCCTACACTCCGTGAGGACTGTATATATTGTACGTGAAGAAACATCGCAGTAATGGCGGATTGAAAAAGGCTGAGTTCTCTACTGTATAACAAAAAGTCCTCTACAGCTCTAACCAGATAGTATGTACGACTATACAGCGAAAACATCGATTGTCAGAAAGAAAGTTAGCAGAAGGCCAGACGAAGGTTTGATTTATTAATAATACGAGTATATGTTGCCTTGCACGATCTGAGGGCTACAATGTGTCATGATGCTGCCAACAGTGAAATACATAATTCGTACAGATAAAGTGAAACGTACCTATTCGAGAGTGATGCTATACTATTGGCACTGTGTTACGTTTAAAGAGAAGTTATGAAAGTGAGTAACTAATGTCCGAGTACTGACAAAAGGTCTAATGTCTATTCATTTTCAAGTTTTTTAATATTGATAATGATAATATATAGTAAATTCTTCTTCTTGTAACTTGTATCCTACAAGTCTTCTTGTAATCTTTGAGGTAAGATTTTACTTATTATTCTTCTAACGTATTACTTCACGTTGTTTTTTGATATGTTACCGATATTTTAGTACCAATATCTAATAAAAAAAAAAGTTCAACTCGAATAATGTTTAGCTACTACATTTACTGGACAATTGTTCTTATAAGGCATACAATGGATAGCATAATTTTATATTTGAATGAGGATAAAAGAGATTTAATAATAAAAATAAGAGACATGTAAATTTTGTTACTAGTTTGCAGACTATAATCTGTCAGGACTATCGGCATTAACCAAGTTTGTGTAATAACGTTTAGCCATTTACTTGTGCAGATTTGGAATACTGAAATTGTGCTACATTTTCTTATAAATTCCAAACATATATTGAAACTTTGATAAAATAAATATTAAGACATATTGTTATACTTGACTAGATAACGGTACATCTACTTGTAATTTTGCGTTTCGTTTCACATGAGACCATCATGTAGAAAGTTTTATACTTAATTTATGTTTGTTATCTTAATTATTTTGATTATACTGATTTTTCAAAAACTTTTGGTTTAGATCAACTTTTTTGTAGCGTTGTCCCCAAATTATAAGCAATATTAAGTGGCATTCCAACATAAACCAACTACAAAATGATTAAATACCCACTGAAACACAACCTCCACTAATTATAGAAAATTTTGCCTGATATTACTATTAATTACTAAATTACTATTAATTGATACCTGTCCCAGTAGAATTTATTACAAGAATGTAGACACTGTTTACTATTGTTACAATTAAGTTTCTCTAATTGTTTATACTACTTAACTTAAGTAAACCTAGAATGTTAAAATCAATGTGTTTTAAAATTTAATTATAACGTGATTTATCTGAAAATTTGGTTTGCAATTTACAAAATTAACACTTGCAATTAAAAATAGTTTTCAATTTTGTCATCAATGTCCTTGAACTTCCTTTTACCAGGTTAATTATATTCACTTTCATATGCGTATTTTGTCACTTTCAACTGGACACAGTCTTCTGCTACTACAGATGTAGTGTACTACGGCTAATGTTGATGTTATCGCTCTACTTACTTGATGTTATCGGCTATATTTACGAATCGTTCTACTGTTTAGTTTGTTTATATATCCATATTTTAAAGTACTCATTAATGTTAGTTTTACGTTGTGTATCGTTAACTTATGCTGAGGGTGTAGTCAATACGGATGGCTTGTACGTCTATTTCACGCATTGCGTGAGCATTCTCAGGATGACGCAACGGTTCGCATATTCTCTGTCTGTCAGCACCTACTCAGAGACGGCCTGATTATCATCCACATTTTCGGCATAGTGGATTTTTTTTGCAATGTAGTTGCATCGTTTTTCCTGACATAAACAGGGAAGTACGGGTCTACCGCAGTCAGCTGTCGTTAACCGAAACTCTGTTTGCTTTGGTAGTGACGTCTTTCTTTCCTTACCTACGAACCGTCAGTACGTCTGAACCTCCACCACCAAACAAGGTCAAACGTCCTCGGGCGATTCTTTATCCCCCCCTCGTAATGTCAGCCTTGCTAAGCTATTTCTGAATAGCCCCGAACAAATTTCCATTCTTGTCTACATACCCCTTTCTCCTCAGCGAACTCCTTCTACAAGCATGTCTTCGGCACGCGTTTGGCACTGCTGATCTTTGCCACCGACACGGAGGCTCTCTGCCTTGCTGAGAGCGACGGATGCCTCACGGCGTCTGCCTGCTGTGTTTGAAACGGGCGGCATCTGCTGTACAAATCCACACCAGAGTCAGTGCTGCAAAAGTATTCAAATTGTCTCTTCAAAATTCCTGAGCCATTTAACGAATAATTGCGTTGGCGTGTCCTTTCTCAGTTTTAGGCACCCTGTCAGAAAGACCAGCACTGTTTCATTTGGCAGTCATCGGGCACGTCGCAGACTATGAAGCCGCGGGTGCAAAGACGCCCCGTTACCATGAAGCAAAGCAAAGCATAAACCGCAGTCAGCTGCCTATTGCATCAACGCGGTAAGATATGTTATTAGTGTTGTTACTTGCAATTGTTGTATGTTATTTGAAAGTGTAATCTATTAGTTACAGGTTTATGTGTGCGGACATGTAGAACTGGTGACTTTATTTATTGTTGCAATATTTTGTGGTGGACAATTGTATACTTAGAAGACTGTTGTGTATTCTTGCTTATAAAACTGTTTTCTAAATTATGCGTAACAAATTCTCTAACATTCAATTATTTGTTCCACTTTTTAAACACAATACGATCCCTGTGGTCGTCGTAACCACAATCTAATTCCTTCAGTGGCCACTGAAACTGTGTAAGACGTGCTACTACAGACTGCCGATTGTATGGATGGAAAGGACAAGTTATGTATCTTTCATTATCATGTATACTCTTTCTATATCATTTTGTTGATCAACCCCAAATTTTAAGATTCATTTTCAGGTGCGTTTACTTAAATTTAAGTAGGATATATGGATTTTATGTGGTCTGGTTCTGCGAAATGGTAGATCTATTATACAGAGCTGAATTACAAAAACTTCATAAGAATTTTATAATAAGAATATTATTGAATGTACATCATGATACTCAATTAAGAAGCGGTTATTTAATACATTTCACAGCACTTTAACTTATTATATCTTTGTATATATAAATTTATTTTTCTTTTACTGAGTTAAGGAATGGTAGCGTTATTTTTAAATACGCTTTTATACCTTATATCTTGAAGTGGTAGAGAAATCAGACTAAAAAGGCACGATGAGATTTGGAATAAGAAATGAGAGTCAAGTGGTTTTTGCGAATCCGTACATTAAAGAATCAGGAAATACACTTACTTAACTCAGAATCTCTCTTAAGTTCTCAAAATTTATTATCAAATCAAGTAAAGATTAACAACCAACAAACAAAACATAAATTTAAGGATTATTTAACCTAAACACAACTCTGTACTTTTAAAGTTTATACGTTTTATTCGTTTGTTTTTATATGCGCTGATATATGAAGATATGATATTTGCTTTGAAGGGTTGCTTTAGCTATACCTTTTGTGAGTGAGAGAGTCGGTTACTTTATTTTAAAATGTTTTAGTGGATGGGTAGTGAGGATCGGTCAATAATACAAATTTTAGCTATTTTGCGTCAACGTTTCGACAATATTTATTGTCATCTTCAGGACCTGTGTATGAAATACAATAAAAATATCAAACATAACGAAACAATTAAATATTTGGTTGAACGTGTTGGTGATGTGAGTGTGTGCGTGCGTCTTCAAATTATCTTTAAGAAAACGATCAAATTATAGTATGAGATAACTTAATTTATACAATATTACAATTTAAATTACTAAATGTAATGTTATTTTAATTAATTAAACAAACAGTAATCAACAATTGGATATTAGATTGGTATTTATATACCAATAGATTGGTATTTAAATACTGAATTAGTATTTAAGATTTTCAAAAACAATGGTTACCCAGACCACATAATCAAACAGGTAATTCATAACATCGCGCAAATCAGCTGAGCCCCAATTTTACATCTGCCCAGTCTAATACACCTGAGCCTAATGCCGGCTCGTACTTTTCTACAACTTATGTTAAAGGGCTTTCTGAAAAACTTAAAAAATGCCTACCAAAAATACAAAAAACTTTAGCATTCAAAAACCAACATACTGTTCGATCTCTCTTCTCAAGCCTCAAAGACCCGACATCCAAAGACAAAAGATCTAATGTTGTATACACTATCCAATGCAATGACTGTCCAGCCACATACACTGGTATTACGTCCCAATATTTACATAAGAGAATTTATCAACATAGGTATGATTGCCATAAATGATAAATGATAAATGATAAGCCCAACACTTTAGTATCTCACCATTTAAACACAGGCCATGAATTTGACTTCAACACCACCCAAATTAAATATTACGAAAATAATTATTTCAAAAGATGCGTACTGGAAATGATTAAAATTAAAAGTGACCCTCTGTTGCGTCTTAGACGCTCTCGATGAAATCTTAAGTTAGTCTTAGTACGCTAGTTGTTGAGGTAGCTGGTGTGAAATGAAATAACGAAGTGGACTGTATATGTTTTTAGAGTTAATTGTTTATTGAGAATTTGTTAGAAGATAGTTGCTGGCGCATGCAGTTTAGCGCGGCATAATGCCTGATAAGTAAAATAGAATTAAATATTGAAAGACATAATCGTGTGTAAAGGCCGAGATCGCCCAAGTAATTAGAGCATGATGATCATGCTAAAGTTTAGAAATAATGAAAAATAAGGTAGACGCGGCTGGCGAACTGAGGCGAGGTGCCCGCTTGGAGTCATGCAAGTAACTAACTAACTTTGACTGCTGCTAGCCTGAATCAAGCTGGCAGCAGATAGCGGGGAGAAAAAAATGACGTCACTGCACGCGACTGCAATGCGGTATTACAGTACAAAGTTTACATAAGTACAAAGTTTGACCATACTGCCCGCACAAAATCGGGCGATTTTGCAACATAAGTCATTGTGTGAATAGTACATAATAATTGACATTACATGACACCAAAATTCAATAATACATAACAAATGATAATACAATAACAAAGACATAATAATTGACATGCATAACAATCAAGCAATGACACCCACGAAATTAATAGTACATAACAATATGATTGACATACCAAATTCATGTAAGGATATATAATACATAATGATTTACGTTACATAGTAATAGAATAATGATAATAAAATTCCATAACACATAATAACATGATAATGATAAATGATAATACAATAATCAGGCAGACATAATAGTTGGCAGTACATAATAATAGGATAATGATCCCAAAAAATTCAAAAAATATATAACCATAGAATAATACAATACTAAAAGACATAATAGTTATTATCAAATGTTATATACAAAGGCAATACATAATATACTTGAAAGCTTTATACATTAAATTGATCCTTTTTTTTAAAGTAAATCATCTCTGACATAAAAATTTGTAAATAACAAAATTAATTAACAAAATTTATATAAATAACATGATCTTTCTTGAAGCATTAACATATGTTCAGTAAATACATACATTTAATTTTTAACAAAACGCAAGTAATAACACAATCTATATAAAGAAAAAACATCCTCGAAAACTGATTCAATATGGTAATACAATAATAAAAACTTAATAATAATATAATAAGAACAACAAATAGAAAGTATGATAAAGGTTCGATACAATGATGCATGTCGCATGAACGTTCATGCAATCAGTCTGAGGCCACTGGAAGTGGACATAATTTATGAATGGGCCGACGTAGGATACCGTTTGCGGTGCGAACCTCCGCGACGCGCACTATTGAATCCTGACCCGAATAGACATTAGTGACTACCCCGCGTTTCCACTGCAGTGGGGGGGAATTGTCTTCCAAAATAAGGACAAGTTGTCCGGGAGCCAAATTTTTTGACGGGATGCGCCATTTGTTGCGTTGTTGCAACTGGTGCAAATAATCCTTCGACCACCTGTTCCATATAGACTGGGTGAATCTTTGGAGCAGCTGCCATCTGCCCAAACGACCAATATTGACTTTGGAATAGTCAGGTTCCGGGAGTGCAGTGAGCGGAGAACCAACCAGGAAGTGAGCTGGAGTTAAAGGTTCGGGATCCCTAGAGTCATTTGAGATGGCGAACAAGGGGCGTGAGTTAAGGTAGGACTCTATTTGAGTTAGGATAGTGTAATACTCCTCAAACGTAAGGATGGTTCCGCCGACAACGCGCCGCAAATGAAACTTGACGCTCTTGACTCCACTTTACCACAGGCCACCGAAATGTGGTCCTGAGGGGGGAATAAAGGACCATTTGATGCCTTGGGCACTGGTAAACTCCTGGGTGGTTTGTTCAAATCCGTTAGATTGAAAAAGTTTGTATAATTCGTGAAGTGTACTACTAGCACGACGAAAATTTGTACCATTGTCGGAGAATATCTGATCGGGGATACCTCTACGAGCTATAAACCGTTTTAAGGCTGCTATGAAAGCGTCTGAGGTAAGATCTGAGACTAGTTCAAGGTGAATCGCTTTAGTGACTATGCATATAAATAGAGCAATATAAGCCTTTGACGTCGATTTTGAACGCTGCCCGCCGTGACGTATACATACGGGACCGGCATAGTCGACTGCAGATTGAGAAAATGGCTTAGCAGGCGTAACCCGGGAAGGGGGTAATTGTCCTAATAATTGGCTTGCGCCCCTAGCACGGAATCGAAAACAAGTGATACATTTGTGTATTACTGAACGTATATAAGATTTGTCATTAATTATCCAGTATTTTTGCCGTAGAGAGTACTGAGTCAATTGTACCCCAGGATGTAGTAGACGAAGATGCTCGCCTTCTATGATTAATTTACTGAGGTGAGAATGCGGGTGGAGTATGATTTGGTGTTTGCTGTCATAGATAAGCTGGGAGTGCTAAAGACGTGCGCCCACGCGTAATATCCCCGCATTGTCCAGAAAGGGGTTAAGTGAAAGAATTTTACTATTATTAGGGATACAGCGTTGTGACTCAAGTTCCTTAATTTCGATGCTAAAGTGCGATTTCTGGGACTGGCGAATAAAAACCAAAAGTGTACCATGTAACTCATGGGAAGTTACAAAGGAAGTGTCCCTATCAGCTATGGGGAGCCTAGAGTTCCGAATGAATCGACGGCAATACGAAAATACACGAAGGAGTTTTGAAAGCGAAGAGTAGTTTTCAAAATAACTAGATGTAGATGAAGCGACAATAAATGAGGTTTGGACCTGCTTAGGTTGTTCCTGCTCAAGATCGGGATGAGTGCAGGGTAAATGGGCATCGAAGGCACTGGTGGGCCATGATGATGACTCATGGGACAACCAGGATGGACCGTACCACCTCTGTGGGTGACCGTGTAAAACCCGAGGGAGACAACCACGCGATAGAATGTCGGCAGGGTTGTCAAGTGACGAGACATGATGCCAGGTACCCTTTGTAGTGAGACGCTGTATTTCCGCAACACGGTTGGCGACAAATACCTTCCATCTGGAAGACTGCTGGTGAATCCAATGTAAGGCGATCATCGAGTCAGAGTAAAAATATAAGCCGGCGAATTTGTAACTCACGGCGTTTATAACGTTGGAAGCCAACTGAGCCAACAAGAGACAGGCGCAAAGTTCAAGTCTGGGTAATGTTATCTGCTTCAAGGGAGCGACTCTAGATTTAGAGCATAACAAGTTGATGAGATGCCGTGGTTTAAATACACCGTACGCACATAAATACAACACGCGTAACCCTCTACTGATGCGTCGTCAAACCCATGGAGCTGGAATGAAATGATTTGTGAATTATTCAAACTCTTTACAGACCTTGGAATTTTAAAGTAAGTGTCTGAAATCAGCTGAGAATAAAGCTCTACCCACTGATAATTAGTCTGATAAGGGTTCGTCCCAACTTGTACCTGTTAACCACAATATCTGCATGAAATGCTTACACCAAAATGTCACCGGGCCAATGAGTCCCAATGGGTCGTATATACCTGCGATATATGATAATACCATTCTCTTGTTGAATACCTCCACTTTGATATGTCTTTGGACACTATATACGAAACTATCTTCGTCAATGTCCCATTGAATACCCAAAGTACGTACAGTTTGATTTTTGCTAAAGTCGAGGGAAGAATTGGCGTGTGAAGCTATAATGGTTTGATAATTGGAAAACCATTTGTGCAAGGTAAAACCGTATTGGCTTAATAAATCTGTAATGTCGGATTTCATTTTAGATAGGGTGTGCGGGTTATCTGAACCGGTCATTGAGATCGTCCACATAAAAATCGTTTGCGATGGCAGAACAAGCTATAGGGTGTTTAGTTTTGTTTTCCTGGGCTATTTGTGCCAGACATCTTGTGGCAAGAAATGACGCACTTGCAGTCCCATATGTGATTGTCCTCAAGGGGTAATGTTGAAGTTCCCTATGGGGAGCGTCGCGCCAGACAATTCGTTGCAGCTTGAGATAAGGAATTGTTTATACCGGTGATGGGTAATTGAGATTTAGTTAGTTTTAGACCCACTCGACGTGCGCAACTCATGGTGCAGAAGTTAGCTTGCGATCCTGAGTCTAATAAAATCCTTACTGGGTGCTTCCTACCGGCATGGTCAGTTGTCATGCAGAGAGCGATAGATAGTAAAATAGATTTGTTTGTTTGCAGTTTCAGTAAAAATTGATTGTTGCCTCTACCCGAGGGGTTACTGCCTGACATGTGAATTATTGTGTGGTGGCGTTTAGCACATGTCCTACAAGCAAATTTGGAAGGAGAGTGCGCGAGATCATGGACTGGACGTATGCAATTTAAACAGAGTTTATGTTTAATTAAAATAATTTGTCGTTCAAGGGGAGATATAGCCACGAATTGTGGGCATTCAGAGAGGCGGTGTCTACTCCGACACAGCTGACAGATGTTGTTGCTGATATGAGAATGGAATGTTGACCTAGTAAGATCAACCGATTTAATAGCTTTGCGATAGAGAGTCTTATCGCTAACCTTTATTCTGCTTACTGAACTGGTCGCGGCACCGATGTTTTGCATTAACTGCCTTCTACTGTTTAAAAATTTAATAAAATTACTGAAATTAGGAAATCGCTCGTCGGACAAGCTTTCCTTCCAGAACCGGCATGTTTGGCTATCGAGTTTTTGCGTTAAATATTGAAAGAAAATGATTTCAAAGGTATTTACCGGTAAATTCAATGAATTTAAAGCATTTATATTCGCGGTGATCTCGTCAATGAATTGGGAAATGCCAACCATGGACTCCTGTTGAATGGAATTCATGCTCAGGACATTCCCTATATGATAGGCTAAGACAATTAATTTGTTGTCATATCTGGCCCTCAATAGATCAATGGCTACCGCATAATTGTCATGGGTTATTGGGAGAGATTTTATTACGTTTAAAGCTTCGTCTCTTAATGAAGAGTGTAAATAGTGTAATTTCTGAATGTCCGTCAGGTCAGTTCTGAAGTGTACTAGTTGCAAAAACATATTATAATAATGTTGCCAATCAATAATGTTGCTTGAGAAACAGGGCAATTTAATTGACTCTAACTGTATAGGGGAGGTTTTAATTGGCGTAACCTCAGTTTGAATCAATGGCTTCTTGTTCACCTGCTCTACTTGCTCTAATAAATGGTGTAGCTTGCATTCAATATTACAGAGATCATCCTCTGTTTGAAACCTGTCACTGACTGATGCGAAATCGGAATCGTCAGCCTCAATTTGGGTCTGAATGTCATCATACTTCGCGGACAATTCCATCAAATGGCGGAGTTTAATTTTTAAGGCATGGTGATCGCGTATGTCCGGATCGAAATTGTCAGCGAAAGTATTTATACGGGATATAGAAGCCTTAATTGTGCCCCGTTTTTTGGTTAACGCTTTCACATCAGCCATGACTGAAATGCAAAATGGGATTCAAAAACTGTGCCGCGTTTTGGAAAACGCGGCGATGTTCCGATGTCTATATTGTGATTAATTAAAGTAATTAGTATTTGTCGACGCGACAGAAGTTGTCCTTTGGTACGGTCAGTTGGACTTTGTCATGCTGTATTGCCCCTTGTCCGCCCGACTCGCGCGCGCCCTATCTATGTTACGTACGGTTTTTTCAGCTCGACTTTTCAGCACGGTTTTTTGCAGCCGGTTTATTCAGTTCGACTTTAGCTATCAGCGCCTAACATTCTAGTCCCCGGCTGGCAGAGTAGATTGAACAGTTTTCGTCTCCCAGCTTCTTCTATGAATAAGTAGAAAGCTACGTGACCTCCGGTAAGTCCATTAAAATATGTATTTTAATTATTTATAAAAACAAATTGGTTTTATTTAATATTAAAGTGGATGCGTTGAGATATACATTGCAGTGAATCCTTTAGCACATGGCGAGTTTCAGGTTATAGTTAGTTTTATGTATGCTTTATCTCAGCCCTGGTTAATTGATTGTAACGTTAAGGATATAATTATGTTTTATATTAATCTAGTAATGCTTCTACTAAATTAACTAAACTAAGATGGGGCGTAAGTCAGTAATTTTCTGATATCTGTATATGTCACGGACTTGTTAAAAGTTGCCAATTCCTGTAAGTGCGTCATGAAAACTTTTGCATAAAGGTTAATTAAAATTATCATTATTATGGAGTGACTATATTTAGACATATTCTATATTAACATATTCAATGGAGTTATTTTTTTGAAGTGATTTACCACATTCAATGGGATTCTTGACTTAGGCAATTTTTCGAGTTTATAAACCGGACAGTCCATGCTATGTCAGTGGGTAAATGTGGTAGTGTGTGTTTCATGAACTTATGAGTAATCCCAGATATAATTGTGCAGGGTTTCCGAGGTAGCCGGGAATCTGCCCCGCTCTGGAAGGATGGCCGAACAACTGCCTCCGACGATGTAATTTTAAAACCTTCGTCAGCTATGTCAGCCGGAAGGATGGACTGGACACACACTACTGAGCCCTCAACATACACCCTTCAAACCAGGTGAAATTTAACCATTTTTAACCTAAATCTTGTGGCCGAATTACTCTGTGAGACTTTCATGAAACGTTCCAGTGTGGACAGTTATTTCCGGACAATGGGTGGAATGTTTTAATTGCATTTTGTAAGGCTTACGCCTCCTCTATTACTATCATGTATATCTCGTTCTGAGAGTGAAAACTCGGCCGGGGTCACGCACCGCCCGGGTCGAGGGGAGTTTGGTAGATAGAGTTGAATCTCATTCTATTTCTGTTTTAAGCATGTTGGGATAATTATGTTAACGATTTTGCTCCATCTGGACACGTGTGTTATTATTCATTCAGATTTGGGGGTGGTTTTAAACCGTGGGCGACTCCCGTTGGAGACGTCCACTGCAAGTCTGTCTGTGTCAGATCTTGCTAGATCCCGTCCGATGCCTGACCCTGCCGGTAGTCAAGTTTTGGAACACTGTGAGCTGACTTAATACTTTTATGACTTAGATTCCGTATTACAAATTCTGTTCCACTGTTTAGCTAATTTGCACACTTTAAAATTACCATTGTCACAGTTTGTATTTACCATAAAAAAAAAAAATCTTTGTAACGATAATTGTAATTGCTCGCTATAACAATTAGTTAACCATAAGAACACACAAGATTAATCAATGTCAGTTATGAATACTCATGGTGGTCAAGTTCCACTATTTTTCTATATTCTGTTTTGAAAGTAAAAAGAAACATAAAATGCAGTTAGGCAACCGGACATCCATGTTAACCTTGTGATGCTACTCTTCATTATGGTAATTGATGGGATTGAATTGATAATTAAATATCGGCATGGGATTTGTGCGCTGGCCGCGTGGCTTACAGAGAACATTCAGTTAACACTTATCTTGTTAAAACTTGGGGGCATGTCTGCTCCACTCCTGGGATATTTTAATTGAAGTTATGGGGAGGGTGTTTTAGTCACCTATTAATTAAACAGTAAGGGGGGCCGGACACTTGGTCAGAATAAGGGGGTTATGGGTGTTGAACAAGATTATTACATGCGCTGATAACCAGGGTGAACATGTGATGGGTTATTTAAATATAAACGTTTGTTGATGTTAATTATATGTGTGTGTTGTTTTACATAATTGTTACTTGTCATATTGATTAAGCCTGTGTATATTTCTGTATATTTATGCCTTGTTATAAAAGGTGATTACTTGCAGGTCGAAACTGTGTGCCATTTTATAATTGTAGTATTTTATAACTATAATTTGTTATTTATGTAACATTCCACGATTTGTTAGTCAATGATGGTTCAGCTATTAATAATCATTCAATACTTAGTGCTGTTAATGGTTATTATTCCTTGTTCAACTTTTGGCAAGGCACATATTAATGAAATTATATTTAACGATCAGACGACTTATTTATCTTGCCTTTAGAGGCTCATATGTTGTACTAGCCAAGAACAATAAATTGTTGTTGTTATCTTAAGTTCAGTGTTTCATTTGCAAGTCCCATCATACTGGACCCAGCCCAATTTTAGCTTCTCTAGGCTCTTGCCTAGTTCTAAATAACTTGTAACCTCTCTTTCAAAACTAACAAGCAAGGAGATAGAAATTAGAAAAAAAAAAGAAACAAAATAAATACTAAAAGCGTAGAGAGGTTACAAATGGTAGATCAGAGCGTGGTTCATTCTAGGCTTGAACCCTTGGGTCCTGGTGTGTGATGGGGCTTGCAAACTTGGAGATAGTCTGGCAAATAAAATGGCACTTAATAGTTGACATGAAATGTAGAAGTATGTATGTTTTTTATGAATTATTGTTAAATGTTTTGAATTGTAAATCTGAGGCCGCCACGGGCACGTGTTGTAGTTGGGTTGTTGTTTTGAAATTGGACATTGCCGGAGATCGCGTGGGGATGGGTTCCCGAATTTATTTTTTGAAAGTAATTGCGCGTGCGGTTAGTGGGATGCGGTATGGCCCGACTGGAAGTCGGTATCGTCCGATTGTAATGGTGACAAGGTTGTAGTCGAAATGTCGTATATTGTGTTAGTGGTGTTAATGTTGTTGGTGTTAGTGTCTGATGTTGTTTCTTCTTGAGTCTGGCGACTGACGGTGAGTTAGTTCTGGAGCGGGTCAGGTTTCCGCAGCGCTAGGAAACCCGGGGGTCTACTCAAAGGAAGGACAGTACTTGAGTTTTTCCGATTTTTGTCAATATGTTTTTGTTGGTTATGTTGGTGTTAGGTGTTTAGTGGGAATTTGTTTTATGATTGTTTGTGTTGAATTGTATAAGTCTGGCGGGGATATGCTACGAGAAATTGCCCCACCCTCTTACAGACCTTCTCCAGAAATTTCCGGTGGTGGATGGATTTGATGAGGACCATCTGTTGGTGTTCTTGGACCTGGTCCTGCAGGTGGCTGATTTCCCAGGGGTGTCCGATGGGGAGGTCTTGTATCTTATATACCCGTATTGCCGGAGTACGTTGGCTGGTCTGGTCACCAAGGCCCTGCGTCGGGGTGACAGTGTTGATGCTTTCCATGGGGGGTGTTGAACTTCTTCATACCCACTCGACGACGCTTCAAGCTTGAGTTGGAAAGATTCTATCGCCCACAGGCCTTAGTAGATTTCGTGCGCGATATACGGAAAGCTGCCCGGGTGTTAAGATTGGGGTTGCCCGAGACAGAAGTTATCCAAGCAATTCTGCAAGGACTGACTCCCCAAGAGAGATCTCGTTTGGCATTCGCGGACCGTCCACGTGGTTTTGCGGATCTTGAACAGCTGTGTGTGTTTTCAAGGACGGTCCAGGCGGCTGACGAGTCCCGAGGAAGAGATGCCACAGATGTCCAATCCTCCAGTGGTTCATCAGGAAGAGCCAAAAGGGACAAACATGGAGGTTGGAGGAAAACCCAAGAGACGCTTAGAAAGCCTGAATATTCCGGAAGTGATGGAGGCTACAAGGGGGTGGCAAGTGTGAAGACGGTAACAACAGCTACAGCACAGAAAACAAGGAAACATGAAATTAACAGGGGAAAAAGAAATTATGTTAGGGAACAGACAGCGGCAAGTAGGGAGCCTGTACCAAGGCGTTATCCCTATTCGGAGAAAAAGGAAACTTTAAAGGTTCCAGAGGAAGTACAAGTGCCCAAGAGAGTAGTAGATGAAGAAAAGGAAGCAGAAGTAGAAGAGCGGAATGACTTTGTGGGAACAATACAAGGGGATAAGAGCGCGTCAGTTAATACTGAATCACCGGACTCAAAGAGGACGTCATGGTTGAATCCAGAGGCCGCAGAATTTGTTCCGGTATTTACATCTCTGTTCGTGAGGGATCCAGAGCCTGTAACATCACCATCGCCAGTCAAAATTAATTTAGTCATTGCACATGAACCTGGACAGCTGGATTCCAGGGTGGAAGATGTGGAGGACGTTGTGGTTGCTGAAGGTGGTCAAGGAGTGGAATCGACAGAAGAGTCAGAAGAGCGGTCTGCAGATGCTGCGCAGGTGAGTATAGTTGTAGGGGTTAGGGAGACTGTAGAGTCTGAAGTTGCAGATGGACACAGGGATGTCCGGGCTGCGAGTGTTTCTGAGGTTGTGGATGGACAAGGGGATGTCCATGCCGCAAGTGAGGTAGAAGTTGAGGAGGAATTTGGTGGCAGCATTGTAGAGTTTGTGAGTGAGAGTGATGTAGTGTGTGAGGATGTGCAGACGCCTTCTGTAAGTAGTGTTGAGGATTCCGAGGAACGGGAGGAAGTTTCAGGTGGACCAGGTGAGCAACGAGAGGAGGACGAGGATGTGCAGTGTTCAGATGGTGGTAGTGGGAGTGATGGCGATGACGTTGGTGATGAACGTGTTGATGAAAATGAGATCGGAGAGGAGGTTGAAGCTGGATCAGGGGAGCAACGGGAAGACACTGAGGAGGCGCAGTGTCAGGAGGTTGCTTTGGATTATGTGGACGAAGAAGGGGAAGTAGAAGAAAAGGAAGAAATTGTAGCAGAGGAGTTAGACGATGAGCATAATCCAAGGCGGAGTGAAAGTAGTGAGGTAAGTTGCCTTGATTCTGATTCCGAAGAAACCAGTCAGTACAGCTCAACACGAGATAATTTCTTAGAGAGTGGTGTCCGAAAGGAGCGAATACCTAAAGTGCGGCATAGAAAGGTAAGAAGCAGAGGTTAACGGGTAGCGGGTAGATGTCCCCCACATTCCCAGTGGTGGTCATCTATTTCAGGGTTGCGCCCCTGCCCACGCGAGCCTTGGTTTCCTCCATTCTTCCTTATTTCCGGAGGTAGCCAGGTCCTTGCCCTCAGTCCTAGCTATTGCCCTTTAATGATCCTTGCCCCATTTCATCTTCCCAATTTTCCTACCACTCCCCTTAGTAAAAAAAAAAAAAAAAATCTATCAAACGGAGTTAGAGAGAGACTTAGCTTGAGGTCCTCGAGATCGTCAGTTTCCCCTGTGTTAAAGGTTAGATGGGGTGATGGTGTGCTGTTGCTGATTGTTAATAGTTGTTGAGGTTGATGTTGTTCATTATAGGGTCCGAGCCATGCCGCATTCCCCGGTTTTCCTGGTGTTATTTTTTGTTGCGAGAGAAAGTTGTGTAGACGGTGCTGTGGAGAAGTAAAACCCCCTCGAGTTATGGTGTATTTGTTGAGTTGAGATTGGATTGATGTTCGTGTGCCCTAGGTGCGGTCCTCTCTGTCTGGCTAAGCGGGGCCGTCCGCCCTTGTGTAGGGAAGTGGGCCAGCCATATGGCAAGTTTGGAGATGCCTTGTGGGTGCATGTGGCTGGTCGGTCCGAGAGAGGGACGAGAGGTAGTACGGTCGCTCATATGCCAAGGTGGGAGATGCCTTGTTTGGTCCTAGGACGAGCATGTGAGTGGGACCGGTGGGAGTAATTGGTGGTCACCGGAGAGGGTGACGTGTTGGGGCGGTCCCGTGGTGTTGGCGTGGCGGAGAGGGTTGCATGGGGATTGGTGGTGTTCCTGGGAGCGAGTCTGCCTGGCCAACTCACCCACGATGTCCACCGGATTTTTTTTTGATGGGAATACACTGCAGGGTACTTTCCCGAGTTCGAAGAGGAGGCAACCGGGTTGCCCTTTTTGGGGTGGGGGTGTGCCGCGTTTTGGAAAACGCGGCGATGTTCCGATGTCTATATTGTGATTAATTAAAGTAATTACGTATTTGTCGACGCGACAGAAGTTGTCCTTTGGTACGGTCAGTTGGACTTTGTCATGCTGTATTGCCCCTTGTCCGCCCGAATCGCGCGCGCCCTATCTATGGTACGTACGGTTTTTTCAGCAGCCGGTTTATTCAGTTCGACTTTAGCTATCAGCGCCTAACATTCTAGTCCCCGGCTGGCAGATTAGATTGAACAGTTTTCGTCTCCCAGCTTCTTCTATGAATAAGTAGAAAGCTACGTGACCTCCGGTAAGTCCATTAAAATATGTATTTTAATTATTTATAAAAACAAATTGGTTTTATTTAATATTAAAGTGGATGCGTTGAGATATACATTGCAGTGAATCCTTTAGCACATGGCGAGTTTCAGGTTATAGTTAGTTTTATGTATGCTTTATCTCAGCCCTGGTTAATTGATTGTAACGTTAAGGATATAATTATGTTTTATATTAATCTAGTAATGCTTCTACTAAATTAACTAAACTAAGATGGGGCGTAAGTCAGTAATTTTCTGATATCTGTATATGTCACGGACTTGTTAAAAGTTGCCAATTCCTGTAAGTGCGTCATGAAAACTTTTGCATAAAGGTTAATTAAAATTATCATTATTATGGAGTGACTATATTTAGACATATTCTATATTAACATATTCAATGGAGTTATTTTTTTGAAGTGATTTACCACATTCAATGGGATTCTTGACTTAGGCAATTTTTCGAGTTTATAAACCGGACAGTCCATGCTATGTCAGTGGGTAAATGTGGTAGTGTGTGTTACATGAACTTATGAGTAATCCCAGATATAATTGTGCAGGGTTTCCGAGGTAGCCGGGAATCTGCCCCGCTCTGGAAGGATGGCCGAACAACTGCCTCCGACGATGTAATTTTAAAACCTTCGTCAGCTATGTCAGCCGGAAGGATGGACTGGACACACACTACTGAGCCCTCAACATACACCCTTCAAACCAGGTGAAATTTAACCATTTTTAACCTAAATCTTGTGGCCGAATTACTCTGTGAGACTTTCATGAAACGTTCCAGTGTGGACAGTTATTTCCGGACAATGGGTGGAATGTTTTAATTGCATTTTGTAAGGCTTACGCCTCCTCCTATTACTATCATGTATATCTCGTTCTGAGAGTGAAAACTCGGCCGGGGTCACGCACCGCCCGGGTCGAGGGGAGTTTGGTAGATAGAGTTGAATCTCATTCTATTTCTGTTTTAAGCATGTTGGGATAATTATGTTAACGATTTTGCTCCATCTGGACACGTGTGTTATTATTCATTCAGATCTGAGGGTGGTTTTAAACCGTGGGCGACTCCCGTTGGAGACGTCCACTGCAAGTCTGTCTGTGTCAGATCTTGCTAGATCCCGTCCGATGCCTGACCCTGCCGGTAGTCAAGTTTTGGAACACTGTGAGCTGACTTAATACTTTTATGACTTAGATTCCGTATTACAAATTCTGTTCCACTGTTTAGCTAATTTGCACACTTTAAAATTACCATTGTCACAGTTTGTATTTACCATAAAAAAAAAAAAATCTTTGTAACGATAATTGTAATTGCTCGCTATAACAATTAGTTAACCATAAGAACACACAAGATTAATCAATGTCAGTTATGAATACTCATGGTGGTCAAGTTCCACTATTTTTCTATATTCTGTTTTGAAAGTAAAAAGAAACATAAAATGCAGTTAGGCAACCGGACATCCATGTTAACCTTGTGATGCTACTCTTCATTATGGTAATTGATGGGATTGAATTGATAATTAAATATCGGCATGGGATTTGTGCGCTGGCCGCGTGGCTTACAGAGAACATTCAGTTAACACTTATCTTGTTAAAACTTGGGGGCATGTCTGCTCCACTCCTGGGATATTTTAATTGAAGTTATGGGGAGGGTGTTTTAGTCACCTATTAATTAAACAGTAAGGGGGGCCGGACACTTGGTCAGAATAAGGGGGTTATGGGTGTTGAACAAGATTATTACATGCGCTGATAACCAGGGTGAACATGTGATGGGTTATTTAAATATAAACGTTTGTTGATGTTAATTATATGTGTGTGTTGTTTTACATAATTGTTACTTGTCATATTGATTAAGCCTGTGTATATTTCTGTATATTTATGCCTTGTTATAAAAGGTGATTACTTGCAGGTCGGAACTGTGTGCCATTTTATAATTGTAGTATTTTATAACTATAATTTGTTATTTATGTAACATTCCACGATTTGTTAGTCAATGATGGTTCAGCTATTAATAATCATTCAATACTTAGTGCTGTTAATGGTTATTATTCCTTTTTCAACTTTTGGCAAGGCACATATTAATGAAATTATATTTAACGATCAGACGACTTATTTATCTTGCCTTTAGAGGCTCATATGTTGTACTAGCCAAGAACAATAAATTGTTGTTGTTATCTTAAGTTCAGTGTTTCATTTGCAAGTCCCATCATACTGGACCCAGCCCAATTTTAGCTTCTCTAGGCTCTTGCCTAGTTCTAAATAACTTGTAACCTCTCTTTCAAAACTAACAAGCAAGGAGATAGAAATTAGAAAAAAAAAGAAACAAAATAAATACTAAAAGCGTAGAGAGGTTACAAATGGTAGATCAGAGCGTGGTTCATTCTAGGCTTGAACCCTTGGGTCCTGGTGTGTGATGGGGCTTGCAAACTTGGAGATAGTCTGGCAAATAAAATGGCACTTAATAGTTGACATGAAATGTAGAAGTATGTATGTTTTTTATGAATTATTGTTAACTGTTTTGAATTGTAAATCTGAGGCCGCCACGGGCACGTGTTGTAGTTGGGTTGTTGTTTTGAAATTGGACATTGCCGGAGATCGCGTGGGGATGGGTTCCCGAATTTATTTTTTGAAAGTAATTGCGCGTGCGGTTAGTGGGATGCGGTATGGCCCGACTGGAAGTCGGTATCGTCCGATTGTAATGGTGACAAGGTTGTAGTCGAAATGTCGTATATTGTGTTAGTGGTGTTAATGTTGTTGGTGTTAGTGTCTGATGTTGTTTCTTCTTGAGTCTGGCGACTGACGGTGAGTTAGTTCTGGAGCGGGTCAGGTTTCCGCAGCGCTAGGAAACCCGGGGGTCTACTCAAAGGAAGGACAGTACTTGAGTTTTTCCGATTTTTGTCAATATGTTTTTGTTGGTTATGTTGGTGTTAGGTGTTTAGTGGGAATTTGTTTTATGATTGTTTGTGTTGAATTGTATAAGTCTGGCGGGGATATGCTACGAGAAATTGCCCCACCCTCTTACAGACGTTCTCCAGAAATTTCCGGTGGTGGATGGATTTGATGAGGACCATCTGTTGGTGTTCTTGGACCTGGTCCTGCAGGTGGCTGATTTCCCAGGGGTGTCCGATGGGGAGGTCTTGTATCTTATATACCCGTATTGCCGGAGTACGTTGGCTGGTCTGGTCACCAAGGCCCTGCGTCGGGGTGACAGTGTTGATGCTTTCCATGGGGGGTGTTGAACTTCTTCATACCCACTCGACGACGCTTCAAGCTTGAGTTGGAAAGATTCTATCGCCCACAGGCCTTAGTAGATTTCGTGCGCGATATACGGAAAGCTGCCCGGGTGTTAAGATTGGGGTTGCCCGAGACAGAAGTTATCCAAGCAATTCTGCAAGGACTGACTCCCCAAGAGAGATCTCGTTTGGCATTCGCGGACCGTCCACGTGGTTTTGCGGATCTTGAACAGCTGTGTGTGTTTTCAAGGACGGTCCAGGCGGCTGACGAGTCCCGAGGAAGAGATGCCACAGATGTCCAATCCTCCAGTGGTTCATCAGGAAGAGCCAAAAGGGACAAACATGGAGGTTGGAGGAAAACCCAAGAGACGCTTAGAAAGCCTGAATATTCCGGAAGTGATGGAGGCTACAAGGTGGTGGCAAGTGTGAAGACGGTAACAACAGCTACAGCACAGAAAACAAGGAAACATGAAATTAACAGGGGAAAAAGAAATTATGTTAGGGAACAGACAGCGGCAAGTAGGGAGCCTGTACCAAGGCGTTATCCCTATTCGGAGAAAAAGGAAACTTTAAAGGTTCCAGAGGAAGTACAAGTGCCCAAGAGAGTAGTAGATGAAGAAAAGGAAGCAGAAGTAGAAGAGCGGAATGACTTTGTGGGAACAATAGAAGGGGATAAGAGCGCGTCAGTTAATACTGAATCACCGGACTCAAAGAGGACGTCATGGTTGAATCCAGAGGCCGCAGAATTTGTTCCGGTATTTACATCTCTGTTCGTGAGGGATCCAGAGCCTGTAACATCACCATCGCCAGTCGAAATTAATTTAGTCATTGCACATGAACCTGGACAGCTGGATTCCAGGGTGGAAGATGTGGAGGACGTTGTGGTTGCTGAAGGTGGTCAAGGAGTGGAATCGACAGAAGAGTCAGAAGAGCGGTCTGCAGATGCTGCGCAGGTGAGTATAGTTGTAGGGGTTAGGGAGACTGTAGAGTCTGAAGTTGCAGATGGACACAGGGATGTCCGGGCTGCGAGTGTTTCTGAGGTTGTGGATGGACAAGGGGATGTCCATGCCGCAAGTGAGGTAGAAGTTGAGGAGGAATTTGGTGGCAGCATTGTAGAGTTTGTGAGTGAGAGTGATGTAGTGTGTGAGGATGTGCAGACGCCTTCTGTAAGTAGTGTTGAGGATTCCGAGGAACGGGAGGAAGTTTCAGGTGGACCAGGTGAGCAACGAGAGGAGGACGAGGATGTGCAGTGTTCAGATGGTGGTAGTGGGAGTGATGGCGATGACGTTGGTGATGAACGTGTTGATGAAAATGAGATCGGAGAGGAGGTTGAAGCTGGATCAGGGGAGCAACGGGAAGACACTGAGGAGGCGCAGTGTCAGGAGGTTGCTTTGGATTATGTGGACGAAGAAGGGGAAGTAGAAGAAAAGGAAGAAATTGTAGCAGAGGAGTTAGACGATGAGCATAATCCAAGGCGGAGTGAAAGTAGTGAGGTAAGTTGCCTTGATTCTGATTCCGAAGAAACCAGTCAGTACAGCTCAACACGAGATAATTTCTTTAAACCGTGGGCGACTCCCGTTGGAGACGTCCACTGCAAGTCTGTCTGTGTCAGATCTTGCTAGATCCCGTCCGATGCCTGACCCTGCCGGTAGTCAAGTTTTGGAACACTGTGAGCTGACTGAATACTTTTATGACTTAGATTCCGTATTACAAATTCTGTTCCACTGTTTAGCTAATTTGCACACTTTAAAATTACCATTGTCACAGTTTGTATTTACCATAAAAAAAAAATCTTTGTAACGATAATTGTAATTGCTCGCTATAACAATTAGTTAACCATAAGAACACACAAGATTAATCAATGTCAGTTATGAATACTCATGGTGGTCAAGTTCCACTATTTTTCTATATTCTGTTTTGAAAGTAAAAAGAAACATAAAATGCAGTTAGGCAACCGGACATCCATGTTAACCTTGTGATGCTACTCTTCATTATGGTAATTGATGGGATTGAATTGATAATTAAATATCGGCATGGGATTTGTGCGCTGGCCGCGTGGCTTACAGAGAACATTCAGTTAACACTTATCTTGTTAAAACTTGGGGGCATGTCTGCTCCACTCCTGGGATATTTTAATTGAAGTTATGGGGAGGGTGTTTTAGTCACCTATTAATTAAACAGTAAGGGGGGCCGGACACTTGGTCAGAATAAGGGGGTTATGGGTGTTGAACAAGATTATTACATGCGCTGATAACCAGGGTGAACATGTGATGGGTTATTTAAATATAAACGTTTGTTGATGTTAATTATATGTGTGTGTTGTTTTACATAATTGTTACTTGTCATATTAATTAAGCCTGTGTATATTTCTGTATATTTATGCCTTGTTATAAAAGGTGATTACTTGCAGGTCGAAACTGTGTGCCATTTTATAATTGTAGTATTTTATAACTATAATTTGTTATTTATGTAACATTCCACGATTTGTTAGTCAATGATGGTTCAGCTATTAATAATCATTCAATACTTAGTGCTGTTAATGGTTATTATTCCTTGTTCAACTTTTGGCAAGGCACATATTAATGAAATTATATTTAACGATCAGACGACTTATTTATCTTGCCTTTAGAGGCTCATATGTTGTACTAGCCAAGAACAATAAATTGTTGTTGTTATCTTAAGTTCAGTGTTTCATTTGCAAGTCCCATCATACTGGACCCAGCCCAATTTTAGCTTCTCTAGGCTCTTGCCTAGTTCTAAATAACTTGTAACCTCTCTTACAAAACTAACAAGCAAGGAGATAGAAATTAGAAAAAAAAAGAAACAAAATAAATACTAAAAGCGTAGAGAGGTTACAAATGGTAGATCAGAGCGTGGTTCATTCTAGGCTTGAACCCTTGGGTCCTGGTGTGTGATGGGGCTTGCAAACTTGGAGATAGTCTGGCAAATAAAATGGCACTTAATAGTTGACATGAAATGTAGAAGTATGTATGTTTT
Organism: Magicicada septendecula; assembly: GCA_034769895.1. NCBI lineage: Eukaryota > Metazoa > Arthropoda > Insecta > Hemiptera > Cicadidae > Magicicada > Magicicada septendecula. The sequence goes on along the minus strand of CM068367.1, from coordinate 1,083,144,800 downwards.
TTATGAATTATTGTTAACTGTTTTGAATTGTAAATCTGAGGCCGCCACGGGCACGTGTTGTAGTTGGGTTGTTGTTTTGAAATTGGACATTGCCGGAGATCGCGTGGGGATGGGTTCCCGAATTTATTTTTTGAAAGTAATTGCGCGTGCGGTTAGTGGGATGCGGTATGGCCCGACTGGAAGTCGGTATCGTCCGATTGTAATGGTGACAAGGTTGTAGTCGAAATGTCGTATATTGTGTTAGTGGTGTTAATGTTGTTGGTGTTAGTGTCTGATGTTGTTTCTTCTTGAGTCTGGCGACTGACGGTGAGTTAGTTCTGGAGCGGGTCAGGTTTCCGCAGCGCTAGGAAACCCGGGGGTCTACTCAAAGGAAGGACAGTACTTGAGTTTTTCCGATTTTTGTCAATATGTTTTTGTTGGTTATGTTGGTGTTAGGTGTTTAGTGGGAATTTGTTTTATGATTGTTTGTGTTGAATTGTATAAGTCTGGCGGGGATATGCTACGAGAAATTGCCCCACCCTCTTACAGACGTTCTCCAGAAATTTCCGGTGGTGGATGGATTTGATGAGGACCATCTGTTGGTGTTCTTGGACCTGGTCCTGCAGGTGGCTGATTTCCCAGGGGTGTCCGATGGGGAGGTCTTGTATCTTATATACCCGTATTGCCGGAGTACGTTGGCTGGTCTGGTCACCAAGGCCCTGCGTCTGGGTGACAGTGTTGATGCTTTCCATGGGGGGTGTTGAACTTCTTCATACCCACTCGACGACGCTTCAAGCTTGAGTTGGAAAGATTCTATCGCCCACAGGCCTTAGTAGATTTCGTGCGCGATATACGGAAAGCTGCCCGGGTGTTAAGATTGGGGTTGCCCGAGACAGAAGTTATCCAAGCAATTCTGCAAGGACTGACTCCCCAAGAGAGATCTCGTTTGGCATTCGCGGACCGTCCACGTGGTTTTGCGGATCTTGAACAGCTGTGTGTGTTTTCAAGGACGGTCCAGGCGGCTGACGAGTCCCGAGGAAGAGATGCCACAGATGTCCAATCCTCCAGTGGTTCATCAGGAAGAGCCAAAAGGGACAAACATGGAGGTTGGAGGAAAACCCAAGAGACGCTTAGAAAGCCTGAATATTCCGGAAGTGATGGAGGCTACAAGGGGGTGGCAAGTGTGAAGACGGTAACAACAGCTACAGCACAGAAAACAAGGAAACATGAAATTAACAGGGGAAAAAGAAATTATGTTAGGGAACAGACAGCGGCAAGTAGGGAGCCTGTACCAAGGCGTTATCCCTATTCGGAGAAAAAGGAAACTTTAAAGGTTCCAGAGGAAGTACAAGTGCCCAAGAGAGTAGTAGATGAAGAAAAGGAAGCAGAAGTAGAAGAGCGGAATGACTTTGTGGGAACAATACAAGGGGATAAGAGCGCGTCAGTTAATACTGAATCACCGGACTCAAAGAGGACGTCATGGTTGAATCCAGAGGCCGCAGAATTTGTTCCGGTATTTACATCTCTGTTCGTGAGGGATCCAGAGCCTGTAACATCACCATCGCCAGTCGAAATTAATTTAGTCATTGCACATGAACCTGGACAGCTGGATTCCAGGGTGGAAGATGTGGAGGACGTTGTGGTTGCTGAAGGTGGTCAAGGAGTGGAATCGACAGAAGAGTCAGAAGAGCGGTCTGCAGATGCTGCGCAGGTGAGTATAGTTGTAGGGGTTAGGGAGACTGTAGAGTCTGAAGTTGCAGATGGACACAGGGATGTCCGGGCTGCGAGTGTTTCTGAGGTTGTGGATGGACAAGGGGATGTCCATGCCGCAAGTGAGGTAGAAGTTGAGGAGGAATTTGGTGGCAGCATTGTAGAGTTTGTGAGTGAGAGTGATGTAGTGTGTGAGGATGTGCAGACGCCTTCTGTAAGTAGTGTTGAGGATTCCGAGGAACGGGAGGAAGTTTCAGGTGGACCAGGTGAGCAACGAGAGGAGGACGAGGATGTGCAGTGTTCAGATGGTGGTAGTGGGAGTGATGGCGATGACGTTGGTGATGAACGTGTTGATGAAAATGAGATCGGAGAGGAGGTTGAAGCTGGATCAGGGGAGCAACGGGAAGACACTGAGGAGGCGCAGTGTCAGGAGGTTGCTTTGGATTATGTGGACGAAGAAGGGGAAGTAGAAGAAAAGGAAGAAATTGTAGCAGAGGAGTTAGACGATGAGCATAATCCAAGGCGGAGTGAAAGTAGTGAGGTAAGTTGCCTTGATTCTGATTCCGAAGAAACCAGTCAGTACAGCTCAACACGAGATAATTTCTTAGAGAGTGGTGTCCGAAAGGAGCGAATACCTAAAGTGCGGCATAGAAAGGTAAGAAGCAGAGGTTAACGGGTAGCGGGTAGATGTCCCCCACATTCCCAGTGGTGGTCATCTATTTCAGGGTTGCGCCCCTGCCCACGCGAGCCTTGGTTTCCTCCATTCTTCCTTATTTCCGGAGGTAGCCAGGTCCTTGCCCTCAGTCCTAGCTATTGCCCTTTAATGATCCTTGCCCCATTTCATCTTCCCAATTTTCCTACCACTCCCCTTAGTAAAAAAAAAAAAAAAAAATCTATCAAACGGAGTTAGAGAGAGACTTAGCTTGAGGTCCTCGAGATCGTCAGTTTCCCCTGTGTTAAAGGTTAGATGGGGTGATGGTGTGCTGTTGCTGATTGTTAATAGTTGTTGAGGTTGATGTTGTTCATTATAGGGTCCGAGCCATGCCGCATTCCCCGGTTTTCCTGGTGTTATTTTTTGTTGCGAGAGAAAGTTGTGTAGACGGTGCTGTGGAGAAGTAAAACCCCCTCGAGTTATGGTGTATTTGTTGAGTTGAGATTGGATTGATGTTCGTGTGCCCTAGGTGCGGTCCTCTCTGTCTGGCTAAGCGGGGCCTCCGCCCTTGTGTAGGGAAGTGGGCCAGCCATATGGCAAGGTTGGAGATGCCTTGTGGGTGCATGTGGCTGGTCGGTCCGAGAGAGGGACGAGAGGTAGTACGGTCGCTCATATGCCAAGGTGGGAGATGCCTTGTTTGGTCCTAGGACGAGCATGTGAGTGGGACCGGTGGGAGTAATTGGTGGTCACCGGAGAGGGTGACGTGTTGGGGCGGTCCCGTGGGGTTGGCGTGGCGGAGAGGGTCGCATGGGGATTGGTGGTGTTCCTGGGAGCGAGTCTGCCTGGCCAACTCACCCACGATGTCCACCGGATTTTTTTTTGATGAGAGTACTCTGCAGGGTACTTTCCCGAGTTCGAAGAGGAGGCAACCGGGTTGCCCTTTTTGGGGTGGGGGTGTGCCGCGTTTTGGAAAACGCGGCGATGTTCTGATGTCTATATTGTGATTAATTAAAGTAATTACGTATTTTTCGACGCGACAGAAGTTGTCCTTTGGTACGGTCAGTTGGACTTTGTCATGCTGTATTGCCCCTTGTCCGCCCGACTCGCGCGCGCCCTATCTATGTTACTACGGTTTTTTCAGCAGCCGGTTTATTCAGTTCGACTTTATCTATCAGCGCCTAACATTCTAGTCCCCGGCTGGCAGAGTAGATTGAACAGTTTTCGTCTCCCAGCTTCTTCTATGAATAAGTAGAAAGCTACGTGACCTCCGGTAAGTCCATTAAAATATGTATTTTAATTATTTATAAAAACAAATTGGTTTTATTTAATATTAAAGTGGATGCGTTGAGATATACATTGCAGTGAATCCTTTAGCACATGGCGAGTTTCAGGTTATAGTTAGTTTTATGTATGCTTTATCTCAGCCCTGGTTAATTGATTGTAACGTTAAGGATATAATTATGTTTTATATTAATCTAGTAATGCTTCTACTAAATTAACTAAACTAAGATGGGGCGTAAGTCAGTAATTTTCTGATATCTGTATATGTCACGGACTTGTTAAAAGTTGCCAATTCCTGTAAGCGCGTCATGAAAACTTTTGCATAAAGGTTAATTAAAATTATCATTATTATGGAGTGACTATATTTAGACATATTCTATATTAACATATTCAATGGAGTTATTTTTTTGAAGTGATTTACCACATTCAATGGGATTCTTGACTTAGGCAATTTTTCGAGTTTATAAACCGGACAGTCCATGCTATGTCAGTGGGTAAATGTGGTAGTGTGTGTTTCATGAACTTATGAGTAATCCCAGATATAATTGTGCAGGGTTTCCGAGGTAGCCGGGAATCTGCCCCGCTCTGGAAGGATGGCCGAACAACTGCCTCCGACGATGTAATTTTAAAACCTTCGTCAGCTATGTCAGCCGGAAGGATGGACTGGACACACACTACTGAGCCCTCAACATACACCCTTCAAACCAGGTGAAATTTAACCATTTTTAACCTAAATCTTGTGGCCGAATTACTCTGTGAGACTTTCATGAAACGTTCCAGTGTGGACAGTTATTTCCGGACAATGGGTGGAATGTTTTAATTGCATTTTGTAAGGCTTACGCCTCCTCCTATTACTATCATGTATATCTCGTTCTGAGAGTGAAAACTCGGCCGGGGTCACGCACCGCCCGTGTCGAGGGGAGTTTGGTAGATAGAGTTGAATCTCATTCTATTTCTGTTTTAAGCATGTTGGGATAATTATGTTAACGATTTTGCTCCATCTGGACACGTGTGTTATTATTCATTCAGATCTGGGGGTGGTTTTAAACCGTGGGCGACTCCCGTTGGAGACGTCCACTGCAAGTCTGTCTGTGTCAGATCTTGCTAGATCCCGTCCGATGCCTGACCCTGCCGGTAGTCAAGTTTTGGAACACTGTGAGCTGACTTAATACTTTTATGACTTAGATTCCGTATTACAAATTCTGTTCCACTGTTTAGCTAATTTGCACACTTTAAAATTACCATTGTCACAGTTTGTATTTACCATAAAAAAAAAAAAAATCTTTGTAACGATAATTGTAATTGCTCGCTATAACAATTAGTTAACCATAAGAACACACAAGATTAATCAATGTCAGTTATGAATACTCATGGTGGTCAAGTTCCACTATTTTTCTATATTCTGTTTTGAAAGTAAAAAGAAACATAAAATGCAGTTAGGCAACCGGACATCCATGTTAACCTTGTGATGCTACTCTTCATTATGGTAATTGATGGGATTGAATTGATAATTAAATATCGGCATGGGATTTGTGCGCTGGCCGCGTGGCTTACAGAGAACATTCAGTTAACACTTATCTTGTTAAAACTTGGGGGCATGTCTGCTCCACTCCTGGGATATTTTAATTGAAGTTATGGGGAGGGTGTTTTAGTCACCTATCAATTAAACAGTAAGGGGGGCCGGACACTTGGTCAGAATAAGGGGGTTATGGGTGTTGAACAAGATTATTACATGCGCTGATAACCAGGGTGAACATGTGATGGGTTATTTAAATATAAACGTTTGTTGATGTTAATTATATGTGTGTGTTGTTTTACATAATTGTTACTTGTCATATTGATTAAGCCTGTGTATATTTCTGTATATTTATGCCTTGTTATAAAAGGTGATTACTTGCAGGTCGGAACTGTGTGCCATTTTATAATTGTAGTATTTTATAACTATAATTTGTTATTTATGTAACATTCCACGATTTGTTAGTCAATGATGGTTCAGCTATTAATAATCATTCAATACTTAGTGCTGTTAATGGTTATTATTCCTTGTTCAACTTTTGGCAGGGCACATATTAATGAAATTATATTTAACGATCAGACGACTTATTTATCTTGCCTTTAGAGGCTCATATGTTGTACTAGCCAAGAACAATAAATTGTTGTTGTTATCTTAAGTTCAGTGTTTCATTTGCAAATCCCATCATACTGGACCCAGCCCAATTTTAGCTTCTCTAGGCTCTTGCCTAGTTCTAAATAACTTGTAACCTCTCTTTCAAAACTAACAAGCAAGGAGATAGAAATTAGAAAAAAAAAGAAACAAAATAAATACTAAAAGCGTAGAGAGGTTACAAATGGTAGATCAGAGCGTGGTTCATTCTAGGCTTGAACCCTTGGGTCCTGGTGTGTGATGGGGCTTGCAAACTTGGAGATAGTCTGGCAAATAAAATGGCACTTAATAGTTGACATGAAATGTAGAAGTATGTATGTTTTTTATGAATTATTGTTAAATGTTTTGAATTGTAAATCTGAGGCCGTACGGGCACGTGTTGTAGTTGGGTTGTTGTTTTGAAATTGGACATTGCCGGAGATCGCGTGGGGATGGGTTCCCGAATTTATTTTTTGAAAGTAATTGCGCGTGCGGTTAGTGGGATGCGGTATGGCCCGACTGGAAGTCGGTATCGTCCGATTGTAATGGTGACAAGGTTGTAGTCGAAGTGTCGTATATTGTGTTAGTGGTGTTAATGTTGTTGGTGTTAGTGTCTGATGTTGTTTCTTCTTGAGTCTGGCGACTGACGGTGAGTTAGTTCTGGAGCGGGTCAGGTTTCCGCAGCGCTAGGAAACCCGGGGGTCTACTCAAAGGAAGGACAGTACTTGAGTTTTTCCGATTTTTGTCAATATGTTTTTGTTGGTTATGTTGGTGTTAGGTGTTTAGTGGGAATTGGTTTTATGATTGTTTGTGTTGAATTGTATAAGTCTGGCGGGGATATGCTACGAGAAATTGCCCCACCCTCTTACAGACGTTCTCCAGAAATTTCCGGTGGTGGATGGATTTGATGAGGACCATCTGTTGGTGTTCTTGGACCTGGTCCTGCAGGTGGCTGATTTCCCAGGGGTGTCCGATGGGGAGGTCTTGTATCTTATATACCCGTATTGCCGGAGTACGTTGGCTGGTCTGGTCACCAAGGCCCTGCGTCGGGGTGACAGTGTTGATGCTTTCCATGGGGGGTGTTGAACTTCTTCATACCCACTCGACGACGCTTCAAGCTTGAGTTGGAAAGATTCTATCGCCCACAGGCCTTAGTAGATTTCGTGCGCGATATACGGAAAGCTGCCCGGGTGTTAAGATTGGGGTTGCCCGAGACAGAAGTTATCCAAGCAATTCTGCAAGGACTGACTCCCCAAGAGAGATCTCGTTTGGCATTCGCGGACCGTCAACGTGGTTTTGCGGATCTTGAACAGCTGTGTGTGTTTTCAAGGACGGTCCAGGCGGCTGACGAGTCCCGAGGAAGAGATGCCACAGATGTCCAATCCTCCAGTGGTTCATCAGGAAGAGCCAAAAGGGACAAACATGGAGGTTGGAGGAAAACCCAAGAGACGCTTAGAAAGCCTGAATATTCCGGAAGTGATGGAGGCTACAAGGGGATGGCAAGTGTGAAGACGGTAACAACAGCTACAGCACAGAAAACAAGGAAACATGAAATTAACAGGGGAAAAAGAAATTATGTTAGGGAACAGACAGCGGTAAGTAGGGAGCCTGTACCAAGGCGTTATCCCTATTCGGAGAAAAAGGAAACTTTAAAGGTTCCAGAGGAAGTACAAGTGCCCAAGAGAGTAGTAGATGAAGAAAAGGAAGCAGAAGTAGAAGAGCGGAATGACTTTGTGGGAACAATAGAAGGGGATAAGAGCGCGTCAGTTAATACTGAATCACCGGACTCAAAGAGGACGTCATGGTTGAATCCAGAGGCCGCAGAATTTGTTCCGGTATTTACATCTCGGTTCGTGAGGGATCCAGAGCCTGTAACATCACCATCGCCAGTCGAAATTAATTTAGTCATTGCACATGAACCTGGACAGCTGGATTCCAGGGTGGAAGATGTTGAGGACGTTGTGGTTGCTGAAGGTGGTCAAGGAGTGGAATCGACAGAAGAGTCAGAAGAGCGGTCTGCAGATGCTGCGTAGGTGAGTATAGTTGTAGGGGTTAGGGAGACTGTAGAGTCTGAAGTTGCAGATGGACACAGGGATGTCCGGGCTGCGAGTGTTTCTGAGGTTGTGGATGGACAAGGGGATGTCCATGCCGCAAGTGAGGTAGAAGTTGAGGAGGAATTTGGTGGCAGCATTGTAGAGTTTGTGAGTGAGAGTGATGTAGTGTGTGAGGATGTGCAGACGCCTTCTGTAAGTAGTGTTGAGGATTCCGAGGAACGGGAGGAAGTTTCAGGTGGACCAGGTGAGCAACGAGAGGAGGACGAGGATGTGCAGTGTTCAGATGGTGGTAGTGGGAGTGATGGCGATGACGTTGGTGATGAACGTGTTGATGAAAATGAGATCGGAGAGGAGGTTGAAGCTGGATCAGGGGAGCAACGGGAAGACACTGAGGAGGCGCAGTGTCAGGAGGTTGCTTTGGATTATGTGGACGAAGAAGGGGAAGTAGAAGAAAAGGAAGAAATTGTAGCAGAGGAGTTAGACGATGAGCATAATCCAAGGCGGAGTGAAAGTAGTGAGGTAAGTTGCCTTGATTCTGATTCCGAAGAAACCAGTCAGTACAGCTCAACACGAGATAATTTCTTAGAGAGTGGTGTCCGAAAGGAGCGAATACCTAAAGTGCGGCATAGAAAGGTAAGAAGCAGAGGTTAACGGGTAGCGGGTAGATGTCCCCCACATTCCCAGTGGTGGTCATCTATTTCAGGGTTGCGCCCCTGCCCACGCGAGCCTTGGTTTCCTCCATTCTTCCTTATTTCCGGAGGTAGCCAGGTCCTTGCCCTCAGTCCTAGCTATTGCCCTTTAATGATCCTTGCCCCATTTCATCTTCCCAATTTTCCTACCACTCCCCTTAGTAAAAAAAAAAAAAAAAAAATCTATCAAACGGAGTTAGAGAGAGACTTAGCTTGAGGTCCTCGAGATCGTCAGTTCCCCTGTGTTAAAGGTTAGATGGGGTGATGGTGTGCTGTTGCTGATTGTTAATAGTTGTTGAGGTTGATGTTGTTCATTATAGGGTCCGAGCCATGCCGCATTCCCCGGTTTTCCTGGTGTTATTTTTTGTTGCGAGAGAAAGTTGTGTAGACGGTGCTGTGGAGAAGTAAAACCCCCTCGAGTTATGGTGTATTTGTTGAGTTGAGATTGGATTGATGTTCGTGTGCCCTAGGTGCGGTCCTCTCTGTCTGGCTAAGCGGGGCCGTCCGCCCTTGTGTAGGGAAGTGGGCCAGCCATATGGTAAGTTTGGAGATGCCTTGTGGGTGCATGTGGCTGGTCGGTCCGAGAGAGGGACGAGAGGTAGTACGGTCGCTCATATGCCAAGGTGGGAGATGCCTTGTTTGGTCCTAGGACGAGCATGTGAGTGGGACCGGTGGGAGTAATTGGTGGTCACCGGAGAGGGTGACGTGTTGGGGCGGTCCCGTGGGGTTGGCGTGGCGGAGAGGGTCGCATGGGGATTGGTGGTGTTCCTGGGAGCGAGTCTGCCTGGCCAACTCACCCACGATGTCCACCGGATTTTTTTTTGATGGGAGTACACTGCAGGGTACTTTCCCGAGTTCGAAGAGGAGGCAACCGGGTTGCCCTTTTTGGGGTGGGGGTGTGCCGCGTTTTGGAAAACGCGGCGATGTTCCGATGTCTATATTGTGATTAATTAAAGTAATTACGTATTTTTCGACGCGACAGAAGTTGTCCTTTGGTACGGTCAGTTGGACTTTGTCATGCTGTATTGCCCCTTGTCCGCCCGACTCGCGCGCGCCCTATCTATGTTACTACGGTTTTTTCAGCAGCCGGTTTATTCAGTTCGACTTTAGCTATCAGCGCCTAACATTCTAGTCCCCGGCTGGCAGAGTAGATTGAACAGTTTTCGTCTCCCAGCTTCTTCTATGAATAAGTAGAAAGCTACGTGACCTCCGGTAAGTCCATTAAAATATGTATTTTAATTATTTATAAAAACAAATTGGTTTTATTTAATATTAAAGTGGATGCGTTGAGATATACATTGCAGTGAATCCTTTAGCACATGGCGAGTTTCAGGTTATAGTTAGTTTTATGTATGCTTTATCTCAGCCCTGGTTAATTGATTGTAACGTTAAGGATATAATTATGTTTTATATTAATCTAGTAATGCTTCTACTAAATTAACTAAACTAAGATGGGGCGTAAGTCAGTAATTTTCTGATATCTGTATATGTCACGGACTTGTTAAAAGTTGCCAATTCCTGTAAGTGCGTCATGAAAACTTTTGCATAAAGGTTAATTAAAATTATCATTATTATGGAGTGACTATATTTAGACATATTCTATATTAACATATTCAATGGAGTTATTTTTTTGAAGTGATTTACCACATTCAATGGGATTCTTGACTTAGGCAATTTTTCGAGTTTATAAACCGGACAGTCCATGCTATGTCAGTGGGTAAATGTGGTAGTGTGTGTTTCATGAACTTATGAGTAATCCCAGATATAATTGTGCAGGGTTTCCGAGGTAGCCGGGAATCTGCCCCGCTCTGGAAGGATGGCCGAACAACTGCCTCCGACGATGTAATTTTAAAACCTTCGTCAGCTATGTCAGCCGGAAGGATGGACTGGACACACACTACTGAGCCCTCAACATACACCCTTCAAACCAGGTGAAATTTAACCATTTTTAACCTAAATCTTGTGGCCGAATTACTCTGTGAGACTTTCATGAAACGTTCCAGTGTGGACAGTTATTTCCGGACAATGGGTGGAATGTTTTAATTGCATTTTGTAAGGCTTACGCCTCCTCCTATTACTATCATGTATATCTCGTTCTGAGAGTGAAAACTCGGCCGGGGTCACGCACCGCCCGGGTCGAGGGGAGTTTGGTAGATAGAGTTGAATCTCATTCTATTTCTGTTTTAAGCATGTTGGGATAATTATGTTAACGATTTTGCTCCATCTGGACACGTGTGTTATTATTCATTCAGATCTGGGGGTGGTTTTAAACCGTGGGCGACTCCCGTTGGAGACGTCCACTGCAAGTCTGTCTGTGTCAGATCTTGCTAGATCCCGTCCGATGCCTGACCCTGCCGGTAGTCAAGTTTTGGAACACTGTGAGCTGACTTAATACTTTTATGACTTAGATTCCGTATTACAAATTCTGTTCCACTGTTTAGCTAATTTGCACACTTTAAAATTACCATTGTCACAGTTTGTATTTACCATAAAAAAAAAAAAATCTTTGTAACGATAATTGTAATTGCTCGCTATAACAATTAGTTAACCATAAGAACACACAAGATTAATCAATGTCAGTTATGAATACTCATGGTGGTCAAGTTCCACTATTTTTCTATATTCTGTTTTGAAAGTAAAAAGAAACATAAAATGCAGTTAGGCAACCGGACATCCATGTTAACCTTGTGATGCTACTCTTCATTATGGTAATTGATGGGATTGAATTGATAATTAAATATCGGCATGGGATTTGTGCGCTGGCCGCGTGGCTTACAGAGAACATTCAGTTAACACTTATCTTGTTAAAACTTGGGGGCATGTCTGCTCCACTCCTGGGATATTTTAATTGAAGTTATGGGGAGGGTGTTTTAGTCACCTATTAATTAAACAGTAAGGGGGGCCGGACACTTGGTCAGAATAAGGGGGTTATGGGTGTTGAACAAGATTATTACATGCGCTGATAACCAGGGTGAACATGTGATGGGTTATTTAAATATAAACGTTTGTTGATGTTAATTATATGTGTGTGTTGTTTTACATAATTGTTACTTGTCATATTGATTAAGCCTGTGTATATTTCTGTATATTTATGCCTTGTTATAAAAGGTGATTACTTGCAGGTCGGAACTGTGTGCCATTTTATAATTGTAGTATTTTATAACTATAATTTGTTATTTATGTAACATTCCACGATTTGTTAGTCAATGATGGTTCAGCTATTAATAATCATTCAATACTTAGTGCTGTTAATGGTTATTATTCCTTGTTCAACTTTTGGCAAGGCACATATTAATGAAATTATATTTAACGATCAGACGACTTATTTATCTTGCCTTTAGAGGCTCATATGTTGTACTAGCCAAGAACAATAAATTGTTGTTGTTATCTTAAGTTCAGTGTTTCATTTGCAAGTCCCATCATACTGGACCCAGCCCAATTTTAGCTTCTCTAGGCTCTTGCCTAGTTCTAAATAACTTGTAACCTCTCTTTCAAAACTAACAAGCAAGGAGATAGAAATTAGAAAAAAAAAGAAACAAAATAAATACTAAAAGCGTAGAGAGGTTACAAATGGTAGATCAGAGCGTGGTTCATTCTAGGCTTGAACCCTTGGGTCCTGGTGTGTGATGGGGCTTGCAAACTTGGAGATAGTCTGGCAAATAAAATGGCACTTAATAGTTGACATGAAATGTAGAAGTATGTATGTTTTTTATGAATTATTGTTAAATGTTTTGAATTGTAAATCTGAGGCCGCCACGGGCACGTGTTGTAGTTGGGTTGTTGTTTTGAAATTGGACATTGCCGGAGATCGCGTGGGGATGGGTTCCCGAATTTATTTTTTGAAAGTAATTGCGCGTGCGGTTAGTGGGATGCGGTATGGCCCGACTGGAAGTCGGTATCGTCCGATTGTAATGGTGACAAGGTTGTAGTCGAAGTGTCGTATATTGTGTTAGTGGTGTTAATGTTGTTGGTGTTAGTGTCTGATGTTGTTTCTTCTTGAGTCTGGCGACTGACGGTGAGTTAGTTCTGGAGCGGGTCAGGTTTCCGCAGCGCTAGGAAACCCGGGGGTCTACTCAAAGGAAGGACAGTACTTGAGTTTTTCCGATTTTTGTCAATATGTTTTTGTTGGTTATGTTGGTGTTAGGTGTTTAGTGGGAATTGGTTTTATGATTGTTTGTGTTGAATTGTATAAGTCTGGCGGGGATATGCTACGAGAAATTGCCCCACCCTCTTACAGACGTTCTCCAGAAATTTCCGGTGGTGGATGGATTTGATGAGGACCATCTGTTGGTGTTCTTGGACCTGGTCCTGCAGGTGGCTGATTTCCCAGGGGTGTCCGATGGGGAGGTCTTGTATCTTATATACCCGTATTGCCGGAGTACGTTGGCTGGTCTGGTCACCAAGGCCCTGCGTCGGGGTGACAGTGTTGATGCTTTCCATGGGGGGTGTTGAACTTCTTCATACCCACTCGACGACGCTTCAAGCTTGAGTTGGAAAGATTCTATCGCCCACAGGCCTTAGTAGATTTCGTGCGCGATATACGGAAAGCTGCCCGGGTGTTAAGATTGGGGTTGCCCGAGACAGAAGTTATCCAAGCAATTCTGCAAGGACTGACTCCCCAAGAGAGATCTCGTTTGGCATTCGCGGACCGTCCACGTGGTTTTGCGGATCTTGAACAGCTGTGTGTGTTTTCAAGGACGGTCCAGGCGGCTGACGAGTCCCGAGGAAGAGATGCCACAGATGTCCAATCCTCCAGTGGTTCATCAGGAAGAGCCAAAAGGGACAAACATGGAGGTTGGAGGAAAACCCAAGAGACGCTTAGAAAGCCTGAATATTCCGGAAGTGATGGAGGCTACAAGGGGATGGCAAGTGTGAAGACGGTAACAACAGCTACAGCACAGAAAACAAGGAAACATGAAATTAACAGGGGAAAAAGAAATTATGTTAGGGAACAGACAGCGGCAAGTAGGGAGCCTGTACCAAGGCGTTATCCCTATTCGGAGAAAAAGGAAACTTTAAAGGTTCCAGAGGAAGTACAAGTGCCCAAGAGAGTAGTAGATGAAGAAAAGGAAGCAGAAGTAGAAGAGCGGAATGACTTTGTGGGAACAATAGAAGGGGATAAGAGCGCGTCAGTTAATACTGAATCACCGGACTCAAAGAGGACGTCATGGTTGAATCCAGAGGCCGCAGAATTTGTTCCGGTATTTACATCTCGGTTCGTGAGGGATCCAGAGCCTGTAACATCACCATCGCCAGTCGAAATTAATTTAGTCATTGCACATGAACCTGGACAGCTGGATTCCAGGGTGGAAGATGTTGAGGACGTTGTGGTTGCTGAAGGTGGTCAAGGAGTGGAATCGACAGAAGAGTCAGAAGAGCGGTCTGCAGATGCTGCGCAGGTGAGTATAGTTGTAGGGGTTAGGGAGACTGTAGAGTCTGAAGTTGCAGATGGACACAGGGATGTCCGGGCTGCGAGTGTTTCTGAGGTTGTGGATGGACAAGGGGATGTCCATGCCGCAAGTGAGGTAGAAGTTGAGGAGGAATTTGGTGGCAGCATTGTAGAGTTTGTGAGTGAGAGTGATGTAGTGTGTGAGGATGTGCAGACGCCTTCTGTAAGTAGTGTTGAGGATTCCGAGGAACGGGAGGAAGTTTCAGGTGGACCAGGTGAGCAACGAGAGGAGGACGAGGATGTGCAGTGTTCAGATGGTGGTAGTGGGAGTGATGGCGATGACGTTGGTGATGAACGTGTTGATGAAAATGAGATCGGAGAGGAGATTGAAGCTGGATCAGGGGAGCAACGGGAAGACACTGAGGAGGCGCAGTGTCAGGAGGTTGCTTTGGATTATGTGGACGAAGAAGGGGAAGTAGAAGAAAAGGAAGAAATTGTAGCAGAGGAGTTAGACGATGAGCATAATCCAAGGCGGAGTGAAAGTAGTGAGGTAAGTTGCCTTGATTCTGATTCCGAAGAAACCAGTCAGTACAGCTCAACACGAGATAATTTCTTAGAGAGTGGTGTCCGAAAGGAGCGAATACCTAAAGTGCGGCATAGAAAGGTAAGAAGCAGAGGTTAACGGGTAGCGGGTAGATGTCCCCCACATTCCCAGTGGTGGTCATCTATTTCAGGGTTGCGCCCCTGCCCACGCGAGCCTTGGTTTCCTCCATTCTTCCTTATTTCCGGAGGTAGCCAGGTCCTTGCCCTCAGTCCTAGCTATTGCCCTTTAATGATCCTTGCCCCATTTCATCTTCCCAATTTTCCTACCACTCCCCTTAGTAAAAAAAAAAAAAAAAAAATCTATCAAACGGAGTTAGAGAGAGACTTAGCTTGAGGTCCTCGAGATCGTCAGTTTCCCCTGTGTTAAAGGTTAGATGGGGTGATGGTGTGCTGTTGCTGATTGTTAATAGTTGTTGAGGTTGATGTTGTTCATTATAGGGTCCGAGCCATGCCGCATTCCCCGGTTTTCCTGGTGTTATTTTTTGTTGCGAGAGAAAGTTGTGTAGACGGTGCTGTGGAGAAGTAAAACCCCCTCGAGTTATGTTGTATTTGTTGAGTTGAGATTGGATTGATGTTCGTGTGCCCTAGGTGCGGTCCTCTCTGTCTGGCTAAGCGGGGCCGTCCGCCCTTGTGTAGGGAAGTGGGCCAGCCATATGGCAAGGTTGGAGATGCCTTGTGGGTGCATGTGGCTGGTCGGTCCGAGAGAGGGACGAGAGGTAGTACGGCCGCTCATATGCCAAGGTGGGAGATGCCTTGTTTGGTCCTAGGACGAGCATGTGAGTGGGACCGGTGGGAGTAATTGGTGGTCACCGGAGAGGGTAACGTGTTGGGGCGGTCTCGTGGGGTTGGCGTGGCGGAGAGGGTCGCATGGGGATTGGTGGTGTTCCTGGGAGCGAGTCTGCCTGGCCAACTCACCCACGATGTCCACCGGATTTTTTTTTGATGGGAGTACACTGCAGGGTACTTTCCCGAGTTCGAAGAGGAGGCAACCGGGTTGCCCTTTTTGGGGTGGGGGTGTGCCGCGTTTTGGAAAACGCGGCGATGTTCCGATGTCTATATTGTGATTAATTAAAGTAATTACGTATTTGTCGACGCGACAGAAGTTGTCCTTTGGTACGGTCAGTTGGACTTTGTCATGCTGTATTGCCCCTTGTCCGCCCGACTCGCGCGCGCCCTATCTATGTTACGTACGGTTTTTTCAGCAGCCGGATTATTCAGTTCGACTTTAGCTATCAGCGCCTAACATTCTAGTCCCCGGCTGGCAGAGTAGATTGAACAGTTTTCGTCTCCCAGCTTCTTCTATGAATAAGTAGAAAGCTACGTGACCTCCGGTAAGTCCATTAAAATATGTATTTTAATTATTTATAAAAACAAATTGGTTTTATTTAATATTAAAGTGGATGCGTTGAGATATACATTGCAGTGAATCCTTTAGCACATGGCGAGTTTCAGGTTATAGTTAGTTTTATGTATGCTTTATCTCAGGCCTGGTTAATTGATTGTAACGTTAAGGATATAATTATGTTTTATATTAATCTAGTAATGCTTCTACTAAATTAACTAAACTAAGATGGGGCGTAAGTCAGTAATTTTCTGATATCTGTATATGTCACGGACTTGTTAAAAGTTGCCAATTCCTGTAAGTGCGTCATAAAAACTTTTGCATAAAGGTTAATTAAAATTATCATTATTATGGAGTGACTATATTTAGACATATTCTATATTAACATATTCAAAGGAGTTATTTTTTTGAAGTGATTTACCACATTCAATGGGATTCTTGACTTAGGCAATTTTTCGAGTTTATAAACCGGACAGTCCATGCTATGTCAGTGGGTAAATGTGGTAGTGTGTGTTTCATGAACTTATGAGTAATCCCAGATATAATTGTGCAGGGTTTCCGAGGTAGCCGGGAATCTGCCCCGCTCTGGAAGGATGGCCGAACAACTGCCTCCGACGATGTAATTTTAAAACCTTCGTCAGCTATGTCAGCCGGAAGGATGGACTGGACACACACTACTGAGCCCTCAACATACACCCTTCAAACCAGGTGAAATTTAACCATTTTTAACCTAAATCTTGTGGCCGAATTACTCTGTGAGACTTTCATGAAACGTTCTAGTGTGGACAGTTATTTCCGGACAATGGGTGGAATGTTTTAATTGCATTTTGTAAGGCTTACGCCTCCTCTATTACTATCATGTATATCTCGTTCTGAGAGTGAAAACTCGGCCGGGGTCACGCACCGCCCGGGTCGAGGGGAGTTTGGTAGATAGAGTTGAATCTCATTCTATTTCTGTTTTAAGCATGTTGGGATAATTATGTTAACGATTTTGCTCCATCTGGACACGTGTGTTATTATTCATTCAGATCTGGGGGTGGTTTTAAACCGTGGGCGACTCCCGTTGGAGACGTCCACTGCAAGTCTGTCTGTGTCAGATCTTGCTAGATCCCGTCCGATGCCTGACCCTGCCGGTAGTCAAGTTTTGGAACACTGTGAGCTGACTTAATACTTTTATGACTTAGATTCCGTATTACAAATTCTGTTCCACTGTTTAGCTAATTTGCACACTTTAAAATTACCATTGTCACAGTTTGTATTTACCATAAAAAAAAAAAAAATCTTTGTAACGATAATTGTAATTGCTCGCTATAACAATTAGTTAACCATAAGAACACACAAGATTAATCAATGTCAGTTATGAATACTCATGGTGGTCAAGTTCCACTATTTTTCTATATTCTGTTTTGAAAGTAAAAAGAAACATAAAATGCAGTTAGGCAACCGGACATCCATGTTAACCTTGTGATGCTACTCTTCATTATGGTAATTGATGGGATTGAATTGATAATTAAATATCGGCATGGGATTTGTGCGCTGGCCGCGTGGCTTACAGAGAACATTCAGTTAACACTTATCTTGTTAAAACTTGGGGGCATGTCTGCTCCACTCCTGGGATATTTTAATTGAAGTTATGGGGAGGGTGTTTTAGTCACCTATTAATTAAACAGTAAGGGGGGCCGGACACTTGGTCAGAATAAGGGGGTTATGGGTGTTGAACAAGATTATTACATGCGCTGATAACCAGGGTGAACATGTGATGGGTTATTTAAATATAAACGTTTGTTGATGTTAATTATATGTGTGTGTTGTTTTACATAATTGTTACTTGTCATATTGATTAAGCCTGTGTATATTTCTGTATATTTATGCCTTGTTATAAAAGGTGATTACTTGCAGGTCGAAACTGTGTGCCATTTTATAATTGTAGTATTTTATAACTATAATTTGTTATTTATGTAACATTCCACGATTTGTTAGTCAATGATGGTTCAGCTATTAATAATCATTCAATACTTAGTGCTGTTAATGGTTATTATTCCTTGTTCAACTTTTGGCAAGGCACATATTAATGAAATTATATTTAACGATCAGACGACTTATTTATCTTGCCTTTAGAGGCTCATATGTTGTACTAGCCAAGAACAATAAATTGTTGTTGTTATCTTAAGTTCAGTGTTTCATTTGCAAGTCCCATCATACTGGACCCAGCCCAATTTTAGCTTCTCTAGGCTCTTGCCTAGTTCTAAATAACTTGTAACCTCTCTTTCAAAACTAACAAGCAAGGAGATAGAAATTAGAAAAAAAAAGAAACAAAATAAATACTAAAAGCGTAGAGAGGTTACAAAACGATAGCTAAATATAGAGCAGGTGAACAATTGTTGTACTTTGAATCATTCACTAAATCCTGATACGATGCGGGAGCCAGTGATCGGTATACACCTTAATCTATTACTTATTATAGTAGGCGCTTAATTTCTTTAATAAAAAAATAGTTATGGAAGTTATTGAAAATATGAATCATTCAACGTGACAATATACATATAGCCTTATCACATCACTTAAGTTTCTGAATGTATTATACTACAACTGCGTAAATAAAAATCTAGGTAAAAATACAAGTTTATGGCCACTTGACACTAATTTCTGTTTATGTAAAAATTATTAATGATTTTATATTAAATGTTATTAAATCTGTGCTAAAATATTACTGACTTTGCTGTACATAAAAATTATAATTGAAAAACTATAAAAAATGAAAATTCATAGTCACGTGGATGGTGAATCCCGGCGTGTTCAAGATGTGTTCGATCCTGTTTTTCCTTGTTGATCCTGTTCGGCAGGCCTTAGAGGTTGGCGCAATTCTTGTTTCTGCTGGTCGGGTGACGCTTGAAGTTGTAGCTCTCCGTATAATTTTGAAGTTCTGGAATTTCGCTGTACGACAAATGATGATGACTTGTAGTGTCTTGCTGTCTCAGATATGATGGTCTGCAGAATCTTGATGATGTCAAGTATGAAGTTTTTTTGAGAACCATGAAGGCATGCAACGGCCAGCAATCTACAGTTTGAAAGTATTCGAGCTTGAACCAAAGGTTGTTTGGGCCCATTAAATGAAATATATCTGAAATCTTAGTCCGAATCACGATTCGGATCCGGCCGTGGTGGACCAAAATGCGGCCCGTAGGACCAAAATGTTGCGTCTTAGACGCTCTCGATGAAATCTTAAGTTAGTCTTAGAACGCTAGTTGTTGAGGTAGCTGGTGTGAAATGAAATAACGAAGTGGACTGTATCTGTTTTTAGAGTTAATTGTTAAAGTTTAGAAATAATGTAAAATAAGGTAGACGCGGCTGGCGAACTGAGGCGAGATGCCCGCTCGGAGTCTTGCAAGTAACTAACTAACTTTGACTGCTGCTAGCCTGAATCAAGCTGGCAGCAGATAGCGGGGAGAAAAAAATTACGTCACTGCACGCGACTGCAATCCGGTATTACAGTACAAAGTTTACATAAGTACAAAGTTTGACCACCCTCACTCCATTCATTTTCGCACTGATACTCAAAACCTCTCGTCCAGTTATGTTCAAATTATACACACACCGTCAAAACATGAATTTGAAGAAATAATCAGTAGTCTCCCTACAGGATGTGTTGGTCATTTTAATGGCCAGCTTGTCGTCAGATATTAATTAGTGTCGCACTCCCCCCTAGTGCAAATCTTTCTCAACTGTCTTCCGAACACATGTTACTTAATTTCCTACAAATGTACAAGGGTCATCTGTTCTACTATATAATAAAGTGTTGGTCAGGGAAAATTTACAGCATTCACTGCTTGCATCTGAAGAGCATACATCATGGTCAACGCAGAAGAGGATCGCCTTGACCTCGAGCAACATGAAGAGGCCTTCTCAACAAGCCACTGCGGCAGTTAAGAAGAAACCGCCAGATCAGGAACCTCATCGCCAGCGCCAACACCAAGCTGCGATGGAAGTCGACCAGCCGCCATGCCAAGGCGAAGACAACGCTCCAAACACGACTGGGACCTGCCGCACAGTGCCGGTAAGTCGCGTAGGTAGCGCTACCCAGCGGAATCCGGGGAGTCCGAGAGTAGGACTGACAAATAGAAATGCGGGTTGCGCCGTCACTGTGACGATGTCACAGTTCGGCCCCCGAATACCCGCTGGGCAAAGAGCTGAGTTAGTCAGCATTTGTCCCGCTGTTAGTGTCCCTGAAGCACTGTGCGGCAGTGACGAGCACCCCGGCCGGCCACTTGGGCCAGCCGGGAACCCTACGACTTGCGAGGGAAGCCCTGCTCAACCCGCGCAAGTACGTGACAATAATCGGTCCTTGATAGGGCTGACCCAGCCCGTAAAGGCCGGACCTTTCGGCTGCACAGCCGCTAGTAGGCCAGGCAGCCCGTTCCTCTGCCGGAGTCTGAATCCCCAGGCATGGAGACCTCGGCTTCCACCGACTGGGTGGTAGTAGGGCACGGTGGCAAGCCGAGGAATTCTCCCTCACTGGCTTCCCTGAGTTCGGCTACGGACTCGGCGGCATTCCAAGCCTCCGCTGAGGTTGCGCCTAGCCGCACCTCCGAAGGAAGGATCCCGCCGGTGTTCGTCACGAACGTCAGGGACATTATCGGCTTTAGTCGCCGACTCCGCAAGGTCGTTGCGCTGGCAGATAACGCTTCTGTCAAACTCCTAGTGAGTGAGACTGTACGCGTTACCTGCCGCAGCGCATCTGAACACTTGGGAGTAATCCAGTGGCTGGAACGAGAATCGTTCCAGTTCCACACATACTCCCTGAACCGTATCAAGCCTGTACCGTCCTTCGGTTCAGGGAGATCCGCAGGTCGTCCTTGACGAACTGTGCGACGCGGGCTACAAGGCTGTGAGAGCCTCTCGGTAGTACACAATCTATGGCTCGCGTCGACCCCTTCCCCCGATCAGACTCCAGGTAGAGAAGGGCGAATCCACCCAGGCCCTTTTAGAGTTGAAACGGCTTTTCGAGCTCTGCGTTAGCGTAGAGCCCTGCCGTCAGACCGGGCGAATTTCCCAATGCCATAGGTGTCAGAGGTTCGGCCACAGCAGCTTCGGTTGTCGGAACGCGCCGACCTGCGTCCGATGCGGACTTGACCACCTAACGCAGGCCTGCGCTGTTCCTGACAACCACAGATATTGTATTAACTGTGGCGGCGCCCATGCTGCTAATAACAGGCGCTGTCGAGTTTATAAAGAGCAGCTGTAACGCAAACTGCAGCTGCAAACTTGTAAAGCCAGTCCAGCCTAAGCCTCGACATGTTCAACCAGTAACATCGGCCAAAACTTCTGAGCCTGTGGTACGGAAACCAACCCCAATGTCTGCTCCGGTTCCGAAACCACCAAGCAGTGAGCCCGAGCAAAGCTCAACAGGCCACACCAAAAGCCGCGCCCTCGGAACCGGAACGCGAGATACCAGCCTACGCTAAAGTCCCGTTGCCGCAGGATGACGAGGAAATTGATCCTCCACTGCCGCCGCCACCCAAACCTCGCTACCCCAGATCAGGCAAAAAGCAAGGTAGACCTCAGGCCAAGAACACGGGCCCGCCGAAACCTGCCACTGGACCCAAGCCTGTCCGCCAAAAGCCAGAGCGACCACCCGCTCCAGAACCTGCCCCAAAGGCTTCGACCGCCTCGCCCCGCCGCAGCTATGCAGCTGCCGCCAAGCGTTCTCCCCAGGGCTCATCTACCGATGATCTCGCCGTCGTTTCCGACTTTCTGGCAAGCTACGACTTGCAGAAAGTGGCCCAAACTTTCCGCAAAATCAAGGAACGCTTGGCATCAGCCTCGCCCCAAGATAAATTCCTCCTCTTGGTGGAAGCCTGCCGTATTATTGGTCTGCTATGAACGGACAACCACGGTAGTCCCTCAAGCGAGACCTCGAGCTCGTGGCGTGGAACGCCAACGGCCTCGCTTCCCGGCATTCTGAGCCATTAGAGTTCGTTGCCCGTCACAAGCCCGATGTGCTTCTTATTGGTGAAACGCACTTGACCCGACATCGTCGATTCCGACTACCCAACTACGTGCGCTACCGGGACGACCGGTCGGATCGCGCAGGAGGGGGCACAGCCATCGCGGTGAAGGCGAGTCTTCGCCATCACCGCGTTGTCCTGCCTCAGCGGCGGAACCTCGAGTGCACCGCGGTTGAGCTCCATGGTGCTCTCGGCGGTCTACTCGTGGTTTCCGCATACAAGCCTCCACAAACGAACGATCTGGAGCCCGTCTTTGGCGCACACAGAAGGGTAGTCCTGGCGGGCGACCTGAACTGTAAGCACCCTGATTGGGGGAGCCGCTTGGTGAACCCAAACGGGGCCCGCTTACGCAGGTGTGCTGATGCGGCTCAGGTCACAGTCATGGGTCCTACCGGGCCTACGTACCGCCCTCGAGGGCTAACTCCCGCCCTGATGTACTGGACATTGCCGCGGTCAGGGGCGTTTATTGCCCGGTCCACGTCTCCGTCATTTCGGAACTGTCCTCGGACCATTGCCCTATCAGTGTGCATATAGCTACCCAGCACTCTACCGTCCGCGACGAGCGGCGGGTAATCGAGTGGGAACGCTTTGACCCGGCGTTCAGTCGCCGCCTACCTGAGCATATCCCGCTCGACACTACCCAGCATGTCGACGAGGCAGTTGCCTTATTCGACACAGCCGTAGTCTCGGCGGGAGACGTGTCCTCCCGGATGAAGCCGAGGCTCACGCCCGACTATCAGCGTACCCCCGAAGAGGTGTCTCAGCTCATTTGCGAGAGGAATCGCCTCCGGAGACGCTGGCAGAGAACTCTTGTTCCGGCTGACAAGGCTGCGTTCAACAGAGCGTCCTGCAAGTTGCGTCGCGACATGCTGGCGTTCCGTAGACGCAACTGGGAGCTAGCTGTAACACAGATGGATGGCCCCGCCGAGAACCGTAATGTCTGGCGGATTTACAGTGCCCTAACGGGAAAGCGTAAACGCGCGCCTCTCCCCGCACTGGTCGGACCCGGCGGTCAACCCCTTGGCCGCCCCCTCAAAAAGGCAGAGTTGTTGGCTGACAGTTTAGAGCGACAGTTTGCTCCCAACCCATCCAAGAACCCGGCTTTCACTGAGCAAATCTGCCGCGAGGTAGAGCGCTTTCTATCGGCCGGTATCACAGTCCAGCCGGAGCCCATCTCCCCGGAGGAGGTCTCTGAGAGGATTGTTCAGCTCAAGCCCAGGAAGGCGCCTGGCCCGAACGGAGTCATGAATTCCGTCCTCCATCGCCTCCCGGAGCGAGGAACACAGTTCCTCTCTGACCTGTTCAATTCATGCCTCAGACTGGCCTACCTTCCGGTGAAATGGAAAACGGCTACAGTAATAGTAATACCCAAGCCGGGAAAGAATTCTTCTTGCGTGGAAATCTCAGACCCATCAGCCTCTTTTCCGCGACGTCCAAGGTTTTCGAGCGATTGATCCAGCGTAGGATCCGCGACCACCTAGAAAGACTAGACGTGCTGACCCCGAACAGTTCGTCTTTCGTGAGCTGCACTCCTCGACTCATCAGCTGATGAGACTCGTGGAATGCATTACCGAGGCTGGCTGCCAGGGCAAAGAGATGACTGCGATCTTCCTAGACGTAGAGGAAGCGTTTGACCGCGTGTGGCACGAGGGTGTCCTTTACAAGCTCATGGAAGTCCTTCTTCCAGATTGCTACGTTCATTTGATCGGCAGCTTTCTGCGAGACCGTAGCTTCCGAATGAGAATAAACCACGCTCTCTCTTCGGAGAGGCGTATTACCGCTGGTGTCCCTCAGGGAAGTGTCCTTGGGCCTCTCCTGTTCTCGCTGTTTGTCAACGACACACCCCGAGTTCCTGGAGTTAAATTGTCGCTGTTCGCGGACGACACTGCGGCTTTTGCCTTAGAGCCGAACGCAAGTTATGCGGCAATTAAGGTCCAGCGTCAACTCGACGCGTATGTCGGGTGGACCGATGACTGGAGAGTTGCCGTTAACGCTCCCAAGAGCGCCGCGGTAATATTCTCGCGCAAACGCAAGCGGCCTCGGCCGCTTAAAGTAGGCCCCGTCGAGGTACCCTGGACCAACAGCGTCAAGTACCTCGGGCTCCACGTGGACTCCCGACTCACCTGGCGAACCCATACACAGTATATCAGACAACGCGCTTCGGCGCAACTCAGTAGACTCTGGCCCGTGCTATCTAATCCGGCAATGACCCCCCGGCTAGGTAAGCTCATAGTCAACTCGTACGTGTTGCCCGTGATTACCTTTGCCTGTCCTGTTTGGGGATACCTGGCTCGTGGTCATAGAACAACGCTCCAGCGCGTACTAGACCGGGGACTGAAGCTTGCGTGTAAAGTTCTCCGGAGGTACTCTTCTCGTCTTTTGAGGAGAGGACTCGGTGTCCGCTCTCTTGATGACACCGTGAGACGCCTGGCGCGTAGATTCTATTTTCGTTCCGACAGAGTGACCCACAATTCCCTCACTGCTGGACTTGGTAAATACACCCCGCGACCAGGTGAGTCCTGGAAGCGACTTCGTTTGTTAGTCCCGGTGGTATAATCCACCAATCGCAGGTCGCTTCAGACCCCCCCCCACAATTAGGTAAAAAGATATAAAAAGAACTCCAATAGACCCAGTGACAGGAGTCCTTTCTGAGACTCGGGACACTGCACTACTCGCGACCCGCGCTTCCCGCGGGCCGCGCAACCCCCAGTCGTGTTTAAAAATTTACAGTTGTGTGTTTGGCGTCAGCAACAATTGTAAGTGTCCCAATGATCATATTATTTAGTATTAACTAAGAAACATATAACATTTCTTATAGACACATATTCCATCAATTTTAAACTCAGTACAGTGGGCATCTCCGTTGTGCATACTTTACACTTAGATGATAAAAAGAAGAGAATAAAATAGTGTTATATTTATGTATGGATTCTCGAATGTGTAGTTGGCTTGTGAGGTTGTTTTGTTGAGTGTGTGCGTGTGTAGTGCTAGCGTGTGTGTATGTACACGTCTACGTGTTAGATTTGTGGTATATATCTGTTTAGAATAGAGAGAGAGAGAGAGAGAGAGCGCCCGAGTGTTTAACGTGAGTGAGAAGGTGCTGTATGAGTCAGTAAGATACAAGACTGAGAGAGGGAGAGAGAGAGAGAGAGAGAGAGAGAGTTATTGAGAGTGTGGGGTGATAGTGAGTGATAGATCGATTTCAGGTTAGAGTGAGAGGCTGTAAGAAGGACTGGCAGGGGGAGAATGGGAGAGAGAGAAGGGTGATTGTGGACACATACATAAATTACATTATTCTATAGTACTCTTTACATTTTATAATAATATATTTTATATTATTATATTTATATATTATTATATTTATATTTTATATTCTATATTTTATAATATGATTACAATTATTATCCAAGTTTACCTGTTAGTAAAATTTACCAGAAACTTTTGTTTGTAACCTTTGTCAACTATCTAATTTAAGTCGTAATGTTTTACAGTATTGTGTAAATTGTATGTTTCTAAATTATGATTGTTTGTTAACACCAGTAGGGAGTGAAACATGGTAAAAATAACTTTTAATAATTACGTAGTGAACATCCCCTAATCTGTTTTAGTTATAGGCAATATATTAATTTGCTATATATTGACTGTTGTAGGTATACACAATTTATGTACCAATCTAATATCCAATTGTTGATTACTGTTTGTTTAATTAATTAAAATAATATTGCATTTAGTAATTTAAATTGTAATACTGTATAAATTAAGTTCTCTCATACTATAATTTGCTCGTTTTCTTAAAGATAATTTGAAGATGTAAACAAACTATCATAAGTCTTCACATATAAAATGATACATACATACGCACGCACACACTCACATCACCAACACGTTCACCCAAATATTTAATTGTTTCGTTATGTTTGATATTTCTATTGTATTTCATACACAGGTCCTGAAGATGACAATAAATATTGTCGAAACGTTGACGCAAATAGCTAAAATTAGTATTATTGACCGATCCTCACTAACCATCCACTAAAACATTGATTGATTGACGGTCACTAAAAATTTAAGGATTTTATTTTAAAAGTCTAGAGAAGAGGAGAATTATATCTGTTAAGCAGTTACCAACTCAAATTACATAGTCACCTAAAACACTACCTGACTTCATTATTTTAATAATGACAAAACTTTCAAATATATGTCTAACTGGTCGAAAGTATGCTATTACCAACTGATTACTGTTCGCGTTTAGACTTTCATACGTTTGACTTACATTGTTCACTGAAATTCAAAACTGGAGTTTCATACGTCCAGTTTTAAGCTTTTGTACAGTTTTACAAAACCAAAAATTACTTGAGAATGGGTAAATTTTTGTCCTTTCTCGTCTGTCAGCTAATGGGAATAGCTAATAACATTTGCTGCTGTTAGACAATACTTTCTTACAAACATTTGATTTCCTTAAGAATTGTACATGCAAATATTGTTGATAAGGTTGAAACCAAAGCAGTTGCCGAACTACATAATTTTTTAAAAAAGTTATATTTGAAGTAGAAATTTTGTGAGCATTTAAATGTATAACTGATGCTGAGATATAGTTGAAAATGTGAAAGAGTTTAAGAAGGAAGTCAAGAAATGCCTCCCACTATTTACAAGTTGAACTAAAAGTACTGTGTATGATTTTTATATTTTTACCAAGCAACAAAAAATATTAGCAGTACAACTATTTGGTTTTAATAGGCCTGCTTTAGATCTTTGCGATAAACTCAGGCGTTACAAGTGTTTACAGAAAATTGAAGATTTCGTCTGTCACCAATAGTTTTATCTAACAGATCTACTAGACCGTAGTAGTTACATTAAAATAAGTGTTTATTGTTTGGGTATTCTTACAGGCATGTTAAACTTAACATAGATTGTAATACATATCACTTTTCAATAAATCGCCCAAAATAAAGCGGCCTTTTTTAATTAAAGATTATTTATAGTAAACGGCTATGGATACAATTAAAATACAGTTTTCTAAATTTTTATACATTTGGGTGTTTTTTAGTGGATAAATGTTATGCACTACTTTCATACATAGTCATACTCAAACGTTTAAGAAGGTCAGTTCAAAATTTATAAATAAATAAGAACAATAAGATTCGTAATGGCAGAGCAGATTTAAGAAAAGGTAAGACAAGAAAGGAAGTTTAAGAGTTTCCAGTTAATGACAAGTCCATTTTATCTTGTCCAGACTAGTTATCTTAGACCAAAAATAATACTTTACAATCCAGCCTGCGAACAATTAAATACTTTTTGTGTTACTCAGGTTTATATCTTTTCTGTATCCAGTTATCTTTTCTGTGTTACTCTCCCAACAGCTGAAAAGTACAAACTTATTATTTTTAACGAAAGCATATAAGAACAACTCTAAGTTTGTATAACATAATGGCTGCAGAAGCTTTACTATATGGATCGGAGATATAGACACTGACAAATCAGATGAAAGGAATTGAGGCACCAGAGCTGAGACTTTAAAATCCACAGGATGGGTACAGATTATGTGATCAGAAGCTGAATGCTGAAATAAGAGAAGAACTTGGGCTAGGAGGGCTACAGAGAATATAGAGAATATAATGCCAGAATACAATTCCTTATGGACATATGTTAAGACCTTTGAAATGTCGAATTCAAAAATTATTATATTAGTATAAGCCACAAAGAATAAAAAATGCTGGCCGCCCTAAGAAATTGTGGATGAAACAGTTGAAGTCTGTTTGAAATCGGAACTGACATAAATATCTCAGGCGAAGCTTGAAATGGTGATAATTTTTTTTTTTAGGCGATTTAATTACGGCTGGCGCCGTCTCTAGCATCCTAGCTTCCACTGACACCGGTCTAAACAGTCCTGTTCTGTAATTCCTCTTGCATTCATTGCATCTTCGACGTCCATTTTCCATGAATGTTTAGGTCTTCCTTTTTTTCTTCTAGAGGGTGGAGTCCATTTCCATACCTTCCTTGGGCATCTCTCATCCGAAATTCTTTTCAGGTGTCCAAACCAATTCAGTATTCTTGCTTCTAATGTTTCTATAATGTCAAGGTCGATTCCCATCGCTTGTCTTATCTCTCGACAAGCGATAAAACAAGCGATGAGAATGATGATAATACCAAGTCCAATAAAAATTAGTGTCAATTAAAAGCTTTCCAACATACTAAATATAAAAAGAATATTGCAGTTTATCAATACAAAGTGTATACTGAAAGACTAATACGTATATAATGAGTAAAGTTTAAGTAATCGATAAGTTATTAAAGAGGTGACCAGGCAACTTATGAGAGGAATAATTACGATTTTCAAATGGATTTAAAACTTATTATTTTACTGTACAGTTATATGCTTACTATGCTTTTCTGTCTTTCATTGTCGTTCAACGAAATTAAGAAATATAGGAATAAGGGGAAACACAAACATACACACACGCGCGGATGCATGCGCAAAATATTGTTTGACAATGTATAGATATAAAAGATTACATATAGTATTTGTTGTTATGTACCCGACAAGGGGGAACAAATAAACTGTGAAAAATTCCATGGTTATCGTATTCCCGCCTGGGAATATAATGTGGCGCTGTGTTTTATTACCTTGTGTGACAGATTCGAAAAAACAAACAAAGAAGGGACCTACATTCAGACCTACATTCATATTAAAACAAACAGCGATTTTTGGGTGGGTAGAACAGAGAATGGCACGCAATTAAATCCTTTGTGTGTTCACTGCATTCCTGAATGTCGATTACTGTACTTTAAGCCTGTTTATTTGTAACCTATACCTGTCGTTCTTTATCAATGCGAAGGTCGTATCTAATTGACATGTTGATTGCTAAAATCGCACACCAATTAATTCGAATTTAAACCAAGGTAATTTCAGTGTGTGTGTTAGCACAACACATTATTATAGTATAGTGCTAATGTCGGCACGATAACGTAACACAAATTAGTAATATAGTTTAACGCACAAAGACATGGAATAGGAAGATGAACCTGTGTGAGGATGAGGGAATGAAAGGAGTTTTTAATAAATATTTGAAAGTGTTTTGTCAATAGGTATCATAGACTGATGTATTAAAATTAATTGATATAGATAATTAAAATAGGCTATTAAAACACAGTTATTTCGAAGGAATATGAGCGTCAAGAATTTCAAACAGGTGCTATACGTAAGTATTATTAAGAAACAATTTAATTTATTCGTAATTATGATAGTTTGATTACTAGCAAAACATATGTAATGTACAACATAAAATATATTCTTGTAAAATGTTTTATTATCAAGAATAATATAATATATATAACAAGACAAATTTGAGCATTTATGAATATAAATGAAATAAGTAATATTATATTGTTAATGGAATAAATCCGCTTATAGTCCAAGCCACGTATTTTATAATCAACTAAACGCTATGTAACTCACCGTCTGTGGCTTAAGTAAATGTCTTTATACAATTGACATGTTTCGGGACACTTGTCCCATCCTCAGAATATTTAAAAAAGTCTCTTCATACCATCATACAATGGCACAGTCGTCAATATATTAAAAATATTAAAATCCACATAACACAAAACACAATTACACTACACAAAGTACGCACACAACAATTTTCGGTGTACACCACACGGTAACCGACAGCGCACTGGTTCATATTTCACTCGTGTCGCGACAATATCGCAACGCAGTATCGTACAGGACATTAGATTTAAAGTTCAGCTGATCATTTAAAACATGTGGCCTGGTAACAGGATTATTATACGCTCTATATATCTCAAATTCCTCAAGGGCGTTCATGTAACGTCCTTTATTACAAAAGTGAAGGGGTATCAAGTTGGTATGAAAATAAGTATAGTTGTGATTTTCATCAATAAGATGTTTAGCGAATTTAGATTTTACATTTTCTGTGTTATGAAAATAAGTGGGTGGCTTATGTTCAACAAACCTCTTGAAAAAACCACGGCCCGTTTGGCCCACATAAAAAGCATCACAACTATTACATATTAATTTATAGATCCCTGTTTTCTTTTCAAGGACGGTTGGTTCCCGAGTACGAAGGCTATTTAAAATGTTATTTGTAGTCTTATATGTGACAACAACGTTTGACTTGTTTAAAACAGAAGACAGAATTCTAGGTAGAAAGCTCATGTATGGTATAGAAATGTATTTATACACACTGTCCCCAGGTGCCCTTAGCTTGTTTGCGATTTTTCGTCTCATATGTTTTTTAAGGATATTATTTACTACCGCTTTTTTGTAGCCATTGGTGACCGCAATATGTTTGATTGTATTTAGTTCGTCTTGATAATCCTTGTCGCTGAGGGGCAATGATAAGAGGCGGTTATCCATGCTGTGGAAAGCAGCCATTTTCTGCGATACCGGATGATAAGATGTGGCGTGTATTATAGTGTCAGTTGTAGTGGGTTTCCTATAAATATTAAACTCCAATATATTAATATTTCTGGTGACCGTCAAATCAAGAAAATTTAATTTTCCACTGTCCTCGTGCTCCAGTGTAAACTGTATATTGTTATTAATACTGTTTAAATATGTGTGTAGCCTATCTATTTGTCTATGTGTGCCTTTATAGATCAAAAAGGTGTCGTCAACATACCGGCCATAAAATTTTATCAACATTTCATCAACATTTTAAATAGCCTTCGTACTCGGGAACCAACCGTCCTTGTAAATAAAACAGGGATCTATAAATTAATATGTAATAGTTGTGATGCTTTTTATGTGGGCTAAACGGGCCGTGGTTTTTTCAAGAGGTTTGTTGAACATAAGCCACCCACTTATTTTCATAACACAGAAAATGTAAAATCTAAATTCGCTAAACATCTTATTGATGAAAATCACAACTATACTAATTTTCATACCAACTTGATACCCCTTCACTTTTGTAATAAAGGACGTTACATGAACGCCCTTGAGGAATTTGAGATATATAGAGCGTATAATAATCCTGTTACCAGGCCACATGTTTTAAATGATCAGCGGAACTTTAAATCTAATGTCCTGTACGATACTGCGTTGCGATATTGTCGCGACACGAGTGAAATATGAACCAGTGCGCTGTCGGTTACCGTGTGGTGTACACCGAAAATTGTTCGGTTTGGAAAATTGAGGATCTTGGAAAGGCTTTCTGATAATGATTTGACATATGGAAGGGAAAAATATTTTTTAGTTGTAGTAGTGTTATCTTGTTTACTGGATGTTGTATTCTGTCCTACAGGTGTATTACCATTTATTTGGTTATTAGTCACGTCTAAGTTATTTATTTGGGTTTTAGTGTTATCTACCATATTATGATTATGTCTGTAACTTTCTCACAATATTTTGCAAATTATCTTGTGGGGGTACCCATTTGTTAGCAATAAGTCTACTAGTCTATTATCAATGTCTTTTTTGTAGATGTCTGTTGTAAGTCTGTGTGCACGATTTATCAGATTTTTAGCAACATTAATTTTGTAGTGGTATGGACAATGACTCGTGTAATGAATGTATCGTCCTGAGGTTAGTGGTTTTTGCCACCATTTTGTGTCAAGTTTACCATTGGCTTGGTGGAGTAATAAAACATCTAAAAATGAGATTGTGTTGTCCTTTTTTTCTAATTCTACAGTGAAAACTATACGTGGATGAAAGTCATTGAATGTATCTATTATTATTGTTCTGCATATTAATCGGTATTGCTGTAATAATATCATCAACAAATTTGTAAAGGAATGGTATATCAAATGGTAGAGTGGGAAGTTTTTTATCAAGAATATACTCAAGATATATATCAGCCAAGATAGGGGCTATTGGTGAGCCCATTGGGCATCCAAATAACTGTAAATAAAACTCATTGTTGAATTGAAAATATCCCCTCTCTAGGCATAACTTAAGTGCTTCTAAGAATTGTTTTTTAGGAATATTTGTGTGAGGTCTGAGTTCATCAAACCTGTCAGAAATAATTTTGGTTACTATTGGTACTGATATATTGGTAAAAAGGGATGATACATCCAGTGAAATAAGTTGATACCCAGGGGGTAATTGAACATTGGATATCTTATCGTGGAAGTCAAATGAATCCTTCACGTTATACTTGTAGGTGGAGACACGAGTTAGAATAGTGGCAAGATGTCTAGCTAATCCATATGTTGGGGAATTTAAAAACGAAACTATGGGTCTGACTGGGTTCCCATCCTTATGGTTTTTTACTAGAGAGTACAACTTAGGGGAAGTTGGTACGTTATTCACAAGTTTTCTGTAAGTATGTTCATCTATGTATTTGTTTTTTTGTAAGAACCGTACGTACTTGTTTGTATCATTCATCAGGCTGCGTGTGGGGTTACGTGAAACTTTTTTGTACGTATTATGGTCATTTAATAATTGTTGAGTTTTTTTTATATATTCATCTTTATCAATTGCTACCGTTTGATTTGTTTTGTCAGTTTTTGTTATGTATATGTCTGGGTTGGAGCGTAGGAATTGTTTTGTTTTTTTAATATCAGTACATCCCTATGTTTTATACCATTTTTATTCTTATTTTGATTTTGATAATTTGTAATCACATTAACACATTGACCTCTGACTACTTCCCTGTTTTCTTCAATTACACTGTGTTGGATGAAGTATTCTACATCACTAATTAAATTTTCTATCGGAATTTTGTTATTTAT
This sequence comes from Magicicada septendecula, assembly GCA_034769895.1. Lineage (NCBI taxonomy): Eukaryota > Metazoa > Arthropoda > Insecta > Hemiptera > Cicadidae > Magicicada > Magicicada septendecula. Next base: position 1,083,112,258 of record CM068367.1, on the reverse strand, counting down.
AAATGGAATGGAATATTTGGGTCCTAGTGATAAGAATTGTTTTATATCTACGGGGATGACTTTTTTAGTCAAGTTCACAAACCATTTCTCATTACCTATGATATTACATGTTTCTTTGTGTAATTTATTGAATTTATTTATTTGACGGGTTTTAATTATTTCATGTTTTTGGTCATGCAGTATTTTTTGTTTTTCTTCAAATTCTACCATTACTGTGGGCGGTAAAATTGTTTTGCAGTAATCTCTACATTCCACTATGGTTCTTTCTGTTCCAATGATCTTATAATTAGAGCTCTTAATTTCTAAATTTAACAATGTTTTCTTAAATCTATTAATAGCATTCTCAAAGTCTTTGTAATATTTATGGTGAATATGACAAGTGCGATGTAATTTCTTAAAATAGTTATTAATGTGTGAAGGTGTGACGTCTTCTGCCCGGCACCGAAGTAGGAAGATGCGGTTATTCTTAGCATGTGTCAATTTCTTGTATGATTTCGAAAGTAATTTCAATGTTGAGACTGATGAAGTACCATGTATGTCCTTTATATCCTTGTAAAAACCCATATTTCATGTTGTAGTAGATATCATAGCTCTCAGCAATATTATAGGAATGTTAATTATCGACCGTATTATTATACTGTTAATGATTTCGAGGTTCGGTCATTAATTATGAAAACTCAGTTTTGCGACGTTTCGAGATTTATTCTTCTCATAATCATGCCTACAACATTAAAATATAGTCTTACTACAATTATATTATTTGTAAGTGTGTATAGGTGTGTGTAAAGTCATACATTACTATAACTATTTACTTACATTAACTGTGAGATGAGCTACAGCAACCACATTACACTAAACACTTACCACTGTTCCATACTTATACACATATAACACATTACATTTGTATAGTGTTAGCGTTATGTAGTTATCTGACAGACTGCCAGCGATATAAAATTTTAATAGTACCTAACTAGAAAGTTGTTCAGTATTCCTATACCTGTAAACTATTGTCCATTTTAAAAAGAGTGAATAAGATTAGAATAACACTTGCTAAGACTTTGTACGTCCGTTTTCTTGTTAACTGAAAGGTGTTTATTCTTCTCTATTGTTAGCATTTCTAAGAATTGCCGTTTAAAGTGATTACTTTCTGCATGAATTACTTTAGCTTTGTGAAACTGAAACGAGTGACCGTGTGTACGGGCGTGTTGTGTTAGGGCCGTGGGATCAGGTCTGTTAGTATTTACTTTCTGGCAGCTATATTTATGTTGATAAATACGTGTTTTAAAATACTGTTCAGAAAAAACAACCGTAATATTTTTTTCCACAGTTTTCTTCACACGGTATTTCATATATTATGTTGGATCTTAGTTCTATTTCACCCTGTCTTTAGTATGCGTAAAACATTTATTATTGATAGTGTTAACGTTTTTGAAAGCTATTTTTGTATTGTGATTAGCATTAGTGAGGCTCTTGGAAAGTCTTTCTGCTAATGATTTGACATATGGAAGGGAAAAATATTTTTTAATTGTAGTAGTGTTATCTTGTTTACTGGATGTTGTATTCTGTCCTACAGGTGTATTACCATTTATTTGGTTATTAGTCACGTCTAAGTTATTTATTTGGGTTTTAGTGTTATCTACCATATTATGATTATGTCTGTAACTTTCTCGTAATATTTTGCAAATTATCTTGTGGGGGTACCCATTTGTTAGCAATAAGTCTACTAGTCTATTATCAATTTCTTTTTTGTAGATGTCTGTTGTAAGTCTGTGTGGACGATTTATCAGATTTTTAGCAACATTAATTTTGTAGTGGTATGGACAATGACTCGTGTAATGAATGTATCGTCCTGAGGTTAGTGGTTTTGGCCACCATTTTGTGTCAAGTTTACCATTGGCTTGGTGGAGTAATAAAACATCTAAAAATGAGATTGTGTTGTCCGATTTTTCTAATTCTACAGTGAAAACTATACGTGGATGAAAGTCATTGAATGTATCTATTATTATTGTTCTGCATATTAATCGGTATTGCTGTAATAATATCATCAACAATAATAGATACTATAATAATAATGCTATAATAATAGATACATTCAATGACTTTCATCCACGTATAGTTTTCACTGTAGAATTAGAAAAATCGGACAACACAATCTCATTTTTAGATGTTTTATTACTCCACCAAGCCAATGGTAAACTTGACACAAAATGGTGGCCAAAACCACTAACCTCAGGACGATACATTCATTACACGAGTCATTGTCCATACCACTACAAAATTAATGTTGCTAAAAATCTGATAAATCGTGCACACAGACTTACAACAGACATCTACAAAAAAGAAATTGATAATAGACTAGTAGACTTATTGCTAACAAATGGGTACCCCCACAAGATAATTTGCAAAATATTACGAGAAAGTTACAGACATAATCATAATATGGTAGATAACACTAAAACCCAAATAAATAACTTAGACGTGACTAATAACCAAATAAATGGTAATACACCTGTAGGACAGAATACAACATCCAGTAAACAAGATAACACTACTACAATTAAAAAATATTTTTCCCTTCCATATGTCAAATCATTAGCAGAAAGACTTTCCAAGATCCTCACTAATGCTAATCACAATACAAAAATAGCTTTCAAAAACGTTAACACTATCAATAATAAATGTTTTACGCATACTAAAGACAGGGATGAAATAGAACTAAGATCCAACATAATATATGAAATACCGTGTGAAGAAAACTGTGGAAAAAAATATTACGGTTGTTTTTTCTGAACAGTATTTTAAAACACGTATTTATCAACATAAATATAGCTGCCAGAAAGTAAATACTAACAGACCTGATCCCACGGCCCTAACACAACACGCCCGTACACACGGTCACTCGTTTCAGTTTCACAAAGCTAAAGTAATTCATGCAGAAAGTAATCACTTTAAACGGCAATTCTTAGAAATGCTAACAATAGAGAAGAATAAACACCTTTCAGTTAACAAGAAAACGGACGTACAAAGTCTTAGCAAGTGTTATTCTAATCTTATTCACTCTTTTTAAAATGGACAATAGTTTACAGGTATAGGAATACTGAACAACTTTCTAGTTAGGTACTATTAAAATTTTATATCGCTGGCAGTCTGTCAGATAACTACATAACGCTAACACTATACAAATGTAATGTGTTATATGTGTATAAGTATGGAACAGTGATAAGTGTTTAGTGTAATGTGGTTGCTGTAGCTCATCTCACAGTTAATGTAAGTAAATAGTTATAGTAATGTATGACTTTACACACACCTATACACACTTACAAATAATATAATTGTAGTAAGACTATATTTTAATGTTGTAGGCATGATTATGAGAAGAATAAATCTCGAAACGTGGCAAAACTGAGTTTTCATAATTAATGACCGAACCTCGAAATCATTAACAGTATATATATATATATATATAACAACACTTTAATTATTTAATGCTCGAACCCCAGACTCTTGGAAGTCTTTGACAATACATTAAATTCGTGTGTGTATGATGATGATGGATTTAATAGTAATAATAAAAACACTATGTAATTTGTTTTAAAATCTTTTAAATATTTATTAAACAAAAATTCTTATTTTGGTTGGGAATTAAACTCATTATTATTTGCGTGTGTGTGTAGTCTTAGCACACATCTAATTATTACATATAATTGATACTCTCGTATTACACCTAGACATATTGTACAATCTTATACTCTAATACATCTTCATAATTATCTAATATTGCTCTCGGCTTGCTCATTAGTATGATAATGATTAGATTATAGCCCCTCTTTTTATTTGTGTGTTTTATAATTTTTTTTTTAAGAGGCTACTAGATATTTAGGACTAGGCTTAAGGCCTAGAAGAAGCATAAAGTGTGCTGGGTCCAGTGAACGGGACTTGCAATTAAAACTCTCTATTAACAAACCAATAACAACTTTTATTATTTCCTGTGCTTTCGTAATTCACATAATTTCATATAAACAATTTTTCTGAATATTCATATATAATAAATTCCTAAATTTCTCTTTTTTTTTAAATATCACAACCTCAAGTATTTCAAATATCATTTCTTCACATAACACGTGACATAAAGAGAACACATAATTTAGATAACATACATATACATCACAGATACGTTTTACAAATAGAAATACAAAAGCCTAGTGAGAATACAGAAGCGAGTATGTTCTTACCACAAACATTTTATAATTCTTTAAAAGGCCTGCAACCGCCTGGCAAACTTTATCAAAAACAATTTATAACCCTGAAGGAAAACTGGATTGCTCATAATATCAAAAAATACATTTACAAGTTAAAATGTCAACACAGCCTGTATGGTTTTATAAAAGTACATTTATAAATTTAAAATGCTTGTAACAATCCTGTATAATTTTATAAAAATTGTAAAACTTTTAATTTTATAAAAATATAAAAGTTTAAAGAAAATCTGAATTAACCATAACAGCAAGAAAATACAATCATAAATTTAAGTGGCAGTACAGCCTGTATAATTTTATAAAAATTGTAAGATTTTTTTAATTTTATAAAAATATAAAAATTTAAAGAAAATCTGAATTGACCCGGCCGCTGACATGTGCCAGAGCTTGACCCAACATAAGGTAACATGTCCGGTGCCTGCATAGATCTGCACCAACCGGTGACTACTCCAGGTTAAAATGTGTGAAGAGGCCTAATGCAAATTAAAAAAACTCCCAACCCATTTATGAAATGTATAAAATAATTAACAAACAGAAATACCTAAGATTGTAATAGGAACCAGACCAGCCGGTCTAGCCCCCAGCATGTACAAACAGCACCCACCTACTTCACTAAAATACAGATTCCCCACAAACGTTTACAACCCCATTCAGAATCACAGTAAAAAAAAATAAAGCATAAAATTAATAACCGCCGGACACATGCCGGCGACCAGGTCTACAATTAATCTGGAGCATAATTACATTATGAGCACAATTTTACTGAAAGTTTGCAGCCAAAATTCTGTCCCGCTGGACGTGAGCACAATGAAGTATAACCTGAGTTTTTTTTTATGGATGGTTAAATTCACAAAACATGGTGTTGCTGTAGAGGCCTAGTGTAGTTAAAAAAAAGCTTAAATATCACCTCATCTGGTCCAGGTGGTTATAGTGGTGTGTGTCGTCTCCAGCAGCGGCGGAACTCGAGCCTAAAGGTGTTCAGATCATGATGAAGGTGGAATTACACAATGCTGGCGCCAGATCTTCGACTACATCGGGAACCCTAAGCATTCATCATAATTAATTGACTGACCACTAAACCATAACACACACATGCCACCCCAAACCCATTCCACTATGTTCATATAACACGTTAACATTTTTACTTTTTTGTTGTTCAGATTATTAGATCACACACAAGGATTCAATGAGGCATTATTAGATATAAATTTACAAAGCACCCTCACATACGTGTGAAAAGTTAACATTCTCAGACAGGCATTAAGCTTATAACGGCACGTGCTCACTCAGACAATTCAGTAAAGTTTCCCAGTTCCACAAAATTACATAATAAATTTTTCCTTTTACGCCCTTTTCACACGTAAAATTGGTATTTACAAAATACAAGGTATAGGCTGTTTTAGTGTCTAAAATAAATTAAATACTTGACAATTGAACATACATTAAATTTACGGCCACGAGGCAAGCTTCAACTTTTATCCATTCACATTCAAGTTAATTATGATTTAAATTTAAACTTTTTGCAATAAAATGAACAATATATACTTAGAGTACTTACCGGAAGGTCTATGGGCATTTACTTAGCCATGACAGAATAGAAAAAAGAACAAGTTAAAGAAACTCCACGCTGCCGAAAGAGAATTGTTTTCGCTACTGTAGCAGGCTGGCGACTAACTGACTCAACGTGCAGTTCGCGTGCTGGATCAGCAACTTAATTGTCGCCCCCTAGATCACGCCGGCATGCCTTAACTGCCGAAACATGGCAATACAGATCGCGTTGACTGACCACTTTGCCAACATTAATAAATTATATAAAAAGCTTCTATTCTTTTTTTTATACGAAGGCCCGGTTTCTCAAAAACCGGCACAAGATTATCTAATTATTTTCAAATAATCTAATCTCTTTTGATTTTACTGCATATGCATTGCTTTGCTTGCTAATAAAATTTACTAATTACTTTTATCCATTTAAATATCAAATTATAGATTCAAAATTATAGCTTCAAAGTTATTGATTCAAAATTATAGTTAAACATTCTTAAACATTACACTAATTATTGTACAAAGAATATTTACATTTGTAAAAATTATTAATTTATATTTGAATTAGATTGTCTCTCTTTTTACTTCGTTAATTATTGTCTTTGTGTGAGTCTCAGTTTACAAGTACATGGTCGTTTGTCACCTTATTGTTGTGGTAAATCGGCAGCGTGTCCTCTTCGGTCCTAGGTCCTTGATCCTGGATGCTCCTTTATCCTCCTGTAGTCCTGGAGTTCTGGAATCCTTGATCCTCGTCCTTCGTCCGTCGGATTCTCGTACGCTGGATTCTAATGCATGTACTTGGCTGCTCCCTCGTCTCCCGTCATAGCCTTAGGTTGCAGGTACTCTCACGAAAATGATGAGTAGTCGTGAAGACCCTGGCTGCTGCTGTGGTTGAGATACAAACGTTGTTGTCTTGGAACAGAGCCTCCCGCTGCTACAGTATAACTTGACAACAAACAAAAGAACCTTCGGCTAGTTGGGTTCGCGCACTTGCGTCTGCCAGTTCTGACGCGACGGTTGGAAATCCGTAATCTGGCGACGTGGTGGGGGTACTGGAGGGGCGAGCGGAGGTTCAGCACTTCGCTACAGAATGCGAATGTTTCATACAAGCGTCTGACTAAATAAAATATAACATTTCATGCAAATTTGTAACTTGTATATAATAAAAATAATATATTTTTTTATAACATATTATATATTTGACAATGTACACAGATTTTTCCTACTTTTGATAATTAATTATCTGTTCATATTGTTACTGAACGAAATTCTGCGTGTGAATATGAGGTGATTAATATTTCGTGTATTTAATTTAATTCGGAGCTTAAATGTCATGTGGGCTTCAAAACCTATTTCAAACATCTATAAAATATGTAAACCTAAAATATTACTAAACTTAAAATTATAAAATAGTATTAAGCATAGAGTTAAATGGAACTATTTACGATTCCCAAGCTGCAAACCATATTTTAAAGAAATATACGGCTCCAATAAGCGTACACACAGACGACATAATATGAACAAAACGAAATAATACATGCAAAACACTCGCTTATGAAGGATAAGGATTAAGTCATAAGAGGCAGTATAACATACCTGTCATTCTCGTATCTCATCTGCGTCTCACCATCGTCTTCCTGATTACTGCTGTCATCCTCGGACTCAGATTCAGATTCAGATGAGCTGACATCACTCACAGAAATAATGAAGCTATCAATGGCGTCATCAATGAGGACATCTTTGGATATATATTCATATTCTATCTTGCGTACGAGCTCGCAACATTTTTTCCATTTGGATTCTGAATATTCCGAAAATGCTTGCTCGCAAAGTCTACGCTTCACTTCTAGAGAGTCTGACACAGATTCACCCACTCTACCTTTGATGTCTGCCCACACCAACTCAATAGGATTGAGGTCTGTGTGATAGGGCGGCAGACGTAAAACACTGTGACCGGCATTGGTAAACATTTATCAATTTTGTAGGTCTTCTCACTAGGAACATTTTTTAATAACATCAGCAATTCCGCTTTTGTCAAACTACCTTCAAATTGGATGTTGTTGTGCGTAAGCCAATCAACTATGTCCTTTTTGAGCGACGATATTGTTGGCTTCCTATTCTCTTGTACGCTGTGATAACTAGCATTGTCTAATAATATCACACTGTTTGGACTTAAGTTCGGTAGCAGTTGCCTTTCCACCCAGGTTGAAAAATTGGTAAAGTTCATGTCGTCATGGTAGTCTCCTGTTTTTTGCTTTGATTTGAATATCAATAAGGCGTTGTTTATAAAGCCTTCCTCTCCCCCGGCATGCACAACAATAATGCGAGGACCTTTTCCTATAGCTTGTAATTTTCCCAGCTCTGTATCAGATTGCCAGCATGATGGGACAGAGTGAGTAGAATGAACGAATGTTTCATCTAAATACACTATTTTCCGACCATCCTGTCTGTACTGACGAATTTGTCTGAGGTACCTTCCTCTCCATGCCACGATATCAGGTTTTTCTATCAACAGCTTTCGAGAACTACGGCACCTTGTCCACCGGAACCCCATCTCTTTTAATATCCTTCGAAGATACTCTCTGCTACAGTCAAGTATATTTTCTGATTTTAACACTCTGTTCAATTTATTCAATGTAGGTACAGTTTTTTCATCACGTAAAATTCACTTATTTTCCGACGTATCACACCTTTCGTGAAGTCGTCTGTTTCGATCCTTTTCTTATGGACTGTTTTCTTGCCATCAGGTGTAGAAAACTGCAGACGACCCTTGGCCATAGACGTCTTCCCTTCCGCTATTACACGCTTCACCAATGACTTTGAAACTCCCGTTGCTTCACTTGTTGAAGCCACAACATTATAATTAAGTTTATTAACGGTTTTCTGTTCTCGTAGGTGAGCAGCTACGTTATAGACTATTTTTCTGGCTTGTCCCCTTAATGGCCGTCCAGATTTGCTAACAGACTACGAAGAAGCAGCCATAACTAAACTCAAATGACACTATCACTAGAATAACATGCTACACAACACTATATACATAAACACATTTACCAATAAAGTACACGCTACGCGATAAGGGATTATAGGACTACAACTAATAACTAACGAAAGAAAGAAAGAAAATGTGTATAAAACCGACAAAACAACAAGAGCGCGCAAAAACTGATACAGAAGTGGCAACGAAACTCTTGAGTCACCGCGTCTTCACGATGTGCACAGTACAGTGGTCAGACAGCATGTGACCCCCTCCACCACTCCTCTATGACGTCACACATCCACTCGGAGAGAATGTGCGGGGAAGTGGGCTTTGCGCAGGTTCTTTTGATCGTTGCACCTTTATAGTCGATCGAGAAAGAGATATAGTTGTTGAGCAGAGCCTCCGGCTGCCACGATGATTGAACGAGAAAGAGTTGTAGTTGTTGGGCAGAGCCTTGGGCTGCCACGATGATTGAACGAGAAAGAGAATGAAGTTAGCGCGTCTCACGTATTTATACCCAGGGCACTAAAATCATGTTTCGACAATATTTTGCATGTCAGAGTCTGTCGAAGGCGGCACTTCTCACACACGATTCTTGTCACACTTAATTCGCTCGTCTTCGCGATTTGCGAAGTCTTTTGCACATTACCTGATATTCATTCTGTCGGTAATTTTTATGTGTTCACCATGTACAAACCGTTTTCCTTTATCTTAATTAACATAAGTTCTATTTATTTTTATTTTTATTAATTATTTTTTATTCTATTTATTTTTACTGTAATTACACTTTTTATCCTTTTTACACTATTTTTTATACACATTTGCGTCATATTTTTATACATATTTTGGTGTATTTGGTTTTGTGCTATTATGCATACAATCTTTACAAAATAAATAAATTAACATAATTAATAGCGTTCCTTAAGGTTGACGCTTTTCAGGAATTGACAGGTCTCACGCACACATGTAACATACGCGTGTACACAGAGACAGAGCAGCTGGCGTGATCCACCTGTTCCAACATGAAAGTTTGGTCGTTCAGATTGCAAGCTGAATTATTATTGCTAACAATATGAATTATTTATTTATTTTAATTAATTATTTCAATTACTTTTTGCAATGCACAGTACCCTATACATTTGTACTGTTGCATTATATTGCAACAGATCAAATTTTATTATACTAATAAGGATATACCGAGTGTGTAAAATTCATAAACAAGTCTATTATGGAGGAGATGAAAAATTATTTATTATACACACAAATATAGTTTTTAAAGATGTGTATTATATTATAAATTGTCATTTATTGATAATAGAAATAACTTTTTGTATTGTTCGATAACATAAATCGATTTTACTTGGTTGCTGCAACGTCCTCGTCTCGTCTCGTCGCTCCCGTCCTGGCGTCCTCTTCTACAGCGTCACTCCTTCCTGGTGACCTCTTCGTCTTGTCGTCCTCTTTTACGGCAGGTGGGTCCAGCGGCGATATTTCAATGATTCTCGTTGTTATGTTTGACTGCTAACATTAATTAGTTTCTTCATAAATTGTTCACTCACAATGATTATAAATTTCACTCGTACAGTTTATTATTAATTTATATTTTATATTTTCTTAATCTCAGGATTAATATGGGTATTAACTAATGCGGTGGGTTTAATGTACACCTTCCACGATATCTTGAAGTGTCTTTAAATTCCCTAAGCGGATATCTTAACTTACACGAAAACAGCACTGTATTATATTTTAAATTTTATCTAAATACTTTACCCACTCGGTTTTTAACGCAAAACTTCGTTAAGAATTACCAAGGTTTATTTTATATATGATATTTCGACGTTCGTAAGAGAACAACTCTCTTCACCGGGCACAACTTCCCCTTGCAACTTCTAGAGACAGACTGTGTCCATCCTAACTCTACAACGTATGCATCTCACTGAATTTAGTGTATTCTGATAGGCTAAGCCCAAGTCACATGATTGATGGAACAAACAGATATACGAATTTCATGAAAACTTTGTATAATTTAGCAAAGTCCTGCATGGAAATTATCTACAAATTTTATTACCCTATCATTGATAAGAGTTACAATTGAGTTTTTCTTTACTTAACAAACCATATTTCTAAAATAGTTATGAACCTCAGAGTATACACAAATTGAACCTATTTACCTAAATAATTCCTTGTCAAAGTTTCACGTCAATCGGTTAGCTACCACTGAAGCTATAGCGATCGCACATTATCGCACCCGTACACGCGCACAAAATTCACACAAAAAATACATGACAATATAGAACACCTTTTTATGAAGAGTTTGGTATACCCTACATGCTTATCCATTTCTAAATACAAAACCTACGACTAAAAGGCAAAATATTACATAAAACCAATTTAAACAAGAAAATGCCCGTCATCCATGTGCTCTGATATAAACAACATAGCATATCATCCTGTGTTCTGTTTCAGGATTAACCCCACCACATGTACAAAAAATTTTTTATATGGAATACAAACTTTTTTTTTTCTTTCTAACCTAAATTGGCATAACTTCCTCCCAATAATCATAATCATCCAAATAATAACATAATAAGTTCAAAAATCAAAACAACTGAATAGTTTCTATCAAACAACATTTCCCCAACTGTCACTTTGACAGCCCTAATTGCAAACAAACAACCGCACATGGCTGGATATCTCCAAACATTCCTGAACACTGATAAGGATGTCCATATCTGACGTCATTCGGCTATATCTATTCAGTTCATCCATACATTTTCCAACATGATTACAATTATTCTTACTTTACACATATTTTTCTACAATTTCCTACCAGTCATTCCACCTATACCCTGGCATTCTAGTTTAATTATCTTTAACATAATATTTTCTTAAGGATGATGCATGGAACTTCCCTATCACCCTGTTTGTATTTGGGTTAGTGACAATGTATGTATTTTTACCCACTTGTTCCGATAAAATATATGGACCGTTGTATAATCTAAAGAATTTTGCTGCCGTATTATCTTCCCTGTGGCCAACATTTAACGCACGCAAGAGTACCTTCTCGCCAGTTTTGAAGGTTACCAGTTTGTGATCCGCATTAAATTTCTCACCAGTTTGTGATCCGCATTAAATTTCTCCGTCCGTTCTTCGGCACATTTTTTTAATGCGTCTCCTTGCCTCTATCTTTTTAACCATATTTGGAATAAGCAAATTCTGCGTTGCAATCCTCCTGATGCACCCATCCCAGACACGCTTTGTCATTTCCCCGGGTTGCAGTTCGTTGGGTGTAAATCCTGTCGTGTCATTGTAATTCCCGTTGATGGACGCCTCGAAAAACTCGAGATACTCCAGCCACCTACTCTGGTTGGTATTACAATAAGTGCGAAACAGACGCCCTAACTCCCTGTTGACCCTTTCGGCGAGGTTACCTTGCGGTCTCCGGATTGCTGTCAACACTGCCTGTATATTGTGCTTCTCTAATTTGGACTGCCATTTCTTGTTGGTGAATTGCTTAGCCTGGTCAGATAGAATTTTCTTCACCGGACCATATTTCGGAATGTATTTATTTAATACAATATTTAATACTGCCATCGTGGTAGGTCGTCCAATTGCATATAAACTTACGTTAGAAAATGCATCTGTGCAAACAACCAGGTTCTTCATACCCCTTGAAGCACGTGGTAGCGGACCTAAAAAATCGATACACAGTAGATCATTCTTATTCTTGGTAATGATGTTACCCATCTCCACATAGGTCTGTTGATTTCGGTATTTAGCTGTCTGGCATATGTGAGATATTCGCAAAATAGACTTAACTTTCCTTGCCATGTTCAACCACACGAAGTCTTCTCTCATCGCCAAATAACATTTATAAGCTCCAGCATGAGCATGACTTTCATGAAAAGCCCACGTTAAATCTTCTGCGAGATCATCAGGAACTATAATCTTCCATTGCCCGTCGATTATTTTATACAGTACATCCCTGTCGATTCTGTACTTCGGGTTGTCTTCCCTTTGTATTTCTTCACTAATTTTTCTTAAATTTGCGTCCTTCTGTTGTTCAAGATTTAAAAATTTCAACCTATTCTTTAAGTTATCTGGTAATGTATACTTGACTGCTAGAATTTGAATTTCACTCCTGGTCGCGGAGTACTGTTCTTTGATGATGGGGGGATATCTACTTAGAGTATCAGCAGTTTTATTCTCACTGGCTTTACAATATTTGATGCTGAAATCATATTCTTGGATCGCCATGATCCATCGCGATATCCGCGCATTGGCCAGTTTACAATTAAGCATGAAAGATAAAGCCTGATTATCTGAGAGAATTTCAAAGTGTTGACCCACCAGGTAATATCTAAGTTTACTGATACAATACACAATTGCAAGAATCTCTTTTTCAGACGTAAAATAATTTCTTTCGGCTCCTTTTAAAGATCTACTTACATGTGCAATTTCCTTATGTTCTTCTTTATTATTTCTTTGATATAACACACCATCGATTTCGTAGTCTGAAGCATCACAGTTGAGCACATGTTTTCCTTCTTTTTCCGGGTGGAACACGTGTAAGTTCTTGGTGTATAATTTTTTTGTAGCGTTGAAAGCTGCCTCATGTCGCTCTTCCCATCTCCATTTGGTGTTCTTCCTTAACAATTCCAGCAGCGGTTCTATGGTTTTTGAATATTCCGGTGTGAAACGGCGAAAATATCCAGTCAATCCAAGGAACGCCCTTATATCTTTCGCTTTTGTTGGATCTGGAAATTCCGTAATGCCCTGAATTTTCTCCGGGTCAGTACTAACACCATCCGCAGAAATAATATGCCCCAGGAACTTTATTTGTGATTTTCCAAATTCGCATTTTTCTAAGTTGAGCGCAAGGTTCGCATCTCGTAACTTGCGGAAAACGATATCCAGGTGCTGCATATGTTCCTCAAACTACTTCGATATAATAAGTATGTCGCCAACAAACACACTTACAAAATCGTCGATCTCCGGCCCTAATGCCAATTCAAGACATTTAACCATAGCAGCTAGGCTGGTAACCAAACCAAAAGGTACTACCTTTAACTGGTAATATTTATTTTTATATTAAAAGGCTGTGAATTTTCGATCTTCTTTGGCTAAAGGAATCTGCCAAAACTCACTTTTTAGGTCAAGACGCGACATGTATTTTACTCCTTGACATTTTACAAACAAATTTTCTGCGTTGGGAGCACCATCGTAACATTTTTTTGTTCTATTATTAAGATTTCGCATATCTAAGCAGATGTGTATATCGTTATTTTTGTTTCTTAACGACCACCATCGGGTTTACAAAATTACTATCTGCTCGTTCAATAATATTATTCTCTAACATTTTATTTATTTCGCCTTCAACATGTTGCTGATAATGTAATGGGATCGGATAAATTTTCTTATAAATTTATTCTCGTCGCTAACTTGTATTTTATGTTCATAAACGTTGGTAATTGTGTGCTGTGTGTTGAAAATCGATTCATATTTATTTAAAAGATTATTTAAATGCTTTCGTTGACCATCCGTTACCTCCTTATCGGGCGCACCACCCTTAGCTGCTATCTTATCTAAGCGATTAACAGCTGGCTTCTGTAAGTCGACGGGACTATATCGGTCAACCGCATTGTCACATTCACTTCCCTGACTGAGAGAATAACCCAAATTAATTTTATGTTTTGTATTTTTAACTGTGCATTCAAGCGTTTTATTAGTGAAATCAATTGTAGCGTGTACTTTCCTTAATGTATCAGTGCCTACTATAACGTCGTACACTAGATTTTTACTATAAAACAGGTATTTCCATTTCCATCCCTTGTGAATTTATTGTGATAAGTGCTAGCTTATTTATAGTTTGAGAATCACCTGTGGCTGTTGTGACAACTGTATTATTGACAGGTAAGATCGGTGTTTTTTAAAATTGGTGTCTATGTTTGTTAATGAATTTTTCGCTGATTAGAGAAATTTGCGCACCAGTATCAAATAATACATTTCCGACACATCCATTAATTTTCGCTCTCACAACAACATCATTATAATTCTTATTTCTAACATTTTCCACATCATCATCAACACAATTGTTATATATTAATTCATCTCTAACGTCAACAGGATATAGGCCTGAAGCAATGTATACATTCTTACTACTATTATCGTTTACATAAGATTTTCGTCATTGCTGTTCGTTATGGTATGTTTTATTTGTAATTTTATCCTTTGTTTTATTTATATTTTTCAATTTATCGCACGGACTCACGCCGTGCAACCCTACTCGTTTTTTGATTGCTCTTCGCTGGTATTTGCTTCGGTAATTGCCAATACATTTCTTTGATTGAACTTTTGGAAATTAGGTTTATTTTTATATTGTTGTGGTTGCTTTGCTGTTGTTGTTTTTGTGGTTGTTGTGGCTGAAATTGTTTACGAGCCGGTTCACTATTATTATTACTATTATTTTGACTGTCAACATTATCCCATTTGGTTAACAATAGGAGTAGTTCCTCCAATGACTTAATACCTTGTGTATTTACGGCGATTTGAATACCTCGTCCGAAATGATGAGCTAATTTATTAACTATCTCTGACTCTGTCAATTCTGGTTCAAGATACTTCGCACGAGATATGAGTTGGATTAAATAATTTTCTTTAGACCCTTTTAAAGTGGAATACCTACCAAACTCCAGCTGTACGCGTATTTTTCGCTGTATTTCGCTGTTCCAGTATCCCGCCCTAAAATGTTGTACCAGATCTTTATATGTAACTATTTTATTTTGTACTACCGTGAACCACTCAGCTGCAGTACCCTTTAATCTCCTGACTACATAGTTTACTTTATCCATCTCACTCAGGGTGTCGCCTATTGTGGCCAAGTCTCGCTGGCAGTTATTCAGGAAGAGAAGCGGATTCTCGTAGTCCCTCCCAAAGAATTTCAACTGTGAATTGTTTTCTTCTACAGCTCTATAGATGAACGTGGTCTGGTTCGCCGTTGTCGAGGTACTCTGGAGTCGGGTCAGCTGTTGTTTCAATTCTTGTATCTGCTGTTCTTGTTCAGCTACGAGCTCACTCACAGTAGATGTGTGTTGACCTACTCTTTCCTCTATTCAAGTGATTTTAGCTTCACATTCACTGATGCGAGAATTGTTCGCTTCTACAACGGTCTCAACATTGCTGCGAATTATTTCTACCTTTTCGCCTATACTTTTTTAGGTTGACTCTAAAAGTTGTTTATTTTGCTTAGCCTGGTCATGAACGGCCGTATAAATTTTTTTATTCTCATCATGAAGTGATTGTAGCGACTTATTTTGCTTTAACGCTACTTCTTCTGAGAGTTTTTGCATATTTGCTTTATTCTCTTCCGACATTTTCTGCATATTAGCAAGGATTGCCGCTAATGTATTCTGTAATTCCGCTGATTCGGCCATCTTGATTATTTATTATTATAAATTTAATAAATATTATAATTTGTTTATTTATCGTAATCGCACTATTATTATTATTATTATTATGTATAACGTCCGTTTATATGTTACTTATTATTATCGTGCAGTATCTCAATCAAATGTAGACCAGCTTAATCTAACACAGATACAAATAATAATTCAATCTCCATATAGATAATTACTACTATTGTTCAAATATCTGATAAGAGAAAGTATTCAAACTTTTATCTACACACCCTGATAACACAGAACAGCACTTATTATTAAGTTCAATGAATTTAGTCTCTACACACTCAAAATAATATTTCTTTTTTTAAAACTAATGCAAAAAATCGAGCCCAACGTTGGCCAGCGCCAAATATCCTTATGCAACAGATCAAATTTTATTATATTAATAAGGATATACCGAGTGTGTAAAATTCATAAACAAATCTATTATAGAGGAGATGAAAAATTATTTATTATACACACAAATATAGTTTTTAAAGATGTGTATTATATTATAAATTGTCATGTATTGATAATAGAAATAACTTTTTGTATTGTTCGATAATATAAATCGATTTTACTTGGTTGCTGCAACGTCCTCGTCTCGTCTCGTCGCTCCCGTCCTGGCGTCCTCTTCTACAGCGTCACTCCTTCCTGGTGACCTCTTCGTCTTGTCGTCCTCTTTTACGGCAGGTGGCTCCAGCGGCGATATTTCAATGATTCTCGTTGTTATGTTTGACTGCTAACATTAATTAGTTTCTTCATAAATTGTTCACTCACAATGATTATAAATTTCACTCGTACAGTTTATTATTAATTTATATTTTATATTTTCTTAATCTCAGCATTAATATGGGTATTAACTAATGCGGTGGGTTTAATGTACACCTTCCACGATATCTTGAAGTGTCTTTAAATTCCCTAAGCGGATATCTTAACTTACACGAAAACAGCACTGTATTATATTTTAAATTTTATCTAAATACTTTACCCACTCGGTTTTTAACGCAAAACTTCGTTAAGAATTACCAAGGTTTATTTTATATATGATATTTCGACGTTCGTAAGAGAACAACTCTCTTCACCGGGCACAACTTCCCCTTGCAACTTCTAGAGACAGACTGTGTCCATCCTAACTCTACAACGTATGCATCTCACTGAATTTAGTGTATTCTGATAGGCTAAGCCCAAGTCACATGATTGATGGAACAAACAGATATACGAATTTCATGAAAACTTTGTATAATTTAGCAAAGTCCTGCATGGAAATTATCTACAAATTTTATTACCCTATCATTGATAAGAGTTACAATTGAGTTTTTCTTTACTTAACAAACCATATTTCTAAAATAGTTATGAACCTCAGAGTATACACAAATTGAACCTATTTACCTAAATAATTCCTTGTCAAAGTTTCACGTCAATCGGTTAGCTACCACTGAAGCTATAGCGATCGCACATTATCGCACCCGTACACGCGCACAAAATTCACACAAAAAATACATGACAATATAGAACACCTTTTTATGAAGAGTTTGGTATACCCTACATTCTTATCCATTTCTAAATACAAAACCTACGACTAAAAGGCAAAATATTACATAAAACCAATTTAAACAAGAAAATGCCCGTCATCCATGTGCTCTGATATAAACAACATAGCATATCATCCTGTGTTCTGTTTCAGGATTAACCCCACCACATGTACAAAAAATTTTTTATATGGAATACAAACTTTTTTTTTTCTTTCTAACCTAAATTGGCATAACTTCCTCCCAATAATCATAATCATCCAAATAATAACATAATAAGTTCAAAAATCAAAACAACTGAATAGTTTCTATCAAACAACATTTCCCCAACTGTCACTTTGACAGCCCTAATTGCAAACAAACAACCGCACATGGCTGGATATCTCCAAACATTCCTGAACACTGATAAGGATGTCCATATCTGACGTCATTCGGCTATATCTATTCAGTTCATCCATACATTTTCCAACATGATTACAATTATTCTTACTTTACACATATTTTTCTACAATTTCCTACCAGTCATTCCACCTATACCTTGGCATTCTAGTTTAATTATCTTTAACATAATATTTTCTTAAGGATGATGCATGGAACTTCCCTATCACCCTGTTTGTATTTGGGTTAGTGACAATGTATGTATTTTTACCCACTTGTTCCGATAAAATATATGGACCGTTGTATAATCTAAAGAATTTTGCTGCCGTATTATCTTCCCTGTGGCCAACATTTAACGCACGCAAGAGTACCTTCTCGCCAGTTTTGAAGGTTACCAGTTTGTGATCCGCATTAAATTTCTCCGTCCGTTCTTCGGCACATTTTTTTAATGCGTCTCCTTGCCTCTATCTTTTTAACCATATTTGGAATAAGCAAATTCTGCGTTGCAATCCTCCTGATGCACCCATCCCAGACACGCTTTGTCATTTCCCCGGGTTGCAGTTCGTTGGGTGTAAATCCTGTCGTGTCATTGTAATTCCCGTTGATGGACGCCTCGAAAAACTCGAGATACTCCAGCCACCTACTCTGGTTGGTATTACAATAAGTGCGAAACAGACGCCCTAACTCCCTGTTGACCCTTTCGGCGAGGTTACCTTGCGGTCTCCGGATTGCTGTCAACACTGCCTGTATATTGTGCTTCTCTAATTTGGACTGCCATTTCTTGTTGGTGAATTGCTTAGCCTGGTCAGATAGAATTTTCTTCACCGAACCATATTTCGGAATGTATTTATTTAATACAACATTTAATACTGCCATCGTGGTAGGTCGTCCAATTGCATATAAACTTACGTTAGAAAATGCATCTGTGCAAACAACCAGGTTCTTCATACCCCTTGAAGCACGTGGTAGCGGACCTAAAAAATCGATACACAGTAGATCATTCTTATTCTTGGTAATGATGTTACCCATCTCCACATAGGTCTGTTGATTTGGGTATTTAGCTGTCTGGCATATGTGACATATTCGCAAAATAGACTTAACTTTCCTTGCCATGTTCAACCACACGAAGTCTTCTCTCATCGCCAAATAACATTTATAAGCTCCAGCATGAGCATGACTTTCATGAAAAGCCCACGTTAAATCTTCTGCGAGATCATCAGGAACTATAATCTTCCATTGCCCGTCGATTATTTTATACAGTACATCCCTGTCGATTCTGTACTTCGGGTTGTCTTCCCTTTGTATTTCTTCACTAATTTTTCTTAAATTTGCGTCCTTCTGTTGTTCAAGATTTAAAAATTTCAACCTATTCTTTAAGTCATCTGGTAATGTATACTTGACTGCTAGAATTTGAATTTCACTCCTGGTCGCGGAGTACTGTTCTTTGATGATGGGGGGATATCTACTTAGAGTATCAGCAGTTTTATTCTCACTGGCTTTACAATATTTGATGCTGAAATCATATTCTTGGATCGCCATGATCCATCGCGATATCCGCGCATTGGCCAGTTTACAATTAAGCATGAAAGATAAAGCCTGATTATCTGAGAGAATTTCAAAGTGTTGACCCACCAGGTAATATCTAAGTTTACTGATACAATACACAATTGCAAGAATCTCTTTTTCAGACGTAAATAATTTCTTTCGGCTTCTTTTAAAGATCTACTTACATGTGCAATTTCCTTATGTTCTTCTTTATTATTTCTTTGATATAACACACCATCGATTTCGTAGTCTGAAGCATCACAGTTGAGCACATGTTTTCCTTCTTTTTCCGGGTGGAACACGTGTAAGTTCTTGGTGTATAATTTTTTTGTAGCGTTGAAAGCTGCCTCATGTCGCTCTTCCCATCTCCATTTGGTGTTCTTCCTTAACAATTCCAGCAGCGGTTCTATGGTTTTTGAATATTCCGGTGTGAAACGGCGAAAATATCCAGTCAATCCAAGGAACGCCCTTATATCTTTCGCTTTTGTTGGATCTGGAAATTCCGTAATGCCCTGAATTTTCTCCGGGTCAGTACTAACACCATCCGCAGAAATAATATGCCCCAGGAACTTTATTTGTGATTTTCCAAATTCGCATTTTTCTAAGTTGAGCGCAAGGTTCGCATCTCGTAACTTGCGGAAAACGATATCCAGGTGCTGCATATGTTCCTCAAACTACTTCGATATAATAAGTATGTCGCCAACAAACACACTTACAAAATCGTCGATCTCCGGCCCTAATGCCAATTCAAGACACTTAACCATAGCAGCTAGGCTGGTAACCAAACCAAAAGGTACTACCTTTAACTGGTAATATTTATTTTTATATTAAAAGGCTGTGAATTTTCGATCTTCTTTGGCTAAAGGAATCTGCCAAAACTCACTTTTTAGGTCAAGACGCGACATGTATTTTACTCCTTGACATTTTACAAACAAATTTTCTGCGTTGGGAGCACCATCGTAACATTTTTTTGTTCTATTATTAAGATTTCGCATATCTAAGCAGATGTGTATATCGTTATTTTTGTTTCTTAACGACCACCATCGGGTTTACAAAATTACTATCTGCTCGTTCAATAATATTATTCTCTAACATTTTATTTATTTCGCCTTCAACATGTTGCTGATAATGTAATGGGATCGGATAAATTTTCTTATAAATTTATTCTCGTCGCTAACTTGTATTTTATGTTCATAAACGTTGGTAATTGTGTGCTGTGTGTTGAAAATCGATTCATATTTATTTAAAAGATTATTTAAATGCTTTCGTTGACCATCCGTTACCTCCTTATCGGGCGCACCACCCTTAGCTGCTATCTTATCTAAGCGATTAACAGCTGGCTTCTGTAAGTCGACGGGACTATATCGGTCAACCGCATTGTCACATTCACTTCCCTGACTGAGAGAATAACCCAAATTAATTTTATGTTTTGTATTTTTAACTGTGCATTCAAGCGTTTTATTAGTGAAATCAATTGTAGCGTGTACTTTCCTTAATGTATCAGTGCCTACTATAACGTCGTACACTAGATTTTTACTATAAAACAGGTATTTCCATTTCCATCCCTTGTGAATTTATTGTGATAAGTGCTAGCTTATTTATAGTTTGAGAATCACCTGTGGCTGTTGTGACAACTGTATTATTGACAGGTAAGATCGGTGTTTTTTAAAATTGGTGTCTATGTTTGTTAATGAATTTTTCGCTGATTAGAGAAATTTGCGCACCAGTATCAAATAATACATTTCCGACACATCCATTAATTTTCGCTCTCACAACAACATCATTATAATTCTTATTTCTAACATTTTCCACATCATCATCAACACAATTGTTATATATTAATTCATCTCTAACGTCAACAGGATATAGGCCTGAAGCAATGTATACATTCTTACTACTATTATCGTTTACATAAGATTTTCGTCATTGCTGTTCGTTATGGTATGTTTTATTTGTAATTTTATCCTTTGTTTTATTTATATTTTTCAATTTATCGCACGGACTCACGCCGTGCAACCCTACTCGTTTTTTGATTGCTCTTCGCTGGTATTTGCTTCGGTAATTGCCAATACATTTCTTTGATTGAACTTTTGGAAATTAGGTTTATTTTTATATTGTTGTGGTTGCTTTGCTGTTGTTGTTTTTGTGGTTGTTGTGGCTGAAATTGTTTACGAGCCGGTTCACTATTATTATTACTATTATTTTGACTGTCAACATTATCCCATTTGGTTAACAATAGGAGTAGTTCCTCCAATGACTTAATACCTTGTGTATTTACGGCGATTTGAATACCTCGTCCGAAATGATGAGCTAATTTATTAACTATCTCTGACTCTGTCAATTCTGGTTCAAGATACTTCGCACGAGATATGAGTTGGATTAAATAATTTTCTTTAGACCCTTTTAAAGTGGAATACCTACCAAACTCCAGCTGTACGCGTATTTTTCGCTGTATTTCGCTGTTCCAGTATCCCGCCCTAAAATGTTGTACCAGATCTTTATATGTAACTATTTTATTTTGTACTACCGTGAACCACTCAGCTGCAGTACCCTTTAATCTCCTGACTACATAGTTTACTTTATCCATCTCACTCAGGGTGTCGCCTATTGTGGCCAAGTCTCGCTGGCAGTTATTCAGGAAGAGAAGCGGATTCTCGTAGTCCCTCCCAAAGAATTTCAACTGTGAATTGTTTTCTTCTACAGCTCTATAGATGAACGTGGTCTGGTTCGCCGTTGTCGAGGTACTCTGGAGTCGGGTCAGCTGTTGTTTCAATTCTTGTATCTGCTGTTCTTGTTCAGCTACGAGCTCACTCACAGTAGATGTGTGTTGACCTACTCTTTCCTCTATTCAAGTGATTTTAGCTTCACATTCACTGATGCGAGAATTGTTCGCTTCTACAACGGTCTCAACATTGCTGCGAATTATTTCTACCTTTTCGCCTATACTTTTTTAGGTTGACTCTAAAAGTTGTTTATTTTGCTTAGCCTGGTCATGAACGGCCGTATAAATTTTTTTATTCTCATCATGAAGTGATTGTAGCGACTTATTTTGCTTTAACGCTACTTCTTCTGAGAGTTTTTGCATATTTGCTTTATTCTCTTCCGACATTTTCTGCATATTAGCAAGGATTGCCGCTAATGTATTCTGTAATTCCGCTGATTCGGCCATCTTGATTATTTATTATTATAAATTTAATAAATATTATAATTTGTTTATTTATCGTAATCGCACTATTATTATTATTATTATGTATAACGTCCGTTTATATGTTACTTATTATTATCGTGCAGTATCTCAATCAAATGTAGACCAGCTTAATCTAACACAGATACAAATAATAATTCAATCTCCATATAGATAATTACTACTATTGTTCAAATATCTGATAAGAGAAAGTATTCAAACTTTTATCTACACACCCTGATAACACAGAACAGCACTTATTATTAAGTTCAATGAATTTAGTCTCTACACACTCAAAATAATATTTCTTTTTTTAAAACTAATGCAAAAAATCGAGCCCAACGTTGGCCAGCGCCAAATATCCTTATGCAACAGATCAAATTTTATTATATTAATAAGGATATACCGAGTGTGTAAAATTCATAAACAAATCTATTATAGAGGAGATGAAAAATTATTTATTATACACACAAATATAGTTTTTAAAGATGTGTATTATATTATAAATTGTCATGTATTGATAATAGAAATAACTTTTTGTATTGTTCGATAATATAAATCGATTTTACTTGGTTGCTGCAACGTCCTCGTCTCGTCTCGTCGCTCCCGTCCTGGCGTCCTCTTCTACAGCGTCACTCCTTCCTGGTGACCTCTTCGTCTTGTCGTCCTCTTTTACGGCAGGTGGCTCCAGCGGCGATATTTCAATGATTCTCGTTGTTATGTTTGACTGCTAACATTAATTAGTTTCTTCATAAATTGTTCACTCACAATGATTATAAATTTCACTCGTACAGTTTATTATTAATTTATATTTTATATTTTCTTAATCTCAGGATTAATATGGGTATTAACTAATGCGGTGGGTTTAATGTACACCTTCCACGATATCTTGAAGTGTCTTTAAATTCCCTAAGCGGATATCTTAACTTACACGAAAACAGCACTGTATTATATTTTAAATTTTATCTAAATACTTTACCCACTCGGTTTTTAACGCAAAACTTCGTTAAGAATTACCAAGGTTTATTTTATATATGATATTTCGACGTTCGTAAGAGAACAACTCTCTTCACCGGGCACAACTTCCCCTTGCAACTTCTAGAGACAGACTGTGTCCATCCTAACTCTACAACGTATGCATCTCACTGAATTTAGTGTATTCTGATAGGCTAAGCCCAAGTCACATGATTGATGGAACAAACAGATATACGAATTTCATGAAAACTTTGTATAATTTAGCAAAGTCCTGCATGGAAATTATCTACAAATTTTATTACCCTATCATTGATAAGAGTTACAATTGAGTTTTTCTTTACTTAACAAACCATATTTCTAAAATAGTTATGAACCTCAGAGTATACACAAATTGAACCTATTTACCTAAATAATTCCTTGTCAAAGTTTCACGTCAATCGGTTAGCTACCACTGAAGCTATAGCGATCGCACATTATCGCACCCGTACACGCGCACAAAATTCACACAAAAAATACATGACAATATAGAACACCTTTTTATGAAGAGTTTGGTATACCCTACATGCTTATCCATTTCTAAATACAAAACCTACGACTAAAAGGCAAAATATTACATAAAACCAATTTAAACAAGAAAATGCCCGTCATCCATGTGCTCTGATATAAACAACATAGCATATCATCCTGTGTTCTGTTTCAGGATTAACCCCACCACATGTACAAAAAATTTTTTATATGGAATACAAACTTTTTTTTTTCTTTCTAACCTAAATTGGCATAACTTCCTCCCAATAATCATAATCATCCAAATAATAACATAATAAGTTCAAAAATCAAAACAACTGAATAGTTTCTATCAAACATTTCCCCAACTGTCACTTTGACAGCCCTAATTGCAAACAAACAACCGCACATGGCTGGATATCTCCAAACATTCCTGAACACTGATAAGGATGTCCATATCTGACGTCATTCGGCTATATCTATTCAGTTCATCCATACATTTTCCAACATGATTACAATTATTCTTACTTTACACATATTTTTCTACAATTTCCTACCAGTCATTCCACCTATACCTTGGCATTCTAGTTTAATTATCTTTAACATAATATTTTCTTAAGGATGATGCATGGAACTTCCCTATCACCCTGTTTGTATTTGGGTTAGTGACAATGTATGTATTTTTACCCACTTGTTCCGATAAAATATATGGACCGTTGTATAATCTAAAGAATTTTGCTGCCGTATTATCTTCCCTGTGGCCAACATTTAACGCACGCAAGAGTACCTTCTCGCCAGTTTTGAAGGTTACCAGTTTGTGATCCGCATTAAATTTCTCCGTCCGTTCTTCGGCACATTTTTTTAATGCGTCTCCTTGCCTCTATCTTTTTAACCATATTTGGAATAAGCAAATTCTGCGTTGCAATCCTCCTGATGCACCCATCCCAGACACGCTTTGTCATTTCCCCGGGTTGCAGTTCGTTGGGTGTAAATCCTGTCGTGTCATTGTAATTCCCGTTGATGGACGCCTCGAAAAACTCGAGATACTCCAGCCACCTACTCTGGTTGGTATTACAATAAGTGCGAAACAGACGCCCTAACTCCCTGTTGACCCTTTCGGCGAGGTTACCTTGCGGTCTCCGGATTGCTGTCAACACTGCCTGTATATTGTGCTTCTCTAATTTGGACTGCCATTTCTTGTTGGTGAATTGCTTAGCCTGGTCAGATAGAATTTTCTTCACCGGACCATATTTCGGAATGTATTTATTTAATACAACATTTAATACTGCCATCGTGGTAGGTCGTCCAATTGCATATAAACTTACGTTAGAAAATGCATCTGTGCAAACAACCAGGTTCTTCATACCCCTTGAAGCACGTGGTAGCGGACCTAAAAAATCGATACACAGTAGATCATTCTTATTCTTGGTAATGATGTTACCCATCTCCACATAGGTCTGTTGATTTGGGTATTTAGCTGTCTGGCATATGTGACATATTCGCAAAATAGACTTAACTTTCCTTGCCATGTTCAACCACACGAAGTCTTCTCTCATCGCCAAATAACATTTATAAGCTCCAGCATGAGCATGACTTTCATGAAAAGCCCACGTTAAATCTTCTGCGAGATCATCAGGAACTATAATCTTCCATTGCCCGTCGATTATTTTATACAGTACATCCCTGTCGATTCTGTACTTCGGGTTGTCTTCCCTTTGTATTTCTTCACTAATTTTTCTTAAATTTGCGTCCTTCTGTTGTTCAAGATTTAAAAATTTCAACCTATTCTTTAAGTCATCTGGTAATGTATACTTGACTGCTAGAATTTGAATTTCACTCCTGGTCGCGGAGTACTGTTCTTTGATGATGGGGGGATATCTACTTAGAGTATCAGCAGTTTTATTCTCACTGGCTTTACAATATTTGATGCTGAAATCATATTCTTGGATCGCCATGATCCATCGCGATATCCGCGCATTGGCCAGTTTACAATTAAGCATGAAAGATAAAGCCTGATTATCTGAGAGAATTTCAAAGTGTTGACCCACCAGGTAATATCTAAGTTTACTGATACAATACACAATTGCAAGAATCTCTTTTTCAGACGTAAATAATTTCTTTCGGCTTCTTTTAAAGATCTACTTACATGTGCAATTTCCTTATGTTCTTCTTTATTATTTCTTTGATATAACACACCATCGATTTCGTAGTCTGAAGCATCACAGTTGAGCACATGTTTTCCTTCTTTTTCCGGGTGGAACACGTGTAAATTCTTGGTGTATAATTTTTTTGTAGCGTTGAAAGCTGCCTCATGTCGCTCTTCCCATCTCCATTTGGTGTTCTTCCTTAACAATTCCAGCAGCGGTTCTATGGTTTTTGAATATTCCGGTGTGAAACGGCGAAAATATCCAGTCAATCCAAGGAACGCCCTTATATCTTTCGCTTTTGTTGGATCTGGAAATTCCGTAATGCCCTGAATTTTCTCCGGGTCAGTACTAACACCATCCGCAGAAATAATATGCCCCAGGAACTTTATTTGTGATTTTCCAAATTCGCATTTTTCTAAGTTGAGCGCAAGGTTCGCATCTCGTAACTTGCGGAAAACGATATCCAGGTGCTGCATATGTTCCTCAAACTACTTCGATATAATAAGTATGTCGCCAACAAACACACTTACAAAATCGTCGATCTCCGGCCCTAATGCCAATTCAAGACACTTAACCATAGCAGCTAGGCTGGTAACCAAACCAAAAGGTACTACCTTTAACTGGTAATATTTATTTTTATATTAAAAGGCTGTGAATTTTCGATCTTCTTTGGCTAAAGGAATCTGCCAAAACTCACTTTTTAGGTCAAGACGCGACATGTATTTTACTCCTTGACATTTTACAAACAAATTTTCTGCGTTGGGAGCACCATCGTAACATTTTTTTGTTCTATTATTAAGATTTCGCATATCTAAGCAGATGTGTATATCGTTATTTTTGTTTCTTAACGACCACCATCGGGTTTACAAAATTACTATCTGCTCGTTCAATAATATTATTCTCTAACATTTTATTTATTTCGCCTTCAACATGTTGCTGATAATGTAATGGGATCGGATAAATTTTCTTATAAATTTATTCTCGTCGCTAACTTGTATTTTATGTTCATAAACGTTGGTAATTGTGTGCTGTGTGTTGAAAATCGATTCATATTTATTTAAAAGATTATTTAAATGCTTTCGTTGACCATCCGTTACCTCCTTATCGGGCGCACCACCCTTAGCTGCTATCTTATCTAAGCGATTAACAGCTGGCTTCTGTAAGTCGACGGGACTATATCGGTCAACCGCATTGTCACATTCACTTCCCTGACTGAGAGAATAACCCAAATTAATTTTATGTTTTGTATTTTTAACTGTGCATTCAAGCGTTTTATTAGTGAAATCAATTGTAGCGTGTACTTTCCTTAATGTATCAGTGCCTACTATAACGTCGTACACTAGATTTTTACTATAAAACAGGTATTTCCATTTCCATCCCTTGTGAATTTATTGTGATAAGTGCTTGCTTATTTATAGTTTGAGAATCACCTGTGGCTGTTGTGACAACTGTATTATTGACAGGTAAGATCGGTGTTTTTTAAAATTGGTGTCTATGTTTGTTAATGAATTTTTCGCTGATTAGAGAAATTTGCGCACCAGTATCAAATAATACATTTCCGACACATCCATTAATTTTCGCTCTCACAACAACATCATTATAATTCTTATTTCTAACATTTTCCACATCATCATCAACACAATTGTTATATATTAATTCATCTCTAACGTCAACAGGATATAGGCCTGAAGCAATGTATACATTCTTACTACTATTATCGTTTACATAAGATTTTCGTCATTGCTGTTCGTTATGGTATGTTTTATTTGTAATTTTATCCTTTGTTTTATTTATATTTTTCAATTTATCGCACGGACTCACGCCGTGCAACCCTACTCGTTTTTTGATTGCTCTTCGCTGGTATTTGCTTCGGTAATTTGCCAATACATTTCTTTGATTGAACTTTTGGAAATTAGGTTTATTTTTATATTGTTGTGGTTGCTTTGCTGTTGTTGTTTTTGTGGTTGTTGTGGCTGAAATTGTTTACGAGCCGGTTCACTATTATTATTACTATTATTTTGACTGTCAACATTATCCCATTTGGTTAACAATAGGAGTAGTTCCTCCAATGACTTAATACCTTGTGTATTTACGGCGATTTGAATACCTCGTCCGAAATGATGAGCTAATTTATTAACTATCTCTGACTCTGTCAATTCTGGTTCAAGATACTTCGCACGAGATATGAGTTGGATTAAATAATTTTCTTTAGACCCTTTTAAAGTGGAATACCTACCAAACTCAGCTGTACGCGTATTTTTCGCTGTATTTCGCTGTTCCAGTATCCCGCCCTAAAATGTTGTACCAGATCTTGATATGTAACTATTTTATTTTGTACTACCGTGAACCACTCAGCTGCAGTACCCTTTAATCTCCTGACTACATAGTTTACTTTATCCATCTCACTCAGGGTGTCGCCTATTGTGGCCAAGTCTCGCTGGCAGTTATTCAGGAAGAGAAGCGGATTCTCGTAGTCCCTCCCAAAGAATTTCAACTGTGAATTGTTTTCTTCTACAGTTCTATAGATGAACGTGGTCTGGTTCGCCGTTGTCGAGGTACTCTGGAGTCGGGTCAGCTGTTGTTTCAATTCTTGTATCTGCTGTTCTTGTTCAGCTACGAGCTCACTCACAGTAGATGTGTGTTGACCTACTCTTTCCTCTATTCAAGTGATTTTAGCTTCACATTCACTGATGCGAGAATTGTTCGCTTCTACAACGGTCTCAACATTGCTGCGAATTATTTCTACCTTTTCGCCTATACTTTTTTAGGTTGACTCTAAAAGTTGTTTATTTTGCTTAGCCTGGTCATGAACGGCCGTATAAATTTTTTTATTCTCATCATGAAGTGATTGTAGCGACTTATTTTGCTTTAACGCTACTTCTTCTGAGAGTTTTTGCATATTTGCTTTATTCTCTTCCGACATTTTCTGCATATTAGCAAGGATTGCCGCTAATGTATTCTGTAATTCCGCTGATTCGGCCATCTTGATTATTTATTATTATAAATTTAATAAATATTATAATTTGTTTATTTATCGTAATCGCACTATTATTATTATTATTATGTATAACGTCCGTTTATATGTTACTTATTATTATCGTGCAGTATCTCAATCAAATGTAGACCAGCTTAATCTAACACAGATACAAATAATAATTCAATCTCCATATAGATAATTACTACTATTGTTCAAATATCTGATAAGAGAAAGTATTCAAACTTTTATCTACACACCCTGATAACACAGAACAGCACTTATTATTAAGTTCAATGAATTTAGTCTCTACACACTCAAAATAATATTTCTTTTTTTAAAACTAATGCAAAAAATCGAGCCCAACGTTGGCCAGCGCCAAATATCCTTATGCAACAGATCAAATTTTATTATATTAATAAGGATATACCGAGTGTGTAAAATTCATAAACAAATCTATTATGGAGGAGATGAAAAATTATTTATTATACACACAAATATAGTTTTTAAAGATGTGTATTATATTATAAATTGTCATGTATTGATGATAGAAATAACTTTTTGTATTGTTCGATAATATAAATCGATTTTACTTGGTTGCTGCAACGTCCTCGTCTCGTCTCGTCGCTCCCGTCCTGGCGTCCTCTTCTACAGCGTCACTCCTTCCTGGTGACCTCTTCGTCTTGTCGTCCTCTTTTACGGCAGGTGGCTCCAGCGGCGATATTTCAATGATTCTCGTTGTTATGTTTGACTGCTAACATTAATTAGTTTCTTCATAAATTGTTCACTCACAATGATTATAAATTTCACTCGTACAGTTTATTATTAATTTATATTTTATATTTTCTTAATCTCAGCATTAATATGGGTATTAACTAATGCGGTGGGTTTAATGTACACCTTCCACGATATCTTGAAGTGTCTTTAAATTCCCTAAGCGGATATCTTAACTTACACGAAAACAGCACTGTATTATATTTTAAATTTTATCTAAATACTTTACCCACTCGGTTTTTAACGCAAAACTTCGTTAAGAATTACCAAGGTTTATTTTATATATGATATTTCGACGTTCGTAAGAGAACAACTCTCTTCACCGGGCACAACTTCCCCTTGCAACTTCTAGAGACAGACTGTGTCCATCCTAACTCTACAACGTATGCATCTCACTGAATTTAGTGTATTCTGATAGGCTAAGCCCAAGTCACATGATTGATGGAACAAACAGATATACGAATTTCATGAAAACTTTGTATAATTTAGCAAAGTCCTGCATGGAAATTATCTACAAATTTTATTACCCTATCATTGATAAGAGTTACAATTGAGTTTTTCTTTACTTAACAAACCATATTTCTAAAATAGTTATGAACCTCAGAGTATACACAAATTGAACCTATTTACCTAAATAATTCCTTGTCAAAGTTTCACGTCAATCGGTTAGCTACCACTGAAGCTATAGCGATCGCACATTATCGCACCCGTACACGCGCACAAAATTCACACAAAAAATACATGACAATATAGAACACCTTTTTATGAAGAGTTTGGTATACCCTACATGCTTATCCATTTCTAAATACAAAACCTACGACTAAAAGGCAAAATATTACATAAAACCAATTTAAACAAGAAAATGCCCGTCATCCATGTGCTCTGATATAAACAACATAGCATATCATCCTGTGTTCTGTTTCAGGATTAACCCCACCACATGTACAAAAAATTTTTTATATGGAATACAAACTTTTTTTTTTCTTTCTAGCCTAAATTGGCATAACTTCCTCCCAATAATCATAATTATCCAAATAATAACATAATAAGTTCAAAAATCAAAACAACTGAATAGTTTCTATCAAACAACATTTCCCCAACTGTCACTTTGACAGCCCTAATTGCAAACAAACAACCGCACATGGCTGGATATCTCCAAACATTCCTGAACACTGATAAGGATGTCCATATCTGACGTCATTCGGCTATATCTATTCAGTTCATCCATACATTTTCCAACATGATTACAATTATTCTTACTTTACACATATTTTTCTACAATTTCCTACCAGTCATTCCACCTATACCTTGGCATTCTAGTTTAATTATCTTTAACATAATATTTTCTTAAGGATGATGCATGGAACTTCCCTATCACCCTGTTTGTATTTGGGTTAGTGACAATGTATGTATTTTTACCCACTTGTTCCGATAAAATATATGGACCGTTGTATAATCTAAAGAATTTTGCTGCCGTATTATCTTCCCTGTGGCCAACATTTAACGCACGCAGGAGTACCTTCTCGCCAGTTTTGAAGGTTACCAGTTTGTGATCCGCATTAAATTTCTCCGTCCGTTCTTCGGCACATTTTTTTAATGCGTCTCCTTGCCTCTATCTTTTTAACCATATTTGGAATAAGCAAATTCTGCGTTGCAATCCTCCTGATGCACCCATCCCAGACACGCTTTGTCATTTCCCCGGGTTGCAGTTCGTTGGGTGTAAATCCTGTCGTGTCATTGTAATTCCCGTTGATGGACGCCTCGAAAAACTCGAGATACTCCAGCCACCTACTCTGGTTGGTATTACAATAAGTGCGAAACAGACGCCCTAACTCCCTGTTGACCCTTTCGGCGAGGTTACCTTGCGGTCTCCGGATTGCTGTCAACACTGCCTGTATATTGTGCTTCTCTAATTTGGACTGCCATTTCTTGTTGGTGAATTGCTTAGCCTGGTCAGATAGAATTTTCTTCACCGGACCATATTTCGGAATGTATTTATTTAATACAACATTTAATACTGCCATCGTGGTAGGTCGTCCAATTGCATATAAACTTACGTTAGAAAATGCATCTGTGCAAACAACCAGGTTCTTCATACCCCTTGAAGCACGTGGTAGCGGACCTAAAAAATCGATACACAGTAGATCATTCTTATTCTTGGTAATGATGTTACCCATCTCCACATAGGTCTGTTGATTTGGGTATTTAGCTGTCTGGCATATGTGACATATTCGCAAAATAGACTTAACTTTCCTTGCCATGTTCAACCACACGAAGTCTTCTCTCATCGCCAAATAACATTTATAAGCTCCAGCATGAGCATGACTTTCATGAAAAGCCCACGTTAAATCTTCTGCGAGATCATCAGGAACTATAATCTTCCATTGCCCGTCGATTATTTTATACAGTACATCCCTGTCGATTCTGTACTTCGGGTTGTCTTCCCTTTGTATTTCTTCACTAATTTTTCTTAAATTTGCGTCCTTCTGTTGTTCAAGATTTAAAAATTTCAACCTATTCTTTAAGTCATCTGGTAATGTATACTTGACTGCTAGAATTTGAATTTCACTCCTGGTCGCGGAGTACTGTTCTTTGATGATGGGGGGATATCTACTTAGAGTATCAGCAGTTTTATTCTCACTGGCTTTACAATATTTGATGCTGAAATCATATTCTTGGATCGCCATGATCCATCGCGATATCCGCGCATTGGCCAGTTTACAATTAAGCATGAAAGATAAAGCCTGATTATCTGAGAGAATTTCAAAGTGTTGACCCACCAGGTAATATCTAAGTTTACTGATACAATACACAATTGCAAGAATCTCTTTTTCAGACGTAAATAATTTCTTTCGGCTTCTTTTAAAGATCTACTTACATGTGCAATTTCCTTATGTTCTTCTTTATTATTTCTTTGATATAACACACCATCGATTTCGTAGTCTGAAGCATCACAGTTGAGCACATGTTTTCCTTCTTTTTCCGGGTGGAACACGTGTAAGTTCTTGGTGTATAATTTTTTTGTAGCGTTGAAAGCTGCCTCATGTCGCTCTTCCCATCTCCATTTGGTGTTCTTCCTTAACAATTCCAGCAGCGGTTCTATGGTTTTTGAATATTCCGGTGTGAAACGGCGAAAATATCCAGTCAATCCAAGGAACGCCCTTATATCTTTCGCTTTTGTTGGATCTGGAAATTCCGTAATGCCCTGAATTTTCTCCGGGTCAGTACTAACACCATCCGCAGAAATAATATGCCCCAGGAACTTTATTTGTGATTTTCCAAATTCGCATTTTTCTAAGTTGAGCGCAAGGTTCGCATCTCGTAACTTGCGGAAAACGATATCCAGGTGCTGCATATGTTCCTCAAACTACTTCGATATAATAAGTATGTCGCCAACAAACACACTTACAAAATCGTCGATCTCCGGCCCTAATGCCAATTCAAGACACTTAACCATAGCAGCTAGGCTGGTAACCAAACCAAAAGGTACTACCTTTAACTGGTAATATTTATTTTTATATTAAAAGGCTGTGAATTTTCGATCTTCTTTGGCTAAAGGAATCTGCCAAAACTCACTTTTTAGGTCAAGACGCGACATGTATTTTACTCCTTGACATTTTACAAACCAAATTTTCTGCGTTGGGAGCACCATCGTAACATTTTTTTGTTCTATTATTAAGATTTCGCATATCTAAGCAGATGTGTATATCGTTATTTTTGTTTCTTAACGACCACCATCGGGTTTACAAAATTACTATCTGCTCGTTCAATAATATTATTCTCTAACATTTTATTTATTTCGCCTTCAACATGTTGCTGATAATGTAATGGGATCGGATAAATTTTCTTATAAATTTATTCTCGTCGCTAACTTGTATTTTATGTTCATAAACGTTGGTAATTGTGTGCTGTGTGTTGAAAATCGATTCATATTTATTTAAAAGATTATTTAAATGCTTTCGTTGACCATCCGTTACCTCCTTATCGGGCGCACCACCCTTAGCTGCTATCTTATCTAAGCGATTAACAGCTGGCTTCTGTAAGTCGACGGGACTATATCGGTCAACCGCATTGTCACATTCACTTCCCTGACTGAGAGAATAACCCAAATTAATTTTATGTTTTGTATTTTAACTGTGCATTCAAGCGTTTTATTAGTGAAATCAATTGTAGCGTGTACTTTCCTTAATGTATCAGTGCCTACTATAACGTCGTACACTAGATTTTTACTATAAAACAGGTATTTCCATTTCCATCCCTTGTGAATTTATTGTGATAAGTGCTTGCTTATTTATAGTTTGAGAATCACCTGTGGCTGTTGTGACAACTGTATTATTGACAGGTAAGATCGGTGTTTTTTAAAATTGGTGTCTATGTTTGTTAATGAATTTTTCGCTGATTAGAGAAATTTGCGCACCAGTATCAAATAATACATTTCCGACACATCCATTAATTTTCGCTCTCACAACAACATCATTATAATTCTTATTTCTAACATTTTCCACATCATCATCAACACAATTGTTATATATTAATTCATCTCTAACGTCAACAGGATATAGGCCTGAAGCAATGTATACATTCTTACTACTATTATCGTTTACATAAGATTTTCGTCATTGCTGTTCGTTATGGTATGTTTTATTTGTAATTTTATCCTTTGTTTTATTTATATTTTTCAATTTATCGCACGGACTCACGCCGTGCAACCCTACTCGTTTTTTGATTGCTCTTCGCTGGTATTTGCTTCGGTAATTGCCAATACATTTCTTTGATTGAACTTTTGGAAATTAGGTTTATTTTTATATTGTTGTGGTTGCTTTGCTGTTGTTGTTTTTGTGGTTGTTGTGGCTGAAATTGTTTACGAGCCGGTTCACTATTATTATTACTATTATTTTGACTGTCAACATTATCCCATTTGGTTAACAATAGGAGTAGTTCCTCCAATGACTTAATACCTTGTGTATTTACGGCGATTTGAATACCTCGTCCGAAATGATGAGCTAATTTATTAACTATCTCTGACTCTGTCAATTCTGGTTCAAGATACTTCGCACGAGATATGAGTTGGATTAAATAATTTTCTTTAGACCCTTTTAAAGTGGAATACCTACCAAACTCCAGCTGTACGCGTATTTTTCGCTGTATTTCGCTGTTCCAGTATCCCGCCCTAAAATGTTGTACCAGATCTTGATATGTAACTATTTTATTTTGTACTACCGTGAACCACTCAGCTGCAGTACCCTTTAATCTCCTGACTACATAGTTTACTTTATC
Organism: Magicicada septendecula; assembly: GCA_034769895.1. Classification (NCBI taxonomy): domain Eukaryota; kingdom Metazoa; phylum Arthropoda; class Insecta; order Hemiptera; family Cicadidae; genus Magicicada; species Magicicada septendecula. The sequence continues at coordinate 1,083,076,754 of CM068367.1, read as the reverse complement.
CATCTCACTCAGGGTGTCGCCTATTGTGGCCAAGTCTCGCTGGCAGTTATTCAGGAAGAGAAGCGGATTCTCGTAGTCCCTCCCAAAGAATTTCAACTGTGAATTGTTTTCTTCTACAGTTCTATAGATGAACGTGGTCTGGTTCGCCGTTGTCGAGGTACTCTGGAGTCGGGTCAGCTGTTGTTTCAATTCTTGTATCTGCTGTTCTTGTTCAGCTACGAGCTCACTCACAGTAGATGTGTGTTGACCTACTCTTTCCTCTATTCAAGTGATTTTAGCTTCACATTCACTGATGCGAGAATTGTTCGCTTCTACAACGGTCTCAACATTGCTGCGAATTATTTCTACCTTTTCGCCTATACTTTTTTAGGTTGACTCTAAAAGTTGTTTATTTTGCTTAGCCTGGTCATGAACGGCCGTATAAATTTTTTTATTCTCATCATGAAGTGATTGTAGCGACTTATTTTGCTTTAACGCTACTTCTTCTGAGAGTTTTTGCATATTTGCTTTATTCTCTTCCGACATTTTCTGCATATTAGCAAGGATTGCCGCTAATGTATTCTGTAATTCCGCTGATTCGGCCATCTTGATTATTTATTATTATAAATTTAATAAATATTATAATTTGTTTATTTATCGTAATCGCACTATTATTATTATTATTATGTATAACGTCCGTTTATATGTTACTTATTATTATCGTGCAGTATCTCAATCAAATGTAGACCAGCTTAATCTAACACAGATACAAATAATAATTCAATCTCCATATAGATAATTACTACTATTGTTCAAATATCTGATAAGAGAAAGTATTCAAACTTTTATCTACACACCCTGATAACACAGAACAGCACTTATTATTAAGTTCAATGAATTTAGTCTCTACACACTCAAAATAATATTTCTTTTTTTAAAACTAATGCAAAAAATCGAGCCCAACGTTGGCCAGCGCCAAATATCCTTATGCAACAGATCAAATTTTATTATATTAATAAGGATATACCGAGTGTGTAAAATTCATAAACAAATCTATTATGGAGGAGATGAAAAATTATTTATTATACACACAAATATAGTTTTTAAAGATGTGTATTATATTATAAATTGTCATGTATTGATAATAGAAATAACTTTTTGTATTGTTCGATAATATAAATCGATTTTACTTGGTTGCTGCAACGTCCTCGTCTCGTCTCGTCGCTCCCGTCCTGGCGTCCTCTTCTACAGCGTCACTCCTTCCTGGTGACCTCTTCGTCTTGTCGTCCTCTTTTACGGCAGGTGGCTCCAGCGGCGATATTTCAATGATTCTCGTTGTTATGTTTGACTGCTAACATTAATTAGTTTCTTCATAAATTGTTCACTCACAATGATTATAAATTTCACTCGTACAGTTTATTATTAATTTATATTTTATATTTTCTTAATCTCAGCATTAATATGGGTATTAACTAATGCGGTGGGTTTAATGTACACCTTCCACGATATCTTGAAGTGTCTTTAAATTCCCTAAGCGGATATCTTAACTTACACGAAAACAGCACTGTATTATATTTTAAATTTTATCTAAATACTTTACCCACTCGGTTTTTAACGCAAAACTTCGTTAAGAATTACCAAGGTTTATTTTATATATGATATTTCGACGTTCGTAAGAGAACAACTCTCTTCACCGGGCACAACTTCCCCTTGCAACTTCTAGAGACAGACTGTGTCCATCCTAACTCTACAACGTATGCATCTCACTGAATTTAGTGTATTCTGATAGGCTAAGCCCAAGTCACATGATTGATGGAACAAACAGATATACGAATTTCATGAAAACTTTGTATAATTTAGCAAAGTCCTGCATGGAAATTATCTACAAATTTTATTACCCTATCATTGATAAGAGTTACAATTGAGTTTTTCTTTACTTAACAAACCATATTTCTAAAATAGTTATGAACCTCAGAGTATACACAAATTGAACCTATTTACCTAAATAATTCCTTGTCAAAGTTTCACGTCAATCGGTTAGCTACCACTGAAGCTATAGCGATCGCACATTATCGCACCCGTACACGCGCACAAAATTCACACAAAAAATACATGACAATATAGAACACCTTTTTATGAAGAGTTTGGTATACCCTACATGCTTATCCATTTCTAAATACAAAACCTACGACTAAAAGGCAAAATATTACATAAAACCAATTTAAACAAGAAAATGCCCGTCATCCATGTGCTCTGATATAAACAACATAGCATATCATCCTGTGTTCTGTTTCAGGATTAACCCCACCACATGTACAAAAAATTTTTTATATGGAATACAAACTTTTTTTTTTCTTTCTAACCTAAATTGGCATAACTTCCTCCCAATAATCATAATCATCCAAATAATAACATAATAAGTTCAAAAATCAAAACAACTGAATAGTTTCTATCAAACAACATTTCCCCAACTGTCACTTTGACAGCCCTAATTGCAAACAAACAACCGCACATGGCTGGATATCTCCAAACATTCCTGAACACTGATAAGGATGTCCATATCTGACGTCATTCGGCCATATCTATTCAGTTCATCCATACATTTTCCAACATGATTACAATTATTCTTACTTTACACATATTTTTCTACAATTTCCTACCAGTCATTCCACCTATACCTTGGCATTCTAGTTTAATTATCTTTAACATAATATTTTCTTAAGGATGATGCATGGAACTTCCCTATCACCCTGTTTGTATTTGGGTTAGTGACAATGTATGTATTTTTACCCACTTGTTCCGATAAAATATATGGACCGTTGTATAATCTAAAGAATTTTGCTGCCGTATTATCTTCCCTGTGGCCAACATTTAACGCACGCAGGAGTACCTTCTCGCCAGTTTTGAAGGTTACCAGTTTGTGATCCGCATTAAATTTCTCCGTCCGTTCTTCGGCACATTTTTTTAATGCGTCTCCTTGCCTCTATCTTTTTAACCATATTTGGAATAAGCAAATTCTGCGTTGCAATCCTCCTGATGCACCCATCCCAGACACGCTTTGTCATTTCCCCGGGTTGCAGTTCGTTGGGTGTAAATCCTGTCGTGTCATTGTAATTCCCGTTGATGGACGCCTCGAAAAACTCGAGATACTCCAGCCACCTACTCTGGTTGGTATTACAATAAGTGCGAAACAGACGCCCTAACTCCCTGTTGACCCTTTCGGCGAGGTTACCTTGCGGTCTCCGGATTGCTGTCAACACTGCCTGTATATTGTGCTTCTCTAATTTGGACTGCCATTTCTTGTTGGTGAATTGCTTAGCCTGGTCAGATAGAATTTTCTTCACCGGACCATATTTCGGAATGTATTTATTTAATACAACATTTAATACTGCCATCGTGGTAGGTCGTCCAATTGCATATAAACTTACGTTAGAAAATGCATCTGTGCAAACAACCAGGTTCTTCATACCCCTTGAAGCACGTGGTAGCGGACCTAAAAAATCGATACACAGTAGATCATTCTTATTCTTGGTAATGATGTTACCCATCTCCACATAGGTCTGTTGATTTGGGTATTTAGCTGTCTGGCATATGTGACATATTCGCAAAATAGACTTAACTTTCCTTGCCATGTTCAACCACACGAAGTCTTCTCTCATCGCCAAATAACATTTATAAGCTCCAGCATGAGCATGACTTTCATGAAAAGCCCACGTTAAATCTTCTGCGAGATCATCAGGAACTATAATCTTCCATTGCCCGTCGATTATTTTATACAGTACATCCCTGTCGATTCTGTACTTCGGGTTGTCTTCCCTTTGTATTTCTTCACTAATTTTTCTTAAATTTGCGTCCTTCTGTTGTTCAAGATTTAAAAATTTCAACCTATTCTTTAAGTCATCTGGTAATGTATACTTGACTGCTAGAATTTGAATTTCACTCCTGGTCGCGGAGTACTGTTCTTCGATGATGGGGGGATATCTACTTAGAGTATCAGCAGTTTTATTCTCACAGGCTTTACAATATTTGATGCTGAAATCATATTCTTGGATCGCCATGATCCATCGCGATATCCGCGCATTGGCCAGTTTACAATTAAGCATGAAAGATAAAGCCTGATTATCTGAGAGAATTTCAAAGTGTTGACCCACCAGGTAATATCTAAGTTTACTGATACAATACACAATTGCAAGAATCTCTTTTTAAGACGTAAAATAATTTCTTTCGGCTCCTTTTAAAGATCTACTTACATGTGCAATTACCTTATGTTCTTATTTATTATTTCTTTGATATAACACACCATCGATTTCGTAGTCTGAAGCATCACAGTTGAGCACATGTTTTCCTTCTTTTTCCGGGTGGAACACGTGTAAGTTCTTGGTGTATAATTTTTTTGTAGCGTTGAAAGCTGCCTCATGTCGCTCTTCCCATCTCCATTTGGTGTTCTTCCTTAACAATTCCAGCAGCGGTTCTATTGTTTTTGAATATTCCGGTGTAAAACGGCGAAAATATCCAGTCAATCCAAGGAACGCCCTTATATCTTTCGTTTTTGTTGGATCTGGAAATTCCGTAATGGCCTGAATTTTCTCCGGTTCAGTACTAACACCATCCGCAGAAATAATATGCCCCAGGAACTTTATTTGCGATTTTACAAATTCGCATTTTTCTAAGTTGAGCGCAAGGTTCGCATCTCGTAACTTGCGGAAAACGATATCCAGGTGCTGCATATGTTCCTCAAACGACTTCGATATAATAAGTATGTCGTCAACAAACATACTTACAAAATCGTCGATCTCCGGCCCTAATGCCAATTCAAGACACTTAACCATAGCAGCTAGGCTGGTAACCAAACCAAAAGGTACTACCTTTAACTGGTAATATTTATTTTTATATTAAAAGGCTGTGAATTTTCGAACTTCTTTGGCTAAAGGAATCTGCCAAAACCCACTTTTTAGGTCAAGACGCGACATGTATTTTACTCCTTGACATTTTACAAACAAATTTTCTGCGTTGGGAGCACCATCGTAACATTTTTTTGTTCTATTATTAAGATTTCGCATATCTAAGCAGATGTGTATATCGTTATTTTTGTTTCTTAACGACCACCATCGGGTTTACAAAATTACTATCTGCTCGTTCAATAATATTATTCTCTAACATTTTATTTATTTCGCCTTCAACATGTTGCTGATAATGTAATGGGATCGGATAAATTTTCTTATAAATTTATTCTCGTCGCTAACTTGTATTTTATGTTCATAAACGTTGGTAATTGTGTGCTGTGTGTTGAAAATCGATTCATATTTATTTAAAAGATTATTTAAATGCTTTCGTTGACCATCCGTTACCTCCTTATCGGGCGCACCACCCTTAGCTGCTATCTTATCTAAGCGATTAACAGCTGGCTTCTGTAAGTCGACGGGACTATATCGGTCAACCGCATTGTCACATTCACTTCCCTGACTGAGAGAATAACCCAAATTAATTTTATGTTTTGTATTTTTAACTGTGCATTCAAGCGTTTTATTAGTGAAATCAATTGTAGCGTGTACTTTCCTTAATGTATCAGTGCCTACTATAACGTCGTACACTAGATTTTTACTATAAAACAGGTATTTCCATTTCCATCCCTTGTGAATTTATTGTGATAAGTGCTTGCTTATTTATAGTTTGAGAATCACCTGTGGCTGTTGTGACAACTGTATTATTGACAGGTAAGATCGGTGTTTTTTAAAATTGGTGTCTATGTTTGTTAATGAATTTTTCGCTGATTAGAGAAATTTGCGCACCAGTATCAAATAATACATTTCCGACACATCCATTAATTTTCGCTCTCACAACAACATCATTATAATTCTTATTTCTAACATTTTCCACATCATCATCAACACAATTGTTATATATTAATTCATCTCTAACGTCAACAGGATATAGGCCTGAAGCAATGTATACATTCTTACTACTATTATCGTTTACATAAGATTTTCGTCATTGCTGTTCGTTATGGTATGTTTTATTTGTAATTTTATCCTTTGTTTTATTTATATTTTTCAATTTATCGCACGGACTCACGCCGTGCAACCCTACTCGTTTTTTGATTGCTCTTCGCTGGTATTTGCTTCGGTAATTGCCAATACATTTCTTTGATTGAACTTTTGGAAATTAGGTTTATTTTTATATTGTTGTGGTTGCTTTGCTGTTGTTGTTTTTGTGGTTGTTGTGGCTGAAATTGTTTACGAGCCGGTTCACTATTATTATTACTATTATTTTGACTGTCAACATTATCCCATTTGGTTAACAATAGGAGTAGTTCCTCCAATGACTTAATACCTTGTGTATTTACGGCGATTTGAATACCTCGTCCGAAATGATGAGCTAATTTATTAACTATCTCTGACTCTGTCAATTCTGGTTCAAGATACTTCGCACGAGATATGAGTTGGATTAAATAATTTTCTTTAGACCCTTTTAAAGTGGAATACCTACCAAACTCCAGCTGTACGCGTATTTTTCGCTGTATTTCGCTGTTCCAGTATCCCGCCCTAAAATGTTGTACCAGATCTTGATATGTAACTATTTTATTTTGTACTACCGTGAACCACTCAGCTGCAGTACCCTTTAATCTCCTGACTACATAGTTTACTTTATCCATCTCACTCAGGGTGTCGCCTATTGTGGCCAAGTCTCGCTGGCAGTTATTCAGGAAGAGAAGCGGATTCTCGTAGTCCCTCCCAAAGAATTTCAACTGTGAATTGTTTTCTTCTACAGTTCTATAGATGAACGTGGTCTGGTTCGCCGTTGTCGAGGTACTCTGGAGTCGGGTCAGCTGTTGTTTCAATTCTTGTATCTGCTGTTCTTGTTCAGCTACGAGCTCACTCACAGTAGATGTGTGTTGACCTACTCTTTCCTCTATTCAAGTGATTTTAGCTTCACATTCACTGATGCGAGAATTGTTCGCTTCTACAACGGTCTCAACATTGCTGCGAATTATTTCTACCTTTTCGCCTATACTTTTTTAGGTTGACTCTAAAAGTTGTTTATTTTGCTTAGCCTGGTCATGAACGGCCGTATAAATTTTTTTATTCTCATCATGAAGTGATTGTAGCGACTTATTTTGCTTTAACGCTACTTCTTCTGAGAGTTTTTGCATATTTGCTTTATTCTCTTCCGACATTTTCTGCATATTAGCAAGGATTGCCGCTAATGTATTCTGTAATTCCGCTGATTCGGCCATCTTGATTATTTATTATTATAAATTTAATAAATATTATAATTTGTTTATTTATCGTAATCGCACTATTATTATTATTATTATGTATAACGTCCGTTTATATGTTACTTATTATTATCGTGCAGTATCTCAATCAAATGTAGACCAGCTTAATCTAACACAGATACAAATAATAATTCAATCTCCATATAGATAATTACTACTATTGTTCAAATATCTGATAAGAGAAAGTATTCAAACTTTTATCTACACACCCTGATAACACAGAACAGCACTTATTATTAAGTTCAATGAATTTAGTCTCTACACACTCAAAATAATATTTCTTTTTTTAAAACTAATGCAAAAAATCGAGCCCAACGTTGGCCAGCGCCAAATATCCTTATGCAACAGATCAAATTTTATTATATTAATAAGGATATACCGAGTGTGTAAAATTCATAAACAAATCTATTATGGAGGAGATGAAAAATTATTTATTATACACACAAATATAGTTTTTAAAGATGTGTATTATATTATAAATTGTCATGTATTGATGATAGAAATAACTTTTTGTATTGTTCGATAATATAAATCGATTTTACTTGGTTGCTGCAACGTCCTCGTCTCGTCTCGTCGCTCCCGTCCTGGCGTCCTCTTCTACAGCGTCACTCCTTCCTGGTGACCTCTTCGTCTTGTCGTCCTCTTTTACGGCAGGTGGCTCCAGCGGCGATATTTCAATGATTCTCGTTGTTATGTTTGACTGCTAACATTAATTAGTTTCTTCATAAATTGTTCACTCACAATGATTATAAATTTCACTCGTACAGTTTATTATTAATTTATATTTTATATTTTCTTAATCTCAGCATTAATATGGGTATTAACTAATGCGGTGGGTTTAATGTACACCTTCCACGATATCTTGAAGTGTCTTTAAATTCCCTAAGCGGATATCTTAACTTACACGAAAACAGCACTGTATTATATTTTAAATTTTATCTAAATACTTTACCCACTCGGTTTTTAACGCAAAACTTCGTTAAGAATTACCAAGGTTTATTTTATATATGATATTTCGACGTTCGTAAGAGAACAACTCTCTTCACCGGGCACAACTTCCCCTTGCAACTTCTAGAGACAGACTGTGTCCATCCTAACTCTACAACGTATGCATCTCACTGAATTTAGTGTATTCTGATAGGCTAAGCCCAAGTCACATGATTGATGGAACAAACAGATATACGAATTTCATGAAAACTTTGTATAATTTAGCAAAGTCCTGCATGGAAATTATCTACAAATTTTATTACCCTATCATTGATAAGAGTTACAATTGAGTTTTTCTTTACTTAACAAACCATATTTCTAAAATAGTTATGAACCTCAGAGTATACACAAATTGAACCTATTTACCTAAATAATTCCTTGTCAAAGTTTCACGTCAATCGGTTAGCTACCACTGAAGCTATAGCGATCGCACATTATCGCACCCGTACACGCGCACAAAATTCACACAAAAAATACATGACAATATAGAACACCTTTTTATGAAGAGTTTGGTATACCCTACATGCTTATCCATTTCTAAATACAAAACCTACGACTAAAAGGCAAAATATTACATAAAACCAATTTAAACAAGAAAATGCCCGTCATCCATGTGCTCTGATATAAACAACATAGCATATCATCCTGTGTTCTGTTTCAGGATTAACCCCACCACATGTACAAAAAATTTTTTATATGGAATACAAACTTTTTTTTTTCTTTCTAACCTAAATTGGCATAACTTCCTCCCAATAATCATAATCATCCAAATAATAACATAATAAGTTCAAAAATCAAAACAACTGAATAGTTTCTATCAAACAACATTTCCCCAACTGTCACTTTGACAGCCCTAATTGCAAACAAACAACCGCACATGGCTGGATATCTCCAAACATTCCTGAACACTGATAAGGATGTCCATATCTGACGTCATTCGGCTATATCTATTCAGTTCATCCATACATTTTCCAACATGATTACAATTATTCTTACTTTACACATATTTTTCTACAATTTCCTACCAGTCATTCCACCTATACCTTGGCATTCTAGTTTAATTATCTTTAACATAATATTTTCTTAAGGATGATGCATGGAACTTCCCTATCACCCTGTTTGTATTTGGGTTAGTGACAATGTATGTATTTTTACCCACTTGTTCCGATAAAATATATGGACCGTTGTATAATCTAAAGAATTTTGCTGCCGTATTATCTTCCCTGTGGCCAACATTTAACGCACGCAGGAGTACCTTCTCGCCAGTTTTGAAGGTTACCAGTTTGTGATCCGCATTAAATTTCTCCGTCCGTTCTTCGGCACATTTTTTTAATGCGTCTCCTTGCCTCTATCTTTTTAACCATATTTGGAATAAGCAAATTCTGCGTTGCAATCCTCCTGATGCACCCATCCCAGACACGCTTTGTCATTTCCCCGGGTTGCAGTTCGTTGGGTGTAAATCCTGTCGTGTCATTGTAATTCCCGTTGATGGACGCCTCGAAAAACTCGAGATACTCCAGCCACCTACTCTGGTTGGTATTACAATAAGTGCGAAACAGACGCCCTAACTCCCTGTTGACCCTTTCGGCGAGGTTACCTTGCGGTCTCCGGATTGCTGTCAACACTGCCTGTATATTGTGCTTCTCTAATTTGGACTGCCATTTCTTGTTGGTGAATTGCTTAGCCTGGTCAGATAGAATTTTCTTCACCGGACCATATTTCGGAATGTATTTATTTAATACAACATTTAATACTGCCATCGTGGTAGGTCGTCCAATTGCATATAAACTTACGTTAGAAAATGCATCTGTGCAAACAACCAGGTTCTTCATACCCCTTGAAGCACGTGGTAGCGGACCTAAAAAATCGATACACAGTAGATCATTCTTATTCTTGGTAATGATGTTACCCATCTCCACATAGGTCTGTTGATTTGGGTATTTAGCTGTCTGGCATATGTGACATATTCGCAAAATAGACTTAACTTTCCTTGCCATGTTCAACCACACGAAGTCTTCTCTCATCGCCAAATAACATTTATAAGCTCCAGCATGAGCATGACTTTCATGAAAAGCCCACGTTAAATCTTCTGCGAGATCATCAGGAACTATAATCTTCCATTGCCCGTCGATTATTTTATACAGTACATCCCTGTCGATTCTGTACTTCGGGTTGTCTTCCCTTTGTATTTCTTCACTAATTTTTCTTAAATTTGCGTCCTTCTGTTGTTCAAGATTTAAAAATTTCAACCTATTCTTTAAGTCATCTGGTAATGTATACTTGACTGCTAGAATTTGAATTTCACTCCTGGTCGCGGAGTACTGTTCTTTGATGATGGGGGGATATCTACTTAGAGTATCAGCAGTTTTATTCTCACTGGCTTTACAATATTTGATGCTGAAATCATATTCTTGGATCGCCATGATCCATCGCGATATCCGCGCATTGGCCAGTTTACAATTAAGCATGAAAGATAAAGCCTGATTATCTGAGAGAATTTCAAAGTGTTGACCCACCAGGTAATATCTAAGTTTACTGATACAATACACAATTGCAAGAATCTCTTTTTCAGACGTAAATAATTTCTTTCGGCTTCTTTTAAAGATCTACTTACATGTGCAATTTCCTTATGTTCTTCTTTATTATTTCTTTGATATAACACACCATCGATTTCGTAGTCTGAAGCATCACAGTTGAGCACATGTTTTCCTTCTTTTTCCGGGTGGAACACGTGTAAGTTCTTGGTGTATAATTTTTTTGTAGCGTTGAAAGCTGCCTCATGTCGCTCTTCCCATCTCCATTTGGTGTTCTTCCTTAACAATTCCAGCAGCGGTTCTATTGTTTTTGAATATTCCGGTGTAAAACGGCGAAAATATCCAGTCAATCCAAGGAACGCCCTTATATCTTTCGTTTTTGTTGGATCTGGAAATTCCGTAATGGCCTGAATTTTCTCCGGTTCAGTACTAACACCATCCGCAGAAATAATATGCCCCAGGAACTTTATTTGCGATTTTCCAAATTCGCATTTTTCTAAGTTGAGCGCAAGGTTCGCATCTCGTAACTTGCGGAAAACGATATCCAGGTGCTGCATATGTTCCTCAAACGACTTCGATATAATAAGTATGTCGTCAACAAACATACTTACAAAATCGTCGATCTCCGGCCCTAATGCCAATTCAAGACACTTAACCATAGCAGCTAGGCTGGTAACCAAACCAAAAGGTACTACCTTTAACTGGTAATATTTATTTTTATATTAAAAGGCTGTGAATTTTCGAACTTCTTTGGCTAAAGGAATCTGCCAAAACCCACTTTTTAGGTCAAGACGCGACATGTATTTTACTCCTTGACATTTTACAAACAAATTTTCTGCGTTGGGAGCACCATCGTAACATTTTTTTGTTCTATTATTAAGATTTCGCAATACTAAGCAGATGTGTATATCGTTATTTTTGTTTCTTAACGACCACCATCGGGTTTACAAAATTACTATCTGCTCGTTCAATAATATTATTCTCTAACATTTTATTTATTTCGCCTTCAACATGTTGCTGATAATGTAATGGGATCGGATAAATTTTCTTATAAATTTATTCTCGTCGCTAACTTGTATTTTATGTTCATAAACGTTGGTAATTGTGTGCTGTGTGTTGAAAATCGATTCATATTTATTTAAAAGATTATTTAAATGCTTTCGTTGACCATCCGTTACCTCCTTATCGGGCGCACCACCCTTAGCTGCTATCTTATCTAAGCGATTAACAGCTGGCTTCTGTAAGTCGACGGGACTATATCGGTCAACCGCATTGTCACATTCACTTCCCTGACTGAGAGAATAACCCAAATTAATTTTATGTTTTGTATTTTTAACTGTGCATTCAAGCGTTTTATTAGTGAAATCAATTGTAGCGTGTACTTTCCTTAATGTATCAGTGCCTACTATAACGTCGTACACTAGATTTTTACTATAAAACAGGTATTTCCATTTCCATCCCTTGTGAATTTATTGTGATAAGTGCTTGCTTATTTATAGTTTGAGAATCACCTGTGGCTGTTGTGACAACTGTATTATTGACAGGTAAGATCGGTGTTTTTTAAAATTGGTGTCTATGTTTGTTAATGAATTTTTCGCTGATTAGAGAAATTTGCGCACCAGTATCAAATAATACATTTCCGACACATCCATTAATTTTCGCTCTCACAACAACATCATTATAATTCTTATTTCTAACATTTTCCACATCATCATCAACACAATTGTTATATATTAATTCATCTCTAACGTCAACAGGATATAGGCCTGAAGCAATGTATACATTCTTACTACTATTATCGTTTACATAAGATTTTCGTCATTGCTGTTCGTTATGGTATGTTTTATTTGTAATTTTATCCTTTGTTTTATTTATATTTTTCAATTTATCGCACGGACTCACGCCGTGCAACCCTACTCGTTTTTTGATTGCTCTTCGCTGGTATTTGCTTCGGTAATTGCCAATACATTTCTTTGATTGAACTTTTGGAAATTAGGTTTATTTTTATATTGTTGTGGTTGCTTTGCTGTTGTTGTTTTTGTGGTTGTTGTGGCTGAAATTGTTTACGAGCCGGTTCACTATTATTATTACTATTATTTTGACTGTCAACATTATCCCATTTGGTTAACAATAGGAGTAGTTCCTCCAATGACTTAATACCTTGTGTATTTACGGCGATTTGAATACCTCGTCCGAAATGATGAGCTAATTTATTAACTATCTCTGACTCTGTCAATTCTGGTTCAAGATACTTCGCACGAGATATGAGTTGGATTAAATAATTTTCTTCAGACCCTTTTAAAGTGGAATACCTACCAAACTCCAGCTGTACGCGTATTTTTCGCTGTATTTCGCTGTTCCAGTATCCCGCCCTAAAATGTTGTACCAGATCTTGATATGTAACTATTTTATTTTGTACTACCGTGAACCACTCAGCTGCAGTACCCTTTAATCTCCTGACTACATAGTTTACTTTATCCATCTCACTCAGGGTGTCGCCTATTGTGGCCAAGTCTCGCTGGCAGTTATTCAGGAAGAGAAGCGGATTCTCGTAGTCCCTCCCAAAGAATTTCAACTGTGAATTGTTTTCTTCTACAGTTCTATAGATGAACGTGGTCTGGTTCGCCGTTGTCGAGGTACTCTGGAGTCGGGTCAGCTGTTGTTTCAATTCTTGTATCTGCTGTTCTTGTTCAGCTACGAGCTCACTCACAGTAGATGTGTGTTGACCTACTCTTTCCTCTATTCAAGTGATTTTAGCTTCACATTCACTGATGCGAGAATTGTTCGCTTCTACAACGGTCTCAACATTGCTGCGAATTATTTCTACCTTTTCGCCTATACTTTTTTAGGTTGACTCTAAAAGTTGTTTATTTTGCTTAGCCTGGTCATGAACGGCCGTATAAATTTTTTTATTCTCATCATGAAGTGATTGTAGCGACTTATTTTGCTTTAACGCTACTTCTTCTGAGAGTTTTTGCATATTTGCTTTATTCTCTTCCGACATTTTCTGCATATTAGCAAGGATTGCCGCTAATGTATTCTGTAATTCCGCTGATTCGGCCATCTTGATTATTTATTATTATAAATTTAATAAATATTATAATTTGTTTATTTATCGTAATCGCACTATTATTATTATTATTATGTATAACGTCCGTTTATATGTTACTTATTTATATCGTGCAGTATCTCAATCAAATGTAGACCAGCTTAATCTAACACAGATACAAATAATAATTCAATCTCCATATAGATAATTACTACTATTGTTCAAATATCTGATAAGAGAAAGTATTCAAACTTTTATCTACACACCCTGATAACACAGAACAGCACTTATTATTAAGTTCAATGAATTTAGTCTCTACACACTCAAAATAATATTTCTTTTTTTAAAACTAATGCAAAAAATCGAGCCCAACGTTGGCCAGCGCCAAATATCCTTATGCAACAGATCAAATTTTATTATATTAATAAGGATATACCGAGTGTGTAAAATTCATAAACAAATCTATTATGGAGGAGATGAAAAATTATTTATTATACACACAAATATAGTTTTTAAAGATGTGTATTATATTATAAATTGTCATGTATTGATAATAGAAATAACTTTTTGTATTGTTCGATAATATAAATCGATTTTACTTGGTTGCTGCAACGTCCTCGTCTCGTCTCGTCGCTCCCGTCCTGGCGTCCTCTTCTACAGCGTCACTCCTTCCTGGTGACCTCTTCGTCTTGTCGTCCTCTTTTACGGCAGGTGGCTCCAGCGGCGATATTTCAATGATTCTCGTTGTTATGTTTGACTGCTAACATTAATTAGTTTCTTCATAAATTGTTCACTCACAATGATTATAAATTTCACTCGTACAGTTTATTATTAATTTATATTTTATATTTTCTTAATCTCAGCATTAATATGGGTATTAACTAATGCGGTGGGTTTAATGTACACCTTCCACGATATCTTGAAGTGTCTTTAAATTCCCTAAGCGGATATCTTAACTTACACGAAAACAGCACTGTATTATATTTTAAATTTTATCTAAATACTTTACCCACTCGGTTTTTAACGCAAAACTTCGTTAAGAATTACCAAGGTTTATTTTATATATGATATTTCGACGTTCGTAAGAGAACAACTCTCTTCACCGGGCACAACTTCCCCTTGCAACTTCTAGAGACAGACTGTGTCCATCCTAACTCTACAACGTATGCATCTCACTGAATTTAGTGTATTCTGATAGGCTAAGCCCAAGTCACATGATTGATGGAACAAACAGATATACGAATTTCATGAAAACTTTGTATAATTTAGCAAAGTCCTGCATGGAAATTATCTACAAATTTTATTACCCTATCATTGATAAGAGTTACAATTGAGTTTTTCTTTACTTAACAAACCATATTTCTAAAATAGTTATGAACCTCAGAGTATACACAAATTGAACCTATTTACCTAAATAATTCCTTGTCAAAGTTTCACGTCAATCGGTTAGCTACCACTGAAGCTATAGCGATCGCACATTATCGCACCCGTACACGCGCACAAAATTCACACAAAAAATACATGACAATATAGAACACCTTTTTATGAAGAGTTTGGTATACCCTACATGCTTATCCATTTCTAAATACAAAACCTACGACTAAAAGGCAAAATATTACATAAAACCAATTTAAACAAGAAAATGCCCGTCATCCATGTGCTCTGATATAAACAACATAGCATATCATCCTGTGTTCTGTTTCAGGATTAACCCCACCACATGTACAAAAAATTTTTTATATGGAATACAAACTTTTTTTTTTCTTTCTAACCTAAATTGGCATAACTTCCTCCCAATAATCATAATCATCCAAATAATAACATAATAAGTTCAAAAATCAAAACAACTGAATAGTTTCTATCAAACAACATTTCCCCAACTGTCACTTTGACAGCCCTAATTGCAAACAAACAACCGCACATGGCTGGATATCTCCAAACATTCCTGAACACTGATAAGGATGTCCATATCTGACGTCATTCGGCTATATCTATTCAGTTCATCCATACATTTTCCAACATGATTACAATTATTCTTACTTTACACATATTTTTCTACAATTTCCTACCAGTCATTCCACCTATACCTTGGCATTCTAGTTTAATTATCTTTAACATAATATTTTCTTAAGGATGATGCATGGAACTTCCCTATCACCCTGTTTGTATTTGGGTTAGTGACAATGTATGTATTTTTACCCACTTGTTCCGATAAAATATATGGACCGTTGTATAATCTAAAGAATTTTGCTGCCGTATTATCTTCCCTGTGGCCAACATTTAACGCACGCAGGAGTACCTTCTCGCCAGTTTTGAAGGTTACCAGTTTGTGATCCGCATTAAATTTCTCCGTCCGTTCTTCGGCACATTTTTTTAATGCGTCTCCTTGCCTCTATCTTTTTAACCATATTTGGAATAAGCAAATTCTGCGTTGCAATCCTCCTGATGCACCCATCCCAGACACGCTTTGTCATTTCCCCGGGTTGCAGTTCGTTGGGTGTAAATCCTGTCGTGTCATTGTAATTCCCGTTGATGGACGCCTCGAAAAACTCGAGATACTCCAGCCACCTACTCTGGTTGGTATTACAATAAGTGCGAAACAGACGCCCTAACTCCCTGTTGACCCTTTCGGCGAGGTTACCTTGCGGTCTCCGGATTGCTGTCAACACTGCCTGTATATTGTGCTTCTCTAATTTGGACTGCCATTTCTTGTTGGTGAATTGCTTAGCCTGGTCAGATAGAATTTTCTTCACCGGACCATATTTCGGAATGTATTTATTTAATACAACATTTAATACTGCCATCGTGGTAGGTCGTCCAATTGCATATAAACTTACGTTAGAAAATGCATCTGTGCAAACAACCAGGTTCTTCATGCCCCTTGAAGCACGTGGTAGCGGACCTAAAAAATCGATACACAGTAGATCATTCTTATTCTTGGTAATGATGTTACCCATCTCCACATAGGTCTGTTGATTTGGGTATTTAGCTGTCTGGCATATGTGACATATTCGCAAAATAGACTTAACTTTCCTTGCCATGTTCAACCACACGAAGTCTTCTCTCATCGCCAAATAACATTTATAAGCTCCAGCATGAGCATGACTTTCATGAAAAGCCCACGTTAAATCTTCTGCGAGATCATCAGGAACTATAATCTTCCATTGCCCGTCGATTATTTTATACAGTACATCCCTGTCGATTCTGTACTTCGGGTTGTCTTCCCTTTGTATTTCTTCACTAATTTTTCTTAAATTTGCGTCCTTCTGTTGTTCAAGATTTAAAAATTTCAACCTATTCTTTAAGTCATCTGGTAATGTATACTTGACTGCTAGAATTTGAATTTCACTCCTGGTCGCGGAGTACTGTTCTTTGATGATGGGGGGATATCTACTTAGAGTATCAGCAGTTTTATTCTCACTGGCTTTACAATATTTGATGCTGAAATCATATTCTTGGATCGCCATGATCCATCGCGATATCCGCGCATTGGCCAGTTTACAATTAAGCATGAAAGATAAAGCCTGATTATCTGAGAGAATTTCAAAGTGTTGACCCACCAGGTAATATCTAAGTTTACTGATACAATACACAATTGCAAGAATCTCTTTTTCAGACGTAAATAATTTCTTTCGGCTTCTTTTAAAGATCTACTTACATGTGCAATTTCCTTATGTTCTTCTTTATTATTTCTTTGATATAACACACCATCGATTTCGTAGTCTGAAGCATCACAGTTGAGCACATGTTTTCCTTCTTTTTCCGGGTGGAACACGTGTAAGTTCTTGGTGTATAATTTTTTTGTAGCGTTGAAAGCTGCCTCATGTCGCTCTTCCCATCTCCATTTGGTGTTCTTCCTTAACAATTCCAGCAGCGGTTCTATGGTTTTTGAATATTCCGGTGTGAAACGGCGAAAATATCCAGTCAATCCAAGGAACGCCCTTATATCTTTCGCTTTTGTTGGATCTGGAAATTCCGTAATGCCCTGAATTTTCTCCGGGTCAGTACTAACACCATCCGCAGAAATAATATGCCCCAGGAACTTTATTTGTGATTTTCCAAATTCGCATTTTTCTAAGTTGAGCGCAAGGTTCGCATCTCGTAACTTGCGGAAAACGATATCCAGGTGCTGCAAATGTTCCTCAAACTACTTCGATATAATAAGTATGTCGCCAACAAACACACTTACAAAATCGTCGATCTCCGGCCCTAATGCCAATTCAAGACACTTAACCATAGCAGCTAGGCTGGTAACCAAACCAAAAGGTACTACCTTTAACTGGTAATATTTATTTTTATATTAAAAGGCTGTGAATTTTCGATCTTCTTTGGCTAAAGGAATCTGCCAAAACTCACTTTTTAGGTCAAGACGCGACATGTATTTTACTCCTTGACATTTTACAAACAAATTTTCTGCGTTGGGAGCACCATCGTAACATTTTTTTGTTCTTTTATTAAGATTTCGCATATCTAAGCAGATGTGTATATCGTTATTTTTGTTTCTTAACGACCACCATCGGGTTTACAAAATTACTATCTGCTCGTTCAATAATATTATTCTCTAACATTTTATTTATTTCGCCTTCAACATGTTGCTGATAATGTAATGGGATCGGATAAATTTTCTTATAAATTTATTCTCGTCGCTAACTTGTATTTTATGTTCATAAACGTTGGTAATTGTGTGCTGTGTGTTGAAAATCGATTCATATTTATTTAAAAGATTATTTAAATGCTTTCGTTGACCATCCGTTACCTCCTTATCGGGCGCACCACCCTTAGCTGCTATCTTATCTAAGCGATTAACAGCTGGCTTCTGTAAGTCGACGGGACTATATCGGTCAACCGCATTGTCACATTCACTTCCCTGACTGAGAGAATAACCCAAATTAATTTTATGTTTTGTATTTTTAACTGTGCATTCAAGCGTTTTATTAGTGAAATCAATTGTAGCGTGTACTTTCCTTAATGTATCAGTGCCTACTATAACGTCGTACACTAGATTTTTACTATAAAACAGGTATTTCCATTTCCATCCCTTGTGAATTTATTGTGATAAGTGCTTGCTTATTTATAGTTTGAGAATCACCTGTGGCTGTTGTGACAACTGTATTATTGACAGGTAAGATCGGTGTTTTTTAAAATTGGTGTCTATGTTTGTTAATGAATTTTTCGCTGATTAGAGAAATTTGCGCACCAGTATCAAATAATACATTTCCGACACATCCATTAATTTTCGCTCTCACAACAACATCATTATAATTCTTATTTCTAACATTTTCCACATCATCATCAACACAATTGTTATATATTAATTCATCTCTAACGTCAACAGGATATAGGCCTGAAGCAATGTATACATTCTTACTACTATTATCGTTTACATAAGATTTTCGTCATTGCTGTTCGTTATGGTATGTTTTATTTGTAATTTTATCCTTTGTTTTATTTATATTTTTCAATTTATCGCACGGACTCACGCCGTGCAACCCTACTCGTTTTTTGATTGCTCTTCGCTGGTATTTGCTTCGGTAATTGCCAATACATTTCTTTGATTGAACTTTTGGAAATTAGGTTTATTTTTATATTGTTGTGGTTGCTTTGCTGTTGTTGTTTTTGTGGTTGTTGTGGCTGAAATTGTTTACGAGCCGGTTCACTATTATTATTACTATTATTTTGACTGTCAACATTATCCCATTTGGTTAACAATAGGAGTAGTTCCTCCAATGACTTAATACCTTGTGTATTTACGGCGATTTGAATACCTCGTCCGAAATGATGAGCTAATTTATTAACTATCTCTGACTCTGTCAATTCTGGTTCAAGATACTTCGCACGAGATATGAGTTGGATTAAATAATTTTCTTTAGACCCTTTTAAAGTGGAATACCTACCAAACTCCAGCTGTACGCGTATTTTTCGCTGTATTTCGCTGTTCCAGTATCCCGCCCTAAAATGTTGTACCAGATCTTGATATGTAACTATTTTATTTTGTACTACCGTGAACCACTCAGCTGCAGTACCCTTTAATCTCCTGACTACATAGTTTACTTTATCCATCTCACTCAGGGTGTCGCCTATTGTGGCCAAGTCTCGCTGGCAGTTATTCAGGAAGAGAAGCGGATTCTCGTAGTCCCTCCCAAAGAATTTCAACTGTGAATTGTTTTCTTCTACAGTTCTATAGATGAACGTGGTCTGGTTCGCCGTTGTCGAGGTACTCTGGAGTCGGGTCAGCTGTTGTTTCAATTCTTGTATCTGCTGTTCTTGTTCAGCTACGAGCTCACTCACAGTAGATGTGTGTTGACCTACTCTTTCCTCTATTCAAGTGATTTTAGCTTCACATTCACTGATGCGAGAATTGTTCGCTTCTACAACGGTCTCAACATTGCTGCGAATTATTTCTACCTTTTCGCCTATACTTTTTTAGGTTGACTCTAAAAGTTGTTTATTTTGCTTAGCCTGGTCATGAACGGCCGTATAAATTTTTTTATTCTCATCATGAAGTGATTGTAGCGACTTATTTTGCTTTAACGCTACTTCTTCTGAGAGTTTTTGCATATTTGCTTTATTCTCTTCCGACATTTTCTGCATATTAGCAAGGATTGCCGCTAATGTATTCTGTAATTCCGCTGATTCGGCCATCTTGATTATTTATTATTATAAATTTAATAAATATTATAATTTGTTTATTTATCGTAATCGCACTATTATTATTATTATTATGTATAACGTCCGTTTATATGTTACTTATTATTATCGTGCAGTATCTCAATCAAATGTAGACCAGCTTAATCTAACACAGATACAAATAATAATTCAATCTCCATATAGATAATTACTACTATTGTTCAAATATCTGATAAGAGAAAGTATTCAAACTTTTATCTACACACCCTGATAACACAGAACAGCACTTATTATTAAGTTCAATGAATTTAGTCTCTACACACTCAAAATAATATTTCTTTTTTTAAAACTAATGCAAAAAATCGAGCCCAACGTTGGCCAGCGCCAAATATCCTTATGCAACAGATCAAATTTTATTATATTAATAAGGATATACCGAGTGTGTAAAATTCATAAACAAATCTATTATGGAGGAGATGAAAAATTATTTATTATACACACAAATATAGTTTTTAAAGATGTGTATTATATTATAAATTGTCATGTATTGATAATAGAAATAACTTTTTGTATTGTTCGATAATATAAATCGATTTTACTTGGTTGCTGCAACGTCCTCGTCTCGTCTCGTCGCTCCCGTCCTGGCGTCCTCTTCTACAGCGTCACTCCTTCCTGGTGACCTCTTCGTCTTGTCGTCCTCTTTTACGGCAGGTGGCTCCAGCGGCGATATTTCAATGATTCTCGTTGTTATGTTTGACTGCTAACATTAATTAGTTTCTTCATAAATTGTTCACTCACAATGATTATAAATTTCACTCGTACAGTTTATTATTAATTTATATTTTATATTTTCTTAATCTCAGCATTAATATGGGTATTAACTAATGCGGTGGGTTTAATGTACACCTTCCACGATATCTTGAAGTGTCTTTAAATTCCCTAAGCGGATATCTTAACTTACACGAAAACAGCACTGTATTATATTTTAAATTTTATCTAAATACTTTACCCACTCGGTTTTTAACGCAAAACTTCGTTAAGAATTACCAAGGTTTATTTTATATATGATATTTCGACGTTCGTAAGAGAACAACTCTCTTCACCGGGCACAACTTCCCCTTGCAACTTCTAGAGACAGACTGTGTCCATCCTAACTCTACAACGTATGCATCTCACTGAATTTAGTGTATTCTGATAGGCTAAGCCCAAGTCACATGATTGATGGAACAAACAGATATACGAATTTCATGAAAACTTTGTATAATTTAGCAAAGTCCTGCATGGAAATTATCTACAAATTTTATTACCCTATCATTGATAAGAGTTACAATTGAGTTTTTCTTTACTTAACAAACCATATTTCTAAAATAGTTATGAACCTCAGAGTATACACAAATTGAACCTATTTACCTAAATAATTCCTTGTCAAAGTTTCACGTCAATCGGTTAGCTACCACTGAAGCTATAGCGATCGCACATTATCGCACCCGTACACGCGCACAAAATTCACACAAAAAATACATGACAATATAGAACACCTTTTTATGAAGAGTTTGGTATACCCTACATGCTTATCCATTTCTAAATACAAAACCTACGACTAAAAGACAAAATATTACATAAAACCAATTTAAACAAGAAAATGCCCGTCATCCATGTGCTCTGATATAAACAGCAGAGCATGTGTTCTGTTTCAATATATATATATATATATATATATATATGTATATATTGCTACAGAACACAGGATGATAAGATATGCTGTTTATATCAGAGTACATGAATGACGAGCATTTTCTTGTTTAAATTTGTTGTGTGTAGTATTTTGTCTTTTAGTCATAAGTTTTGTATTTAAAAATTGATAAGCATATAGGTTACACCAAACTCTTCATAAAAAGATGTACTATATTGTCATGTATTTTTTGTATGAATTGGTGGGCGTGTGCGGGTGTGATAATCTGCGATCGCTATAGCGGCAATGGTAATTAACCGATTTACATGAAAATTTGACAAGGAATTATTTAAGTAAATAGCTTCGATTTGTGTATACTCTGAGGTCTGTAACTGTTTTAGAAATATGGTTTCTTAAGTAGAGCAAAACTCAAGTGTAACTCTTATCAATGATAGGGTAATAAAAATTGTAGATAATTTCCATGCAGGACTATGCAAAATTATACAAAGTTTTTCATGAAATTTGTGTATCTGGTTGTTCCATCAATCATGTGACTTGGGTTTGGCCTATCAAAATACACCAAATTCAGTGAGATTCATACGTTGCAGAGCTAGGATGGACACAGTCTGTCTGTCGACGTTGCTAGGGGAAGTTGTGCCCGGGTAAGAGAGTTGTTCTCTTACAAACGTAGAAATATCTTATATAAAATAAACCATAAACCTTCAAATTCTTAACGAAGTTTTGCGATAAGAACCGAGAGGGTAAATAATTAGATAAAATTTAAAATATATTACAGTGCTGTTTCGTGTAAGTTAAGATATGTGCTTAGGGAACTTATAGACAATACAAGATATCGTAGAAGCAGTCAAACATAACTACGAGACTCTACGAGCGGTGAAATATCGCCGCTGGAGCCGCTTGCTATACAAGTTAACGACGAGACGAAGAGGACGCCAGGACGAAGAGGACACCAGGAAGGAGGGACAGGAAGAAGAGGACACCAAGACGGGACCGACGAGACGAGAGGAGGACGTTGCAGCAAACAAGTAAAATCGATTTGTATTAATCGAACAATACAAACAATTTAATATACTATCAATACATGACAATTTAAAATACATTATACATCTTTATAAACAATATTTGTATATAATAAATAATTTTTCATCTCCTCCATAATAGACTTGTATCGATTTTTACACACTCACAATATCCTTATTAGAATAATAAAGTTTAATCTGTTGCAATATATATATATATATATATATTGCGACAACACAAATTACTAAACTATTGGCGCATAGGATATGATAGTATGTGTATTTCAAATTACAAGTCTATATTGGAGGGTTTAAGATTATTTATTGTACAAACACAAGTTATAGTTTATATGGTATATTTGAAATGTACAGAATGTAATGTTTGATATAGAGTCTTTCTTTTAAAATGTTAAATAATGTTCATACGCAAGACGTGATACGTTACATAAGAAGACTCCCACGATGATGTTGTTGAAGAGAAGGGCCGGTCTTTGCGGTATAGATGGTTCGTCAGGTGTGGCTTACAAATGACAGACGTTTCACCAGAAACGTTTACAGCTGGGCTGGCGTCCTGTAACAGCTGGGCTGGTCCTATAACAGCTGGGCTGATGTCCTATAACAGCTTGGCTGGTGTCCTATAACAGCTGGGCTGATGTCCTATAACCGCTGGGCTGATGTCCTGTAACAGCTGGGCAGGTGTCCTATAACAGCTGGGCTGATGTCCTATAACAGCTGGGCTGATGTCCTATAACAGCTGGGCTGATGTCCTATAATTCCCACGATGAATCCGACACTTCGCACACACAACGGTACTACGGATTTTATTTCTCGCAAAACTTATATAGAGTTTAAGACCAAGTAATATCTCAGGTGACAGTGAGTTTAATCTAATAACGGTATATTGAGCTTATACCTCTCCGGCTTCTTCAAGTGTTCTCGCGAATACGAAGGTCTACCGCGATCAGCAGACCACCCTATGAGGAAATCTTGCACTAGCACGGAAACGTCTTGATGGAACTATTGCGTAACAATTAATGATACTGTTACACTCACTTCTTACACACGTAATATTACAATATTAATATCGTGTGTAAAGATATAAAATCAATTGTTATGCGTCACACACGTTACTATCCCCGACAAGTCTTAACAGATCCTTGCAAGCGGTAGAGTCTTGTACAAGGATTGTATGTACCGTTCGCGGTAGCAGCAGTGAAGAACTGCTTGTAATTTTTCGCACAATGCGTTAAAACACTGATGTGTGCAAATGTACTACACACACAGTTCTGAGTCTTCCCGTTTCACTAACGACGAATAGTTTTTACAACACCTTGCAAGCGGTAGAATCTTGTACAAGGAGTGCACGTTCCGTTCGCGGTAGATGGCGTAGAAGAACTATCGTAATTATACGCGTAATGCGTTTAAACACTACTGTGTGCAGATGTACTACATACACAGTTCTGAGCCTTCCCGTTTCACTAACGGCGAATAGTCTTTACAACACCTTGCAAGCGATAGAATTCTTGTACAAGGAGTGCACGACCCGTTCGCGGTAGATGGCGTAGAAGAACTGCGTAATTATACGCGTAATGCGTTTAAACACACCTGTGTGCAGATGTACTACATACACAGTTCTGAGCCTTCTCGTTTCACTATCGACGAATAGTCTTTACAACACCTTGCAAGCGGTAGAATTCTTGTACAAGGAGTGCACGACCCGTTCGCGGTAGATGGCGTAGAAGAACTGCCTGTGTAACGACAGGCTTAAGAAAATTTCCAACCACCAGTCAGCATTCTATTGGTGGATGGAAGTCACATGGTTAGTAAAAAGTGACCATGCACTTTTCATGCAGTAGAGTGCATTTACATTGTAACAGCATGCATAGCGGTAATCAGACTACTCGTATCTCATGCATGACTGCCTACATACTAATAATATACATGAACGTAAACAATAGTCCAACAGGTATAGGGATTGTAGCGATACACATGTCTCAGTTCAGCTAATGTCAAACCAACGATAATACTTCACGCACCGCCCGAGAACGTTTCCCACTCACGCACGCGCGCACAATTCCACTAACACAGTACATGAATAACCATAAATAATAATGCACAGTTATTCTAAACTAAACCCTTAACCTTACTAAATACAATTGATAACAACCCAACTTAACCATCTACCAATATAATATGAATGTCCATTGTCTGTGTAATATATGAACTTGCCCCGCCTATCATGATCCTGTGATTAGTTGCAGGATTAACTCCTTCCCGCATAAAAAAAATTTTTTTTCCTTTAGTTAACTAACAAAAAATAAAATTTTTTTTTTTTTTTTTATATACCAAAACAACTTCCTAATCCTGAAATAATAATAATACCCTGGAACTAAAATCAAATAAACATCCCCAATTAATACTAACATTTCCAACTGTCACTTTGACAGAAGCATCAAATCAAAAGACACGTGGTAACCTTCAAACCAAAACAAACCCACATGTTCTTGAAACACAGATAACGAAATCTTATGCAGGGTCACAGGGTACACAGACAACATTCCTTATCAACACTAGATTATTGTTCATTCACAGATCCATCTTACATACAACATTTAAACCTGAATTGACATATTTAAATCACTACACATTCTTACCCCTATATCCTGACATTTATTTCTGAGTTTTTGTATAAATTTTTCTCAGTTTTGAAACGCACACGTTTACTTGGAAATACAGATTTGAATTTGTTTAATATACGCCGTAATTGCCTTATCTCGCAACTCATTAACTGAACCTTGGGGGTCGGTGAGTTATTCGTTATCTTATCTTTCGAGCGTCTCAGTCTGATAATGTGAGGTTGACAATCAACTTTAGCTGGCAATAATTCTTTCTGAACTTCCAATGCAGCATGCCATTTATTCAATTTATCAACTTCCCAAATAATATTATGTCCGCGTTTTTTAACTCCAAGGACGGTCGCATCTACTTCCGTACCCTGTTCGTATGTTGCTTTAATTGCCTGTCTTTCAATTACCTGCGACTCACACGCTCCTGATTTTATCCTTGCGTGACTTACCTGCAGAATCGGCCTTTGTACAAAGTGGTTTTTACACCTCTTTCGTAACTGCTTGTCCAACAGCGATATTTCTGTGCCACTGTCGGACAACCTCCCGTCGACATAACCATTGACTTTTGCTTCGACAATAAGGTCGGTGCAATTTTCAATCCTAATATTTCCCTCATGTTTATTACTATTATCATTATTACCTACTAAATTATCCCTAATTTCGGCAGGATATAGGCCATACATAACAGTTTCATTCTTATAACTAACATTTTTCATACTTGATTGCTTGAACTGCTTTTCAACTAAATCATTTTCAATAACTGTTGCTAATAAGTTGGTATTAAATTGCTGAGTTGTATGTTTATGTTGTTGTGATTGCGGCTGATTTTGTGGTGTTTGAACATGAAACTGATTACGCGGCGATTCATTATTATTTACCATAATTGTTGTCACCTTATTGTCACCAGTATCATTCACCTCTCCGTCCTCCGTAAACACCTCAGTACCTGATATAGATTCATCTAGTACCTCATCATCATGCCATGTGTCATAAATACCTGCACCGTTAGTATCCATACTAGTTCCAGGCTCTACTACTGGTTCGGAATTTTTATGTGTTATGCATACACTGTCCGCATCCATGATAGCTTCAGATCCTATCATACGTTCACGGTTCCCGCATGCTATATCTGTTTCACTATAAACTAACACCTCATCACAGCACTTACCTGAAGTATGTTCCAGACTAATAGTGTTGTTACTACTAATTTCATTTCTGTTATCTTCACTACAATTTGATGCAGAATCTAAATACTCGACTTTACCGAAATATGAACTACTAGGCCCTAATAAGGTGGTTTCTGTATAATCACTTTCAATTTCATCTACTACGCTACCGTTCTCCGTTAATCCTTCAGATGTAACATCTTGGTTAACTTCCATATTACTTTCGTTGAGAGTATGTTCAACAAGAACATTTGGTACTTCCAATTTATCATAAGGTACAATATTCTCAACAGTTAAATCTACTTCAATATCAGCTGACATTTCCTGAAGTTTCGCCATCCTCTCCTCTCTATCAGCTTCCATTTCTTCCCAAAATTTCTGCATATTGGCGTCATGTTCTCCTTGACGGGCTTTATTTTCCTCTGAAATTTTCTGTATACTCACTTCCATCTTTTCTTCCATGGTTTTCATCTTCGCTAATATGGCCGCTAAAGCATTCTCTACCCCTTTTGACTCCGCCATAGTGATTAAAATTTAATTTAAAATTTAGTAAATTTAAATTTATTGATTTATACGCAAAGCAAGTTATTATTATCACAACAAGATTAGAACGTATTGTAACCAGTTTATATGCACACAGAAAAAGCAGTTCAAAATATCAACATGTAAATACCTTATCTAACATACAACAACTAATAATATACCTCCAATATACTGATAAAATCTGTTCATATATGATATACAAGAGAATATGCACAATCGACAAATTATATCCTCAGATTTTCATATGAACAATACACATACAATTATTACGTTAATTATACTTATACGTCGGATTTTTCCAACAAATTTTATATTCATAGACAAATATGTAATAGCGTAAAATTTCCGCTATTTTCCGAGCCCTACGTTGCTAAGCGCCAAAATATCTCTATGCGACAACACAAATTACTAAACTATTGGCGCATAGGATATGATAGTATGTGTATTTCAAATTACAAGTCTATATTGGAGGGTTTAAGATTATTTATTGTACAAACACAAGTTATAGTTTATATGGTATATTTGAAATGTACAGAATGTAATGTTTGATATAGAGTCTTTCTTTTAAAATGTTAAATAATGTTCATACGCAAGACGTGATACGTTACATAAGAAGACTCCCACGATGATGTTGTTGAAGAGAAGGGCCGGTCTTTGCGGTATAGATGGTTCGTCAGGTGTGGCTTACAAATGACAGACGTTTCACCAGAAACGTTTACAGCTGGGCTGGCGTCCTGTAACAGCTGGGCTGGTCCTATAACAGCTGGGCTGATGTCCTATAACAGCTTGGCTGGTGTCCTATAACAGCTGGGCTGATGTCCTATAACCGCTGGGCTGATGTCCTGTAACAGCTGGGCAGGTGTCCTATAACAGCTGGGCTGATGTCCTATAACAGCTGGGCTGATGTCCTATAACAGCTGGGCTGATGTCCTATAATTCCCACGATGAATCCGACACTTCGCACACACAACGGTACTACGGATTTTATTTCTCGCAAAACTTATATAGAGTTTAAGACCAAGTAATATCTCAGGTGACAGTGAGTTTAATCTAATAACGGTATATTGAGCTTATACCTCTCCGGCTTCTTCAAGTGTTCTCGCGAATACGAAGGTCTACCGCGATCAGCAGACCACCCTATGAGGAAATCTTGCACTAGCACGGAAACGTCTTGATGGAACTATTGCGTAACAATTAATGATACTGTTACACTCACTTCTTACACACGTAATATTACAATATTAATATCGTGTGTAAAGATATAAAATCAATTGTTATGCGTCACACACGTTACTATCCCCGACAAGTCTTAACAGATCCTTGCAAGCGGTAGAGTCTTGTACAAGGATTGTATGTACCGTTCGCGGTAGCAGCAGTGAAGAACTGCTTGTAATTTTTCGCACAATGCGTTAAAACACTGATGTGTGCAAATGTACTACACACACAGTTCTGAGTCTTCCCGTTTCACTAACGACGAATAGTTTTTACAACACCTTGCAAGCGGTAGAATCTTGTACAAGGAGTGCACGTTCCGTTCGCGGTAGATGGCGTAGAAGAACTATCGTAATTATACGCGTAATGCGTTTAAACACTACTGTGTGCAGATGTACTACATACACAGTTCTGAGCCTTCCCGTTTCACTAACGGCGAATAGTCTTTACAACACCTTGCAAGCGGTAGAATTCTTGTACAAGGAGTGCACGACCCGTTCGCGGTAGATGGCGTAGAAGAACTGCGTAATTATACGCGTAATGCGTTTAAACACACCTGTGTGCAGATGTACTACATACACAGTTCTGAGCCTTCTCGTTTCACTATCGACGAATAGTCTTTACAACACCTTGCAAGCGGTAGAATTCTTGTACAAGGAGTGCACGACCCGTTCGCGGTAGATGGCGTAGAAGAACTGCCTGTGTAACGACAGGCTTAAGAAAATTTCCAACCACCAGTCAGCATTCTATTGGTGGATGGAAGTCACATGGTTAGTAAAAAGTGACCATGCACTTTTCATGCAGTAGAGTGCATTTACTTTGTAACAGCATGCATAGCGGTAATCAGACTACTCGTATCTCATGCATGACTGCCTACATACTAATAATATACATGAACGTAAACAACAGTCCAACAGGTATAGGGATTGTAGCGATACACATGTCTCAGTTCAGCTAATGTCAAACCAATGATAATACTTCACGCACCGCCCGAGAACGTTTCCCACTCACGCACGCGCGCACAATTCCACTAACACAGTACATGAATAACCATAAATAATAATGCACAGTTATTCTAAACTAAACCCTTAACCTTACTAAATACAATTGATAACAACCCAACTTAACCATCTACCAATATAATATGAATGTCCATTGTCTGTGTAATATATGAACTTGCCCCGCCTATCATGATCCTGTGATTCGTTGCAATATATATACGGCCGTTTTTAGGCATGGGCCTTCTGAGCCCTGGGCCAGGGCGGCAAATTTTAGGTGGCGGCAGAAAATTGGAAAACAAATAGATTTTGAGTCAGATGAATGAGCGCAGGGGCAGGAAAATTTCATTTTGCGGCCACTAGTAGTCAGCTGGTGGCAACATTGCGTACCGGTAGTCTGTTTAAACAGTGCGAATAATCTTTGCAGGTTAGTTCGAAAGTCGGATTTATTCGCAACGCGTGATTTACGTGATTTAAATTAACTCTGAAATGGACGGATGCAAATGGTTAAGTGGTGCTAAATACCGAAAATTGGCAGACGATAAGAAGAAGAAAGAAAATAAAGTGCTTTTACAAACTCGAAAACTGCATTCTTTTTTCTTGAAAAAATGCGTCAATTCTAGAAAGTAGTGCTAGCCAAGATGCTCAAAATGAAACAAGTAGTGAGGAGTGTGTAGCACAGAGTTCAAATAACAATAGTGAACTTTGTAATGAAGATTCAAGCATTATAGGGCTAAACGAAAACTTGGGCCAACCTGTTCCAGGAGAAGGGAGTGAAAATTTTGAACCAAGCAATGATCCAATTTTTTGGGTTATAAATGAGAGAACTTGGGATTATTTTGTAAACACTGGAGTGGATCAAAATTTAAAGTGTGATTTTTCTGTATCTGAGAGAGCTTACCCAGACAAGCAAAGTTGTTTAACTAAAGCATTATTTGAAAGAAAACTTGCTAATGATGATGTAATAAAACGAGATTATCTTGTGTACTCGTGCAGCCAAGGTTAAGTTTTTTGTGCCCCTTGTAAGTTTTTAGGGGAAAATCAAAATTTGGTGAAAGTGACTGGAAGCATGCTAACCAACGAGTGATAGAAAATGAGAATTCTCAATCTCACTGTGACTGTGTTTTAATGTTTAAAAGAAGGAGTAATGAACAGTGTAGAATTGATGAACATTTATTGAATCAGTTAGAATTGGAGGTGTGTTCTGCAGAGGGTGGTAGCTGTCGTTAAAAAACTTTCATCTCGTGGACTCGCGTTTCTTGGAAAAAACGAAGTGTTCGACTCAGTAAAAAATGGAAATTTTGTGGTGTGTATAGAACTTGTTGCAGAATTCGACCCATTCTTAAAAAGCCACATAGTCGCTTTGGGAATCCAGGCCAAGGTAAGACATCTTATTTATCGCATGCTGCTTATGAAGATCTAATTAAGATAATGGCTAAAACCGTCATTAATGAAATCACTTAAGAAGTAAAACAATCAAAATATTTTTCAATAATAGTGGATTCTACTCCAGATGTAACACACAGTGATCAGCTAACCTTTATTTAAGGTATGTGAATGATGAAGATGAGGGTGTTCCTAAAGAACGTTCCCTTGAGTTTATGAAAAATCAAGGCCGCACAGGTTAAGAGCTTGCCAAAGCTGTGTTTACTTTCCTCCAGAATCATGACTTGGACATAAGGAATCTTCGAGGGCAATCATATGATAACGCATCTAGTATGTCTGGAATTTATGCTGGTTTGCAGGCAAGAATTAAAGAAGTTAATTCCCTAGCATTTTACGTACAATGCTCTGCCCACTCTCTGAACTCAGTGGGTTCAAGTGCTGCAAATTGCTGTAGGCTTGCTGTTGACTTTTTTGACCTACAAACATTGTACAACTTTTTCAAAGCTTCAACCTATCCCTGGAACCTTTTAGAATCTTTTTTTACTTCAAGAAATTTCTCTATCAAAACTCTTAATTATTACGAGGTGGTCTGCCAGAGAAGATGCATGCAAAATTTAAATACAGATTTTGAAGTTATTATTAAGGCCCTAAAATTAATTTCAGAAGACAAGACTGAAAAGTCAACTACAAGGCAAGAGACAAAATGCATTCTGAGAAAAATTACCTCTTCTGAAACAGTTTTCATGGCTACTGTATGGAGGGTTATCTTTGGTAGATTCGGAGATATAATGGAAAAAACACAATGATCGCTGGCGCAGTTGTTAAGCTGTACAACTCCCTCATTAATTTTGTTGAAAAAATGAAATGTTCATTCGAAGTCTACAAGAACATTGCGGAAACTAAACTAAAAAGTGTCCAACAATTAACAGAAAAAGAGGAAACTAGACCTAAAAGAGGTGTAAAGCGTACAAGATTTTTTGATGAGTCAGATAGTGAATCAGAAGTAGACCTAGAAAGTCAAAGTTCTTCGTGTATTCTGCAGACCACCTATACTCAGATACTAATTAAACTGCTCACAGAGTTAAAATATCGAGTGTCAGTATACACTGAGTTTTCTCAGCAATTCACATTTCTATCAGATCTTATGGAAACTAACCTAGAAGATATAATGCAAGCTGCTGACAGATTCCAGAAGAATCTTTTGGAACAGAATGCATTTATCTAAAACGTTTTTTACAGGAAGAAATCATTAATAGTGATGCTAAATCACTATCACTATCACATTTTTACAGACTTCTGATTTCAAAGAATTTACTAGATTTGTATCTTAATGTTGCCATTGCTTTGAAAATTTACCCGTCTACCCCTGCTTCAGTCTGCTCAGCTGAAAGATATTTTTTTACACTAGCAAGGATTAAGAATTATTTACCCTCAACTCAAACTCAAAATCGTCTGATTCACTAAGCTGGTCTTGCAATCGAAAATGACTTAACAACAAAATTAGATTATGAAGATGTGATCAGCAAATTTTCTCATGAAAAGGCCAGAGGCAAACCAGTTATTAGTTAGGTATAGTTGTTCTCTTAACTGTACGTCTTTTTATTAATTTATTAACACTTTTTTGTAACGTAATTGACAATATAGGTTTAAAATTACTTGTATGAAAAATGATCAGTTGTTATTGGTTGGAGGGGGGAGTCAGATAGCCTTGGGCCCAGGGGCGTAAGTGAGATAAATGCGGCCCTGTACACCCCCCCACACACACACACACACATGAAGGGAATATATGTAATTTAAATGACCTACTTTTGCCATCACAGAAAACATATTTGTATTCGTTTTCGCATCAGGTTTATTTGTATTATTTAGTCTTTTGAACATGTATTATGTCAAAATTACTATTTTTTTGCCTTTCTAGAGCTCGTTAATAGAGTATTATTTATTATTTTAGACGTATTAGTTGAACAAGGTAAGGAAGTTCTCAGTTTTAACTCGCCCGTTTGTCTGTCTACTGTCTATCTATCTATCTAGCTGTCTGTTTAGAGTATATCTCACTATATTCTTTTAACGCATCAACTGATTTTTGTAAAACTTGTCCACGTACATATCCAAAATTGTATCATTGAGAACCTTATTTTTTTGAGATTTTTCCCCCAAAAAAGAGGGGGCAGGATGCAAAAATGTGAGGAGTAAAAGTAGTGAAAACCCTGTATATGTTGCATCAACTTAAACGGAATTGTCTGAATGTAACTGTCTAAATATAATGTTCATTTTTAAAAATTTCTAAATTTTTAGACGACAGGCTCCAAAAAGTGGGTGAAAAGTTTCATTAAATGGCAAAGATTTATGTGGAGTATCAAACTAAAGATTAAGTTTACAAACATTTGAATGTGATGTTAGGTTTTAGAAAATTAAAAATTTTGAGATCCAAGTTTCCAAAAGTCAGATAACAAATTTGAAAGAAATTGTAAAAATCTACCAAGGGGTCAGAATAAAGAGAATTGTAACCCAAATTCTAATGTTTCGAATATTAGAGTTTATTGTATGTTGTGCTGTACAATTCTTGTATTAGGAAAAGAAGTAATAATGTAATCGGGATTTTGTAATTTCTTCTGTAATTGGAAGATTATCTTATACGAAATGTATGTAACAATAAATGTACTTTCTTCAAAATAGTGAACGAATTCCGCTGCAGAGAGCATACTAGTTAACATTCTTTTGAAATATTAATGAAATATTCATGAAAATGATACGTAATAAATTCATACGTCCACGTAACACGGGTGACTAGGAATTAATTGCATAAATTTATTCAACTCATGTTTATGATTATAATATTTAAGTCAAATTTAGTAAATAGTGTAATAAAACATAAATTCAATATTATTATAGCCTATATACAGTTTGCATTTGAAGAATATTTATGAATTGTGTTTATAATTTAATAACAGAAAAGGTTTGAAGATTCGGTAAAAGTAACAACTCGCGAGAAGTAATTATTGATTATTTAATTATTCAATGTAAACATAAAAGTATCTAATCCGTCGTGCTAGTAAGATTTTAGTTAATGTCGGCGTAAAAGATGTTGCAGTTTTAAATCATTAATGAGACAGGATTTTGTTTTAAAGAACAATCTTCCGAAGGCCAGCCATTAAGATTTCTCTAATTTAATTAAAAACTGAGAATATAAGATTTTTCAGTTATGTTTTTAAGTAGACTTCCGTTACTCACTTGACTACAATTAAATAACATGCCTCACTTTAAGTTCACAGGACTAGGTTGTTTATATTTTTCTTATTACGAGTACGTTGTCATCGGATTGTCTCTGCATAGAAGCTGAGCCGCCTTTAACATGAATATGACGTTTTCTTTTTAATATTATTCGTTATTTTCTAAAAATGTCGTTACGAACATATGGTGGATCATTGTTTCGACAAAAAATTTTATAATTGATGCATTCCAGTCGTCAGTAGCAAAGGCCGTCCAGGCTTGTGCAGTATGTCTGAACAGGTATGATTAAAATTATTTATGTATGTCTATCTTCAAAAATTATGCGTCCTTTATAGCGTTTTCTTCAAGTACAACATAAATAGAGTTTATCTTCAACGAAGCCTGATGTGAGTATACAGACTGGATAACTAACATTATATCTCATACATTATCTGGCCCTCCCCATAGTATTTTTGTGGTGGACACGTATTCTATTCATTTGTGAATTTACTGAAACGTTGCTAAAAGAATGGCGACTGTGTTAAAAAAAAACTCGTTTCAACGTATGAAATTGTATAGAGTAAGATAAGGGAATAAGTGTTATTTCACCCATTGTTCTGAGAAATTGCTCAGTTACAAAGAGAAGAATTCTAGCTACCGTTGTGCAAGCGTTACTGTAAACAAAGCTTTCCATAGAAGTTAACTGATATTGATTTAAACTTGTCTGTCTTTCTATCCTGCATTCTGCTTATCGTTTTTACGGCATAGAAAATTCGTATTGGTTGGATATTTTACTGTCATTGTATAATGCTGTTTCTTTCTTTGTTTTCATTTTAAATAACCAGTTACCATCAGTGTCTTGTATATTTTTTATGTTATGACAATTAAACTTTAAATGAATTACTATTAAACAAGAGGTAAGCCACTATCATAAGAAATTAATTCTTAGTTTATGGTCATTCGTTTATACTTTCTTACTACTAAATAAAGTAGAAATATCAATATTTTCTTTTATTTCTCATAATCGGATTATTATTATTTTGTGTTATATAATGCACTTATTGTATATATGTCATATTAAAACAGATAACAAATTCTTATATTTCAAATAATAATTTTAACTTTTACGGAGACCAAAGAGCGTCATATTTTCATTATTGAGAACCGGAAATTGCTCAATACAAAGAGGTCTCTGTGGGTAGGAGCTACACATTCTAGTTCCGTTCTGCATACTCTGTTACACAAGGACGCACGTATTTAAAAATCGCCTGAGAACATATAGACAATGTTCACATGCTCAGTAAGACAAAAATCAACTTGCAGTACATACTTGTCGAGTATTAAACGTAATAAAAAATAGTTTTTCTGTAGAGTTACAAAAAAATGTATCTAACATATAGCTTAGGAGTGTAACACTTACTTGCTACAGTATAAGAAAATATTTACGTATATCTAGAAAATCAAAGTGTTAATGTAAATATCCACTAGTACATAATTAAATAATACAAAAAAGGAAATTAAAGAATCAAATCTGAAATAATACCTGAAACTATCAAAGCTGTTGGTAAGCTTCTCACATTAAATTATCAAACACTTTTTGGACAGATTTAGCAAAGAATATGCAAATTACGTTGTCACATTTTTCAGTACTCTTACAGTGTCCGAGGAAGAAGTAATTCTGTTATTACTAAAGGATAGGCATGCTGATGATTTATAAAGTAGAAACTCTTTAAACTGTGTTTAAAGTGCAGCTCTTCTGCAACAAATTTGCACAGTTTCAGTTTATAGTCATTAACAGAAAAGTGATGACAATACTTTTGCAACACAAGAAAATGTATTTTTTATTATTGTTTTCTTCGTAATTCAATAAATATAAGCCTATTAATCAAAATCTCAGCTATTCCGTTTTCTTTAAGGTTATTTAAAGCTGAAAATACTTTTTAATGTTTGTAACAAATACGTGATTTGCAGTATCAGATGACTACAGTTTCGTAAGGTCAGAATGTAAATTGGAAGACTTTAGAACAAGACTACATAATGGTAATTCACTACTAGCATGATGTATCGTGGATGAATCAGCACTAAACTAAATTGACGGTTTAATTCAACACTCAAGAAGAGTAAAATGTTTTCATACGCCTAAGAGCGTGAGTGTAAAGGTTGCTAAATATATTTCAAAATTACAGCACGCACCTATAATGTAGCTCGATAAAAATCGTTTTTACTGTGTCAACGTATTAATTTCTGTATTAATTGTAGAAGTACACCCTTTAATAAATGGTATATCTATTAGCCTATGAGTAATTTACTTTACATATAAATTAATACAATATACGAGTACGAAACAAAATTAGGCCTAAGTGCAGAATACACTACAAGATCAGCATCCTAGATCAGTAAAGGTAAAGGTCAGTCTGTGTAATTCCGTTAACAGAGGTATTATCGGCTGATATAAAGTTCCTAGCTTATATTTTAAAGATTCTTGTAAAATCTTTCGTTATTCTTGTAAGTAACCCATTTTACTTTCTTTTCTTTAAAGAACAGAAAAAAATGTAAAGAAGCCCTAGTAGCCTAGTGTTTCTACTAAATAAACAGACACACACTTAACGATGATAGAAGAATCTAACTTCACTTAAAATTTCTTTCTATTCACTCATTTATTAGCAATCAGATAATGCTTTCTGTAAACTATTCTAGTGTACACAGATCAGAAATGTACAACCAGATGGTGTGAAGATGTCACCAGCGATGTCATCTCGTGGTCCTTAAAGGTCGGATTGCCAGAGTCTTCTCAATATTCTGTCGATTGCAGGCTGTAAAAGATCAGCGGGTTACGATGGTTTTAAAGCCTTGTATAGTGTTTGGTTCGACGTTCACGAATAATTTCACGGACGTATGGAATACGGAAATCTGTGTGGAAAGTGAGGTTGGACACATAACATGGGGCATCCGCGAGAGCTCGTAGAATTTTTTATTAGCATCGCTGTAGGATTGCTATGTTAGATTTGGTGGCGCAGCCCCAAAGCTCGACTCCGTAAGTAAGACCACATGGGTTTAAGGGCAGTTTTCAGAGAAGATGTTTGTTGTTAATTGATAAATTGGACTTTCTACCCATCAGTCAGTTAACGTCTTTAAATCTTAAATGTTTCCGTTTCTGTTTTATGTGGCGTTTCCAGGTCAGTTTAGGTAGGCCTACTAAACAAAGGTCTAAGTATTTGACTACTGTTTGTTGGGTATACGGATGTGGTTGAAATGAACTGTGGGTCAGTTGCCTTTGCGTAAGGTGATTGTAATGTGTGACGACGTGGATTTGTTGACCTTGAACTTCCATTTTTGTAGCCATTCTCCAGCGAGATTGAGGTGCTCTTGAAGACTGAATGAGGCGACTGTAGGATCTTCATATGTTGAAATGAGGGATGTGTTGTCAGCAAATGCACAAATTGTTGTTTCTCTCGTGGTTGGTATACCGGACGTATACGGTAGAGGGACAATAATACTCCCTTGAGGTACGCCTGATCGTGTGTAGTAACGAGGAGAGGTTTCGCCATTAACCTTTGTTTCGAATTCACGTTTGTGCAGGTAAGATTTCAGCAGATTAAAGTAAGCTGAAGGAAGGATATTTCTGATTTTGTATAATAGTTCTGAGCGCCATACTTTATCAAACGCCTGACTGATATGCAGGAATGCGGCTTTGCAGCAGTGTTTGTTTTCTACTGTTTTGTTTTGCTTTACTAATTATATTGAGACCGTTGTAGTGTTGAATGGGCATATCGGAATCTGAACTGACGATCAGGCATCCAGTCTTGCTCTGTTAGATCCTCAGTAATGTTTCTGTATATAGGCCTAAGTTTTTCAAGAAGTTTTGCAATTATTGTAGAGACTAGGCGTTAAGATGAAACATCGAATTTTCGGATTTCGGTGTCAATATAATTTGACGTAATCTGGCGTAAAATACATTGTATGTGCATACGCTTCTTGAGACCGTTTTGTTTTTGAAACTTGTTAACATTCTGTCAGAAGTAAGGTCAATTACTGATGTTTTTCTGGTTTACTTTATTTATTTCTTTTGAAGTAAATGGCTTTACATTTAAATAATATTTTTTCGTTTCTCTGATGACTTGCTGAGCTAATATACTGTCTTGATAGATTGAAAAATAACATTATCTTCATTCTGAAGCTATTGGACTTTTCTTCTGCAACTGTTTTTAAAGCACGTTACACACGTATAGTCTAGGAAATTGTTTTACGTAAAGTTTGTGTTAAAGTTATATAACTGCTGGCAACGTAAACTTCTGGTGACATAGGAAGACAAAAACCTTTACAGTGGTTATATTATACTACTTTAAATGGACCGTATATAGAGAAAATACTTTATATTGTGTACTTCACAGTAGTAATATGAATTTTAATAAAACATTACTTATGTACGTAGTTAAGTGCACGGTGTTCGCAGCGAGACGTGTGCAGTCTCAACCGAGCATAATAGCCACTTACCACCCTATCACGTTACTGGCGCATGAAAACATTTCTCACAGTGCCATCTGTATCGCGTAGAATGTGCGAGATAACCACTTTTAAACAGAAAACCTTTTACTGATCAAGAACTTTGTTAGTTGTGCAATGCTATTGCACAGTATCACAGCAGGTGCACTTTTCATCAGATTTATTATGATAGCTAACGTGCTTACAATTAAGGATTAGTTTGCTTTTCTCCCATGAAAGATTTCTGAAAAGAGGATATATATTTCCTTAAGCTTGTTAAACTATGAGGAAACGAAGTTATAGGACAGAATAACAGGTAACTCTATTTTATTCAATAACCTTTGAGTTTAGTAAAGTATTTACACTTCCAGCGTTAAACAGCTTACTTCAAGTTGCTTAAGTGAATGGTACATACGTATATTCTCTTACCTTCTACCTTCAGGCTGCTGACAGACGGACCACTTTGTGGGGACACGCTGTGGCGTTACTCAGTCGCTTGTACCCGCTCCTTTGTGAAGCCAGGCAATGACACCACTACTGGCCGTATGCTCAGTGATGGAAAATTGTTTCATTTAGTTTTTAAATCAGTTAATGACGGCGTGTGAAGACCTCTCCGTCGTTGACAACGTGGATTCTGGATGAATCAGACAACGTGTTAACAGTTGGTAGTGGGCAGTTTTACACATTAATAAGTGATATAAAAGCGGACGATGCAAAGTTTCTTACCTATTTTAGAATGTCACAAAACACGTTAAATCGTCTTCTTATTTTACTGAAATTTCATATCCAGAAGAAAAACACAAACATGAAACAAAATGTACCTGCTGAAAAGAGGCTTGCAATTATTAAGGCGAATTATAATATTAATTTACATTGAATCGTGGTACAAAATATTACCAAGTTTTCCCATTCCCTCCCTTTCGTTAACTTATTATTTATACTCATTCCATATTGAGTCTGAAATTGTTATTCAACTGTCCTTTCCAGACGTTAGTAGCTAATCTATAATCATCGAGGCTCGCTTTGTCGCTACACTGTAAGGCGGCGGAGGTATAAATACAGGATTTTTTTTTTCGCTCTGGGCTTTGCGGTTGTGCGTCGCAGAGACGAACCGCTCGGTATCTGAGTTCCGAGCTACCTCCTGGAGCTCCTGCCTCGTGGCCCTGCCCAAGTAGGGCGTGTGCTCTATAGCAGGCCGATTCTCGGCTGTTGTGCTAGCCTACACTAGCGCAGTATACACCGAGGGCGTTTCCACGAATCACCTGGACGTATACGGTACCTTCCCAGCCCAGTCACTAGAGTATTGCCTGGGAACCTCGCCGCACGTGCATAAAATTTGCGTGCAAGCCGCCTGAATGTGTCGTCTAAGGAGCGGACGCCAAGTCCTCTCCTTAGAAGGCGAGATGAAAAGCCGCTAGCCGAAGACCCCTGTCGAGGACGCTCTGCAACGTCTTTTTATGCATTGCGGCGAGGTAACCCCAGACCGGACAGGCGTAGGTAATGACCGGCAGCAGATACGCGCCGACGATCATCCTGCACAATTTCCTGGTCATGTCTGAGCTGATCAGGAGTGGAAACAGTGCGCACAGGCGAGTGGATGCTCGCTTAAGAACTGCCTGTGCGTGGGTACCCCAGGTGAGCCGACGGTCAAGGTGTAATCCGAGGTACTTGACCTCTTTGGACCAGCGCAAGTACGTTCTGCCGATACGTAGCTGCCTAACAGGGTTCTTCCGTCGCTTAGAGAATTCGACGGCTACACTCTTGGTAGCGTTGAGTTGCACTCTCCAATTCTCAGTCCAGTCCACGAGCGTGTCGAGCTGGCGCTGCAGTCGTAGGACTGCGCTTTCCACGTGACGATCGGCCGTAAATACGGCCGTGTCGTCAGCAAAGAGGGCCATCTGGACTCCAGACTGTCTCGGCGCGTCGTTGACGTAGATCGAGAACAGAAGGGGGCCTAGAAAACTACCTTGAGGGACGCCGGCTGTGATTCGTCTCTCGGAAGAGACTGAATCGCCAACTCTCACGCAGAAGGTCCTCTCCGTCAGAAAGCTAGCAACCAGATGGACGGGAGCTGGACTTCCCTAAGCTTGAATAATAGGCCATCATGCCATACGCTGTCGAAGGCTTT
The DNA here is from genome assembly GCA_034769895.1 of Magicicada septendecula. Lineage (NCBI taxonomy): Eukaryota > Metazoa > Arthropoda > Insecta > Hemiptera > Cicadidae > Magicicada > Magicicada septendecula. The sequence goes on along the minus strand of CM068367.1, from coordinate 1,083,035,838 downwards.
TTCAACATCTATGAAACAGCCAACGGTCCGTTCTCTCCGACATCCGGTTTCCGTGACGCTTTCCACCATTCTCATCAGTTGATGAGTGGTCGAATGCCCCACACGAAAGCCGAACTGTACGGGGACCAGCACGTCAAAGTTGGTTAGATGTTCTCGTACACGAAGCTGCACGAGGCGCTCAAAAACCTTGGACGTAGCGGAGAGTAGGCTGATAGGCCGGAGGTTTTCAGAGCGGGTGGTATCCTTTCCCTGCTTCGGGATCACGATAACCGTCGCCTTTCACCATTTCTTGGGAAAGTAGGCCAGTCTGAGACACGCGTTGAACAAATCTGTCAAGAATTGAACTCCAGGCTCGGGAAGAAGTCGTAGAGCGGTGTTCGTAACACCGTCCGGGCCTGGAGCTTTTCTTGGCTGAAGTTAAGCGAGCCGATCTGAGACCTCTTCCAAAGAGATGGGTTCGGACTCCGCCGTGATCGGAAGAGACAGAAAGTCTTCCAGAGCCATCTCGACTTGTTCGTCGAAGTCCCAGTCCATGGGCGGGTTAGGAGCGAACTGTCGCTCGAAACACAAGCCCAAGTACTCGGCCTTCTCCTCCGGGCGACCCAGGGGTCGTCCGAACGGTCCAACAATGGCGGGGAGTGGAGGTCGTCGCCTCCGGCCCGTCAATGCGGTAGATATTCTGTACTTTGCGGGTCCACATCCCCCGTTCGGGCCACAGCGAGTTCCCAACAGCTACGTCGGAACGCCTTCAGACTGCCACGCAGTCGTCCGGTGAGCCGATTGTATGCTGCCTTATCGGCTGGATCACGGGTCCTCTGCCAACGTTTCCGAAAGTAATTCCTCTCGCGAGCGAGAAGAGAGACTTCCTCAGGGATGCGTTGGTAGTCAGGCGTGAAACCAGCTCGCGTACGTGAAGACACGCCTATAGCCGAGATGATTGCCTCTTCGATTCCCGCTACTGCTTCGTCTAGGAGGCGAACGGAATCGAGTGGGACCGCTGGCGGCAATCGACGGCACAAGGCCGGGCCGTAGCGATCCCAATCGATAACCTTCTTCTGGTCAGAACGTGCATAGGCGTGCTGGGTAGCGACGTGGACCAATAGGGTTGTGGTCGGATGTCAACTCCGTAAGTGAGAATACCTCGACCGGACAGACAACTCCTTGGGTCACCGCGATATCCAGAACATCGGGAGCCGCGTTAGGCCTTGACGGAAAGAACGTGGGTTGCGCTGGACCAAACACCATCGCCCGGCGCGATTCAACAAACAGGATTTTGAAGCAGCCCGGTTCAGTTGCACCTCGCGAATTCAGAAGTGTGGATTGAAGTGATTGTTGCTAACCAATGGAAAGTGACGACTGTGTTAATTAGTGCGTAAATGTAAGGTGACATTCATTGTTATGTGTTTTAAAAATTGGCTTGAATTATTATATAAGAATGACTTGATTTGTAACTATTCTTTGTGTCTAATTAAGGTTTGTAACCAATGATATGATTACACTACTATGATTAATGATATTCTGTTTCCACTATACAATACAACGATCTGTGTGACCGTCGTAATAACACACACACACACACACACACACACACACACACACACACACACACACACACACACACACACACACACACACACACACACACACACACACACACACACACACACACACACACACACACACACACACACACACACACACACACACACACACACACACACACACACACACACACACACAGAGTTCTGAACGTGGTGAGTGGTTTGGGTGCACATTATTTTCGTATGTAAAGCCACTGTGATGTGGCCAACTTATCATGTCACTGTAAATAAAATTAATTTGTTATATTCTATGAATTGTAAAGTATTTTAGAACGAGAAAATTAATAATATATCCAATAAGTCTGTATATTAACAAACAATATATTTTATTATTCTAGGTATAACATTAGAACAAATGTTCTATGCACTAGAACTAGAACAAAAGTTAAGGTGAATACACACTGCATGTAGCTACAAGCCACGAATAATCCACCTGTTATGAAGAACGCCATAGTTCTAGTTTCCTACACATTAACTTATACATTTCTTTAGAAATTACAAAAACTAATATACTGCTTTATTCTTAAATTATTAATCTCTGAATTTTAATCACTTCTGTACAAGTATATAAGTAAATTAATATTGTAGGCATAGGTTGATGAAAATAATAAGCACTTTAAAAATGAATAGTGAAAACTTAAGTGAAAATGTTAATTGCGGGAAATGTGTGGTAGAACCGTCATTGTCAGTATGGCAATAAAAGATGATTCCGTAAGTTTTTTATCATATTATTTTCTCCCCAATAAATTCTATATTGGGGAATTACAGGCATAGAGATTATAAATAATTATAATTTTTCTACCTGTAGAGACACAGAACTTATTCTTTTAACACTTAATTTCGTTTGTGTTTATCGTTAACTGATCTCATTAATGCATTTTGTTTGGTGAAAATAGTCATGTATTTTATTTATCTAACAAAACTATACCTTTTATGTTTATGAAAATCAGGCCTTTCATTGACCAAAGATCTCATAACATGGTTAACGATGGAAGTACTAATAACCTTTACTAATAAATAAACGTTAATTAAATTCTGAGAAATATGGTGACCCCTCTACGTATATGCATGTGCCAGTGTTTGTATAGCTACTGCCCTTTCGCATCTTTCTGTTCCAGTCACCGCCTTGCAAGCCTGTTTTCTCTACCTCATCATGACGTCCGCCTTCCGCGATCATGGGTCTACCCTCTTTCCATCATTAAGTTTGAATCTACATTAACAACTGTTCCAACAAACGATCATCAAACATCCATTCCACGTGTCCAGAACATATGAGGAGTGCGTTTATGATATCTAAAATTTTTTTATCAACACAAATTTGCCTTCCGGCATCTTTATTTGTAATGTAATGGATACAACACAAGCGTTCTCCAAAAAATACATAACCACGTCTTGGAGCCTAAAGAGTTTCATTGCTTTACCTCCCAAGTTTGAGAGCCATATGACACAAAGTTTGAGAGCTGTCTAAGATACAAAGTCAATTAACTTTCTGTTAATTTCCACTATAAAGCAGCAAATTCTACTTCTCTATCAACATTTTCCCTTGTTTTATTTTACCGCTGATATTTTTATTACTTTTGGTATCTTCTGTTAATGACACCACAAGATACTTAGAAGTAGTGCAATGTTTTTCAATATGCAGATCACTTATGTCTTATGAGATCCTTTATTTATGATAAATTTTATAAATACAACAGTAATTGTGTATTTATGCAATTAGAAGATTCTTCATGGAGTTTACGAATCACGTTATTGGAGTAGTGTTCTTCCAGTGCTACCAAGACCTGACTATCCGCCAGGCCAACACATGCGTGTAGACATATTAGTCATTTATTGAGGTCCCCATTTCACGACAGTGTGCAAGACAGTGTGTTGTGCACCAACCTAAGGCTGTGGTAATACTATGCAAACCAAAAAAATATTAGATACACTACTATTCCACGGCTGACGATCTTCTCTCAAAGCAAAACATATTATCAAGGCAAGACTTTTCCGCACAGAAACGTCATTTTTCCTCTGCATCATGTATCGTAGCTTCAGTTCTCTTAAAACTAAAAGTAGGTTTAACTTAAAACCAAATAAATGGTTTAGAATTAAACTTTAGAGTTTAGTTAAGGAATTCTCTACGCTGTCTGTTAATGTCTGTCAGCTATTGCCTTTTTGGACGCCTGGGTTCAAGATTCCAGTTCCCGTACAAACTACAATTTCTTTTTATTGCTTTTCCACTTCATCAAAATGTTTAATTTTTTTTAATTTTTTTCGTCAGTGGACTTGTTTTAATATGTGTATGTTAATTGATAATTGCTATCTGAAATTATTTTTTTTTCTTTTTATTTTTACGTGTTTTGGAAATGTATTGAACTATTTAGTCAACGTTTGAATTAAGTTTCCTATGGTAATAGAAAATAGGAAATGTTTTTTTCAGATAAATGCTAAATGTTGTATTTCCCAGACTTACTACTTGGGATATTATATTTATGTATGTGTGTGTGGTGGGAGGTGAAATATAAAAAATTTGCTGCTTCAAAATTAACATTCAGCAGTAAGATTCAATATCTCCTACTTATTTGGTAGTGTAGACATCATCTGCAATTTTATGATGATGCTTAGGAAAATTAAAATTCATAACAAGAGAGGTCTAGAGTAGTGCATCCGTTTCAATGTAAGGGAGTTGGATTCATTCCTCAAATCTTTCGTATTAATATTTTAAATAACTGATGTAGTCGTGAAGATGTAGTATGGTGCACATGAACCATCTAAACTTTCATCATATAGTAAAGTGTTCATCAATGGTTAGAATGTCGGCTTCATAGTTCAACAAACACCTAAAATGTGGTTGCAAAGTGTGCTACGAAGATGTTAGTCAAATATTTGGCAATGCAAATGTTGGCAAACGTACCGTTCGAAATCAACCTGACTGCCGCTACACGTACCTACTGTAAACACTGTGGTCCAATTCCAGCCTCTGTTTAATATTGTGTAGTTTGTTTAGGTACTCAAAAGTGTATGTCCGTTACGCACATAGCGTATGTCGTATGTCAGTGTTGTTACTGCTGAGTTAGTCTTTTTGTAATAATAATCACATTTGCTGTCATTAGATAGACTATCAGACAGTTTATTCAAAATCTCAGACATTGGATATGTTATTTGCGTTATTTAAACATTGTTTAGAAATCTAGCCTGTGTACGCAGCATCCAAAATGTTAACCCAAACCGAGAATGTATATACCTTATATCTTCAGATGATGAGATGAGATGAGAGCACGGGAACTCTCGAAACATGTTCCAAATAAGGAAAAATAACATCTTGAGGTAAATTTAGTTATAAATATTAAATGTATTATATACATCAAGAAACGGACTGCAGCAGAAAGTGATTGAATATATATTGTTACGACGGTTTACTTGATCGTCGTAGGTGCAATGGAAAACAAAATAAGTACAAGACACCAATTAAGTCACTAATCACCAGCTTTAATTTTTACAGTTAAACAGTTCGTAATTAACAACACAGTCTACTACAACAAATCAAATAAAAATTGTTCACACGCAATAAAATGTCACTAATATTAAACACGATTGTATTACAATTATACCGCCCTATTATAAAACGCAACACTTCACTAATAATTACTTGAACGTACACAGTAATCTCGCCCGATAATAACTCGAACCGCTCTGTAAATATATCGCCACTATACTGACTGAGCGTCCCTGAGTAATTTTATTTATACCTGCGCTCACAGACCAGAATGTTCCTAATTGCGTCTTAGCGCTCGTATGAACTACGTAATTAACTGCGGCCTTGACACAGTCCGCGCGGGTGGCGCCTTTGAGAAACGTCTCGAAAATGCGTCGACAACCGCGTACACCACACGCGTTACATCGAGATCCTTCTGGCACATTCGACAAACACGTAGATTGTTCTGTAATGTCGTAAAACTCCCCCTCTTTAAGCCTGTTCGTCCCGAACTTGCAAACCGTCTCTGAAGTAATACTCGACCAGGCGATCTAGGTGGACGTCGTTGCGAAAGATAATTCTCTCGTTCTTCGAATTCAGTCTCGTGTGATCCGAACATCACGTTCCCAGGAATGCGAGTCTTCCGCTCAACCACTAGTTTTGCTGGGATCACTCCCGTTGCGTCATGTACTGATGACCTAAACACCACTGGCTGATTCAAGTTTGTTTGGTTCTCGTCAACAACCTCTTGCGTAAACTCATCTTCAGCCACTTTGCCCTCGGACGCTTCTATCAGCTCAGGTAAAAAAGCAAGAGTTTTGTCTCGACACCCATAGTTGGCTTTCCAATCACTTCTTTTGTCGTTACACTTACTTGTATTTCCTCTGCTAGTTCTTCCTTCATTTCCGCTTGCAATAGGGAGGGTTCCTCCTGCCCAGACCTGTTGACTTTTTCTTCGACCAATGCCACTCGCTTAATCGAATGGTTAGTTGACCCTGTCATTTTAGCCATGCAAAGCTTTATCTTCTCTTGGCCAACTTTCAGGACATTCTCTCTTAAGTCTACAACGAATCCGTAGGCATTCATAATGTCCGTGCCAAGAATCACTTCATCTCTCTGCAACGAGCATTTGGTGGTTAAACGAGAGAAGACCCAGGCGTACACGTACGTCTACCTTTCCTAGCACCTTGACGGGACTTCTAGTCACAGTCTGTATTGTACAAGAGCTAATTAGAGGCTGGCGGTTGCTGACTAAGTCAGGGCGCACAATGGACACTGTTGCGCCCGTGTCCGCTGTAAATGATGTTGGTTTACCTTCCGCAAATCCATTAACGATCAAGTTTCCACTGGTCTTATGTAGCGTGGAAACTGTGTGCTGTTCTGGGGCTTTACTTCTCCAATTGGTGCGATCTCTCTTTTCTCTCAGTATCTTCTTCTCCCAACAGTCTACCTGTAGATGACCACGTTTTCCACAGTTGTAACATTTCAGCCTTCTGCCTTTTTCAAATCGTTGCGACTCTCTTGAACCTTTGAATTGTTTGTCCGACAACATTGTTTTTCTGCACGCATCGTAACGGCAATGTGACACAGGGATCTTCTGAATGCAATGTGATGGCACAAACCCATTAATGTAGCGGGACGCTGACTTGGAAGCTTCAAACTCTAGGGCGTGGACAAGAGCTTCTGAGCTATTTCGGTGCCTTGCCATTCGTAACACTTGCTGAAGTTCACAATCTCCGATGCCATCAATAAATGTCTGCACCGCAAAACTTATTCGAAAATCTGGTGCTTCAGGATAGGCCAATCTAATCAATCTGTCGATACTTGCTTCAAACTCTTGAAGGCTCTCCCCGGAATGCTGTCGCCTTGCTCTCAACTGGGTGCAGTACACATCTCGCAAATGTTTATCACCATACCGTAATTCTAGAGCTTTTATCAACTCGGCATAGATATTCTGGCTGTCAGGTGGGACTTTCTGTAGTAGTTCTGCCGCGGGTCCTCTTAATTCGAGAACGAGTGGGACTGCCTTGTCTTTCTCTGTCCAATTATTTGTGCTTGCAGCAGCTTCAAATTAGCGGAAGTACGTTGCCCAGTGACTGCTTCCGTCAAAGGTTGGAGCTTTGACATGAACTGTCCCTACTGCAGGGAAAGTTACTTTCTCTATTAACTTATTTTCTGTGTCTTTTTCTGTCTTTATCATTGGTACAGTCTGTTCACAAAGTTGTTTTGGTTGTAACTTCAGGCAGTGCTTGACTTCATTTTTAATCTGCTCTTTTATATTTGTAATCGAGTCTTCTATTTTTGTTGACATAGCTTTTTCCACACTCAAGACAGATTTTTCTACTTCAGCTATTTTATTTGACATGGATTCTTCTACGTCAGATATTCTGGTAATTTGATTGTTAAGGTCACCTCGTAATTCACCTACGTCACCACGTAGGAGACCCAATTCTGCGGTAGTATGTTCTTGCATCTGCTTTTGCTCATGAATTAACGCTTTGATGTCACCTGCTTCATGTTTCCATTCCTCTGCCTCCTATTTACGTTCTTCTTTTTGCCTGTCTTCTGTTTCTAGCATTAATGCTTCCTGCCGTTCCTCAGCCTCTTCTCTTTCCTGCCTGCGTTTTTCATCCTGCCGTTTTTCTACTTCTTCCGCCTCCTGTCTGCGTTTCTCATCCTGTCGTTTTTCAGCTATTTCCTGTGTCTGCCGTAGGATGATAAAGCTTCCATCATCTGGCTACCATCCTCGTTTACCGATTAATTACGAATTACACTCATCTTGTACAAAGTGTCCACTGTTTCCAATGTTAACCGTTCTATCCCACTTAAAATAAGTACAAGACACCAATTAAGTCACTAATCACCAGCTTTAATTTTTACAGTTAAACAGTTCGTAATTAAAAACACAGTCTACTACAACAAATCAAATAAAAATTGTTCACACGCAATAAAATGTCATTAATATTAAACACGATTGTATTACAATTATACCGCCCCATTATAAAACGCAGCACTTCACTAATAATTACTTGAACGTACACAGTAATCTCGCCCGATAATAACTCGAACCGCTCTGTAAATATATCGCCACTATACTGACTGAGCGCCCCTGAGTAATTGTACTGCCTGCGCTCACAGACCAGAATGTTCCTTATTGCGTCTTAGCGCTCATGTGAACTACGTAATTAACTGCGGACTTGACACAGTACGCGCGGCTGGCGCCTTCGAGAAACGTCTCGAAAATGCGTCGACAACCGCGTACGCCACACGCGTTACATCGAGATTCTTCTGGCACATTCGACAAACACGTCGATTTTTCTGTGATGTCGTAACAATATATATATATATATATATATATATATGTGTGTGTGTGTGTGTGTGTATTATAACGTACCAAACCCATAGATTTGGGGTTATATGTAGAAAGTTTCAAAAATCAAGTATAAAGTAAATTTAAATCGATAGAACCATATCTCGCACTGTAGCGAGCATTCAAAACAATTGTAAACGCCCAGCGGATATGTTCCGTTGGCGTTATGTAACCACGCACACGCACCGTTATAAATTAGAGACACGCCCTAACTTTAAAACATTAATATTTCGGAAACGAATAAATATAGGCAAAACCCAAAATAGCCAGAATGTTTGCCGAAATATTAAGAATACGGTGTGCAAATTCCATTAAAAATAATTAAAGAGTAAATGAGATAATTCATTTTATTTAAATAACTTCCACAGTAAGAGAGCTAGGGGGTTCAGATTTGGATATGTTATAATTGTTAAAATTACGAATCAAATGTATATGTTAGATTAAGCATAACTTGGCTTGCAACCAAGATAATCGCAATAGAATTTGCAACCGGACGTCCGCCCAACAATTGGTTCCGGTGTGTTCCAGAATATTAAAAATAATAACAATTCTCGGACTGTGGGAATTATTTTTCGTTCTCACGGAATGAGGTGACTAAATTTTAAGTAGAAGGGAGAATGTTTCAGCCAATCAGATCATTCTAAAAATTTTGAACAACCGTTGGTTTCGAGCTGAACGCTCTTCACTCTTCTGTTGGCGATCAAGCTGTGAACACACACTCTCTCTTCTGTTAGAACTCAAGCAGTCAACACATACTCTTCTGCCAGGACTCAAACAGTGAACACACACACACACTTCTGTAAAGATTCAACTTCTGAACGACACAGACACTCTTCTATAACGACTGGACTGTGACGGCGTCTACGTGCGATAGTCTTATTCATCAACAAATAAGCGTACTGCGCAATACACCCAAACTGTTGGCGTACGCACATAAGAGATCGACCATACATTACGAGAAGTCACGCCCAGACTACAACAGAACGAGGCCGTCTAAATCGTGGTACGAGGAAGAACTGACGACGCAGAGCGACACCCGAGACGAGGTACACACTCACACAGTGCAGAGTATCCGGACCGAGGGCCTGAAGCAGTTGCAGCAGTTAAACGACTGACGTTAAATCCATCAACAGTTGCTGAAGGAACGGAGTTGCTGATCCCTGAACTCTTCGTTGGAATCCAGGACGCAGCGGAAATCATCGCCACTAGCTGATTGGACTAGGACATCGAGGGACCCCAGAGGACATCTTCGAGAACTTCAGTACCAGGAAAGTCAAAAATCATTTATACATTTTATATAAAAAGATCATTTTTCTTTCTTTTGTTAAAATCAATTGTAACGTTAACTTCATTCAGATGCCTATAAAGACAGAGGCTCTAAATTAATAAGAACCTCAATATTGTGATAATCTGTAGAACAAGTATAAGTAAAGTAAGAAGCAATAGATAAGAAGTAGAGTAGATAAAAAGTGCTATACAAATCTTAATATTGAATCACTTAAGAAACTTATACTGCAGTATACGTGAAACCAATCACAAGTAAATAAAACATTGATCGAATTACTCATTACTCTTTAGTATGTAAGAATTACGCTAGATATAAGTTTTTCATTTCATTTGCTATTAGAATAATAAACCCCAATTTTATACCCAACACTGTTTTGTTATTGCTGTACTCCAAAATCTACCAACATCACAAAACTATTCACAATTATTATAACGATACACTTTGTGGTTGTCCTTTTGAATTAACCTACTTGCGAATTCAAAACACAAATTCCTATGGTCCTAGTCGGAAGAAGAAGACGCAAGAACGCACAGCAGGTAGGTCAGTTCACACACCACAATCATTCATTTATATAATTTCAGTAAAGCTATAAATGTCGCCCTGAATTTGGGGCTTCCCGAAGCACACCATAAGTTGTAAATATGTCGCCCGGAACGTGGTACCCAATTTAAATTTGATTAAATTTTAAATTATAAAATTTAACTGTAGTAAATTAAATTGCAACAAATTTGCTGTTTTATTAGTAAACCAGCTGGCGTCCAACTCAAACTATCCCTAAAGAAAGTTTTGTGGATTGGTAGTAAGTACAGCAATACAGTGTTAAAAATATTGTGTAACAATGGAGAGCGACAAAATGTTAAAACAATTGTTGCAAGAGATGAAACAAAACGCGGCAGAAATGAACGCGAAATTTGAGAAAACAAACGCTGAATTAACAGCTAATATGAACGCAAAATTTGAAAAAATTACAGCCAACGCTGAAATAAATAACGCGGAATTAACAGCTAAAATAGACGCACTAAAAACTAGTTTAACCGAGGTACTAGAACAGACTAACGCGGACATAAACGCGGAGATAAGACAAACCGATGCTAAAATAGTTGTATCAAATTCTAAAATCGAAGAAAGCGTGGTAAGCTTAGACTCTAAAGTTACCGAAGTTGGAGAAAAAATTCATACTGTCGAGACAAAAATAAATGAACATTTTAAGGTTTCTGAGACCACAACGCATAAATCGTTTATTGAACAGATTTCGCGTATGGAGGGGCGATTTAAAGAACACATCAGCAAGTGTGAAAAACAGACCGCGGATGTAGCTAAAAAAATCGATAATCTTGAAGTACGGATACAAACCGACGTAAGCGAAACACAACGACAAGTTGCTAGGTTAGACGCGTCGATTGTTGAAGTTCGTTCCGATGTCGACACAAATAGAGTAAATGTATTACAAACGCTTAGCGAGGAGATTTCTAAAGTGCGACAGGAAGTACGGAGGAAATCGGCACCAAATATTCTAGTACAAGGGCAAGTAGACGGAAAGAATCGAGTCTATTTCACCGGTGAAAATAATGAAAACCCAATTAAATTCTTGCTAACTTGCGAAAACGAAATGACAAGCGTTGGTTCGCGATTAGAGGACCAAGACCGGATACAGTGGGTAGATAACGCGATGCGTGATTCAGCCAGGAGATGGTATAACATTGTACGTGATAAAATTACCACATACACGGAATTTAGACAAATGTTTGAAAACCGATATTGGAATGCGCACACGCAAAGACTCCTGCGTAATGAATTAGAATACGGACGTTACGACCGGAAGCGGGGTATAACGCCCGAAAACTATATTATACAACAGGTTAAACGCGCTAAACATTCAACACCAGCGTTTTCCGAGGTCGATATAGTCACAAAATTGGCGTACCATTTTAATCATAATATTCGGGTAGCCGTATTTACGCAAGGTATACGTACGGTTGACGAACTATTAATATTAATATCCCAAAGTGAACCCGTTTTCGATTTCGGCGGGTGGAGGTATAACCCGAACTATAATCCAAATAATGATAGCCAAAATAGACATGGGCAATATCATACCCAAACTGATCCAAGGCCTAGTACTAGTTCGGCTCCACAACAAGCATCGCCGGAACCGCAAAATAAATCCTTTGAATATAAGGGGAAGTCGAGTTTCAATAGGCAGAAACCGATAAGCTAAGGCAACGATGGAACTCCAATGAGAGCCATTCAAACAGTCGCGGTATCAGAGACCGGTACGAGCGCACAAACTAGCAAAATAGAAAATGTTAGAGACACTATTGCAAAAGTAAAACAGTTTCCCCATACAAAAAACGTGCAACAGGGCGCATCCAAAAAGGATGCGCAATAAACCATGCAAAAATGTTTAGAAATAAGATTGGTAGAAATAAGAAAAATAGTAGATGTAAGAAAGGTGATTTTTCTCATGAAATTTGTGTGCCAGTTAATAAGGTGTTCACACCGGATGTTAGAGAACAATTGTTCGAGTTAAATACAATACAATAATGCTCCCTTAACACAGCGTGTCCGGTAGTACAGGAACATGAAGACGGCGTTCCCACGGAGGTACATTTGGATGGCGCTAGTGTGGTATTCGGGGATAGCAAAGGATTTTACGCGTGGATAGAAAAATATTGTTGAATCACTTATAGAGAGAGTTACGAAATATTAGAGGCACTGTAAATATAAATCATGTAAAGTTAGAAATAATTTGAATACTAATATTTAAATATCAATAATAATTGTTTAATATAAATTAAAGTATTAGATATAAGTAATAACAATTGTGGGCAAGTTATAAATAAATAACAATCATTCGTAGCATTGGTAAATAAACGCACGAGTCGAGGTGTGAGAGAGACGGTGACGGTTACAGGAAACGCGTTCACAAAGCAACGACGCGCACACGAGCCGCACTCAGCTGGTTTTTAAACGCAGCGGCTAATTAACGGCGTTTACTACGCGATAACAGGGGTGGCAAAACGGAAGCACATTCCTAAGCGCACGCGCCGCTATTGTCTGTTGTCATCTGTGCGAAATACCTTGCTAAATGTCTCGCTGTTAAATACTACCCATGCTACAAACATTGTCTCACAATATTTTTATACACAAAATCTTAAGGTATTAGAAGTAAGTTATATATATATATAATGCTTGTATGAATAAAATAGTTATATCAGTATATGTTTTTGTAAGTAAATAGCAAAATGCATATTTGTGAAACATGAAGAATATACATGTAGAAAAAAAAAACTGTATAATTATTTTTAAAAACCGGTGGGGGTGTATATAACGTACCAAATCCCATAGATTTGGGGTTATATATAGAAAGTTTTAAAAATCAAGTATAAAGTAAATTTAAATCGATAGAACCATATCTCGCGCAATAGCGAACGTTCAAAACAATTGTAAAACGCCCAGCGGATATGTTCCGTTGGCGTTATGTAACCACGCACACGCACCGTTATAAATTAGGGACACGCCCTAACTTTAAAACATTAATATTTCGGAAACGAATAAATAAAGGCAAAATCCAAAATAGCCAGAATGTTTGCCGAAATATTAAGACTACGGTGTGCAAATTCCATTAAATATAATTACAGAGTTAATGAGATAATTCATTTTATTTAAATAACTTCCATAGTAATAGAGCTAGGGGGTTCAGATTTGGATATGTTATAATTGTAAAAATTACGAATCAAATGTATATGTTAGATTAAGCATAACTTGGCTTGCAGCCAAGATAATCGCAATAGAATTTGCAACCGGACGTCCGACAGACAATTGGTTCCGGTGTATTCCAGAATATTAAAAATAATAACAATTCTCGGACTGTGGGAATTATTTTTCGTTCTCACGGACTGAGGTGACTAAATTTTAAGTAGAAGGGAGAATGTTTCAGCCAATCAGATCATTCTAAAAATTTTGAACAACCGTTGGTTTCGAGCTGAACGCTCTTCACTCTTCTGTTGGCGATCAAGCTGTGAACACACACTCTCTCTTCTGTTGGAACTCAAGCAGTCAACACATACTCTTCTGCCAGGACTCAAACAGTGAACACACACACACACTTCTGTAAAGATTCAACTTCTGAACGACACAGACACTCTTCTATAACGACTGGACTGTGACGGCGTCTACGAGCGATAGTCTTATTCATCAACAAATAAGCGTACTGTGCAATACACCCAAACTGTTGGCGTACCAACATAAGAGATCGACCATAAACTACGAGAAGTCACGCCCAGACTACAACAGAACGAGGCCGTCTAAATCGTGGTACGAGGAAGAACTGACGATGCAGAGCGACACCCGAGACGAGGTACACACTCACACAGTGCAGAGTATCCGGACCGAGGGCCTGAAGCAGTTGCAGCAGTTAAACGACTGACGTTAAATCCATCAACAGTTGCTGAAGGAACGGAGTTGCTGATCCCTGAACTCTTCGTTGGAATCCAGAACGCAGCGGAAATCGTCGCCACTAGCTGATTGGACTAGGACATCGAGGGACCCCAGAGGACATCTTCGAGAACTTCAGTACCAGGAAAGTCAAAAATCATTTATACATTTTATATAAAAAGATCATTTTTCTTTCTTTTGTTAAAATCAATTGTAACGTTAACTTCATTCAGATGCCTATAAAGACAGAGACTCTAAATTAATAAGAACCTCAATATTGTGATAATCTGTAGAACAAGTATAAGTTAAGTAAGAAGCAATAGATAAGAAGTAGAGTAGATAAAAAGCGCTATACAAATCTTAATATTGAATCACTTAAGAAACTTATACTGTAGTATACGTGAAACCAATCACAAGTAAATAAAAAGCACGTAGAACAAGATTCACGGCTAATTTATTTAAGAGTATTTAAAAAGCATTCTGAAGTAGTAAAATCAATATTAAAGTCTTGCAAAATCATTAATTAAATTATTTAAAGAATTAACTTTTAAAAAGCATAAGAAATAAGTTCATATAAATTCATATTTATAAGCTTTCCCTCTGAAGGCTAATATTCATTTAGAAAACATTGACCAAATTACTCTTTACTCTTTAGTACGTAAGAATTACGCTAGATATAAGTTTTTCATTTTATGTGCTATTAGAATAATAAACCCCAATTTTATACCCAACACTGTTTTGTTATTGCTGTACTCCAAAATCTACCAACATCACAAAACTATTCACAATTATTATAGCGATACACTTTGTGCTTGTACTTTTGAATTAACCTACTTGCGAATTCAAAACACAAATTCCTACGGCCCTAGTCGGAAGAAGAAAACGCAAGAACGCACAGCAGGTAGGTCAGTTCACACACCACAATCATTCAATTATATAATTTCAGTAAAGTTATAAATGTCGCCCTGAACTTGGGGCTTCCCGAAGCACACCATAAGTTGTTAAGTAATATATATATATATATATATATATATATATATATATATATATTGCGACAGTACAAATAAGTGATGTACTGAGCACTGAATATAAAAATTTAAATTTACCTAATAAACTGTAAATAATTAATAATATATTAGAAATAAGCATGTCAGGGATTGCAAGCTTGGCTCAGACAAAAATATGAACAGGTGTTTCGACCTGAATCGACGTGCACACACACACACAAATGTAACTGAAAATGTGTACACCAGTATTTTGCTAGTGTGTGTGAACGCAGGTCTATGCAGGCGAGTTTACCACCCCAAGATGAATAATTGCATAAGTACTGTTTTTCCGTAATTATTCATAAACTATAATTAAGAATTAAAATCCAAAACCACAATAAAATGTAATAAAATTTACTAAATACTGTGTACGAAAACCACGCGAAAGTGCCACACCGTACGAGTGTAATAGTGAAATAACTGTGTACAAATCGAAAGGGTTAAGTTGCAATGTCCAAAATTACAGTGAACATGTGTTGTAAAAATAGTTATAAGATAAGTATAAGAGTATACTTACAGGACTCTGCAATTCGCAGAAATATAAGAAATAGCGAAATTGACAAAGAGTGGGGGAACTGAATCCAGAGACAGTTTCTGACATGTCGATTTCGTACCACTGCAGGGTATCGACCAAGACATGGGTATAAATAGGAAACGCAAGCTACAGAGCTTCTTTTTCTTAAATCATCCACGGTGCAGCGGGAGCTTATGCCCGTCCGCACACATTCTCTTTCTTAAATCATCCACGGTGCAGCGGGAGCTTATGCCCGTCCGTACGGCGTATTTATTTTTTTTGTAAATAATTTAAATTTTCCAGTTACATACAACTATGTAACTAAGTTGTAAAGACAATCATTTTTAAATAGTAACAGCAGTACATAAGAAGAATTACATAAGAAGATCCATTGACGTCAGAAACAGCACGAGGAGAGTTCCAGAGAGTGATTCGACGCTGGACAAGAAGAAGTGATACGACGCTGGACAAGAGGAGAGTTCCAGAGAGAGATACGACGCTGGACAAGAGGAGAGTTCCAGAGAGAGATACGACGCTGGACAAGAGGAGAGTTCCAGAGAGTGATTCGACGCTGGACAAGAGGAGAAGAGAGACAGCCGACGCTGGACAAGAGGAGAAGAGAGACAGCCGACGCTGGAGTGCGAGACGAGGACAACTACAGATGGATCAAAATGATCGAGTATGATTGACGACAATAAGGTGATAAACAACTTATTTATATCTTAATCATACAATGAACTCAAAGACAATTAAAGACATTTCTATTTTATTTAAAAGTAAGAGCCAATGTTTCTTGTAAAGTAGAATTAAAATCATAGATGTTTTAGAAATACGATTAACGTAACAAGAGCTCAAATTAATATGAAATAAAATGAATACAAAGCATTTAAATGAAAACAATTAGTATTTGAGATAAAACAGCACTGAGAAACAAAAGATAAATTCAATAACTATTAATATTATGAGTACATTACAATATATAAATAGAGATTTAAATATTGATATTTTGAAAGACATTAATCGACTGAGTAGTCTGAAAATGAGATTTTTCTTTAATACAATAATTAGTAGAATAGAATATTTAGTCAGTAAGGATGTATATAGCATAAGCCTTACGGCATAATAACAATTAATAACGAATGTTTTAAATCGAAGTCAGTGCCATGTGCACAATTTTTAATAATATCAAATAAATTTGAAATACCGTTACAAGTTACATAGAGTTCTTATTGCAGATACACCTGAAACCCAATTTAAATGTTATATTGTTGCATAATTTGTCAATCTTGAACGTGAGACCGGTCACGCTAAATTTGTGTATATGTATATGTATTTATGTATATGTATTATTGCATATTTGGCGCTCCAAGATCGTGGGGCTCCGCAAACACAAATAGAAGTGTATTTGTATTTGAAATTAAATTCGTACTTTATTAAATATGTTACATATATTTGTCGCCCTGGACGTGGGGCACGACATGCCTAAATTTATGTACAAAAATTTGTTACATAAATTGTAGCCCATGAACGTATGGCCCGATCCCCATCATTTAACTATTAAAATTTTTTTTATGTAGCTGAATGGTTGCTCTAAAATATAAAGAGTGTGTTAAATGAAAAATGTATACTATGTAACTATTATTTATATTAAACAGTAACTGAATGTAATGTTAATTGTTGTGTAATCACACAGCTGGCACCCACGAATAATATTGTTTGTCTATGTAACAGGTGTAACTGTAATGAGTATTAATAATAACTATTCATAAAAATAAAGAAATAAATAAATAAGTAGGGAACGGTTATCAATAATAATTGTTAAAGAATTACTACTAAGTAAATATTTTAATAATAATACTTCGACATGGCAATATCAGGAAGTATTAGTATTGAGGCAATCATTAAAGTGATGGGAAACCTTATGGACGAATATGGAATAAGACAAAATGTATGTGCTAGATTAGATAGACAAATAGAAGAATTTAAAACTGATAAGTCACTATTAGGTGAAAAGGTAAAAGAATATAATACAATACTAAGAGAAGTAGCAAAAGAGAAAATTAGCGACACAAATACGCACATAGCGTCAGTAGAAGGTGAACAAACCATAGTAGTTAAAAATACGTGTGTAATTACTAACGATAATTATAAAAAAGTAATTAACATTAAGGAGGAGAAGCAAATAAAGGTTAATAAAACATACCTTATTAATGCCGATATCCCTATTGTGAGACACACACACACTAGTAAGTCACATAAGATGACACACTTAAGGCACTACACTTACGGAGATAAATATCACTGTAGGTATAACAAGAAACGTATTAAATTGTCTAGACGAAACACTACACAAAATTGTGGTAAATATGACGGTAGATTTACGCACAAGAAATATAAAGCGAACGATAATTATAATAACAATAATTATAACTGTAATTATAAAAATTACACAGGTTATCATAAACGACGGATGAAAAAACAGTCGACAGTTGTTTATATGGGCTTCAAGCAGACTGAATATACGCAATGCATTAGTGACGAGAGAATTATGGAACGTGCGGAGAGAAGAGAGAGAAGTTATTTGTCGCAGCTAATAAACAAATTCTTGCCGTACGAACAGGTGACTTCTACGATAAAAACAAACGTCGCAGTAATACAATGGAATGCGGGCGTTGTTTACACGAGGGTGAGAACAATGTTAAACGCGGCGACTATGCTACAAAGGAACAATATACGTCCGGTAGACGACGGACAATGCAATTGTTATAACGAGGGGTGTAAGATCGAACTACACACTGAACTCAGAACTCAATACCCGAATGGAATGAATAATTATTTTTAAAATAAAATAATATAACTATTCATTATTAATAATAAGAAATAATATGTGTAATAATATGTGAGAGTATAATTAAGAAATGTTATTTATTAAGGATATGATAGCAAATAAAAGAAATAAAGAATATTATTTGAAAGGGTTAATTAAGAAATGTATTATTGATGGTAAGGAATGCTATTGTAGAGAAATATTTAAGAAAGTAATGGTAAAAGATGTTATTGTTGTTATTAATATGATAAAAGGGTTAGGAATGGAAATAATTGCCATAATTGTTAGAACGACTGATCAAGCGAACACTTAATGAAGATACAAGGACACAGAAGAAAGCGAGAGTGAAAAGTCATAAGGGCAGAGACTACTTAGGATTAAGGACTTCGAGAAAAATATCGTTGTTTTCCAAGACAGTTACTCTGTAACCGATCATGCGACACACTACAAAGCTAAAAGAGTATTCTGTTACGGAAGTGTATTTCAGGAAAGTAGTAGCGATCAGAAAGGTAATGTTAAAGAAATGTAATAAAAGGTAATGAATGTTAATGTATTGTATAAGTAATGTATTAGATAAAGTAATGTCATGTTAAGAAAAGAGTTAAGGAAGATTAGAAGCGAAGGTAAGAATGTATGAGTAAGTTAATGTAAAATTAAGGACCGAATTTACACCCATATGTAGGAATGCAGAGTATACTGAAGGAGAACAAAGGAGAGCTAATTGCAGTGGATTTTCTGGGACCACTACCGCGATCAAGTCGAGGTGTGAAGCACATATTGGTATGTATCGATGTGTTTTCCAAGGCAGTCCGACTGTACCCAATTATGCGACCCACAACCAAAGTTGTTCTAAAGATACTCAAAGCAAATCCAGTGGGAAAACGGAGTGATAATACGGCGAAGAAATTCTTCAGACTTTATAATGGACCGTATACGTTAAGACAGCGAGTAGGACAACACACTTTCATCGTATATGATGAGATACAGAAGAAAGAAATTGGTAAATTCCACGCAACGTCATTTAGGAAGTTCTACACATAAAAACGACGAGGTCAATCAAACCAGTCAGATCAGCTGTTTGTTAAAGCCACCCTACTACAAGGTCACGAGCAGTGAGCGTACAAAGAGGGGACGTAAGACATTTGTATACACTCCAATTAAGGGTGAAATGACGAATATTATTCTTTATTATTTGTTACATTTTTTTGCAAATATAATAATAATAAAAAAAAATTATAATAAATAAATTTATTAAATTTTTTTCTTGTTACCAAACAGATGAATAATGCGACAGTACAAATAAGTGATGTACTGAGCATTGAATATAAAAATTTAAATTTACCTAATAAACTGTAAATAATTAATAATATATTAGAAATAAGCATGTCAGGGATTGCAAGCTTGGCTCAGACAAAAATATGAACAGGTGTTTCGACCTGAATCGACGTGCACACACACACACAAATGTAACTGAAAATGTGTACACCAGTATTTTGCTAGTGTGTGTGAACGCAGGTCTATGCAGGCGAGTTTACCACCCCAAGATGAATAATTGCATAATTACTGTTTTTCCGTAATTATTCATAAACTATAATTAAGAATTAAAATCCAAAACCACAATAAAATGTAATAAAATTTACTAAATACTGTGTACGAAAACCACGCGAAAGTGCCACACCGTACGAGTGTAATAGTGAAATAACTGTGTACAAATCGAAAGGGTTAAGTTGCAATGTCCAAAATTACAGTGAACATGTGTTGTAAAAATAGTTATAAGATAAGTATAAGAGTATACTTACAGGACTCTGCAATTCGCAGAAATATAAGAAATAGCGAAATTGACAAAGAGTGGGGGAACTGAATCCAGAGACAGTTTCTGACATGTCGATTTCGTACCACTGCAGGGTGTCGACCAAGACATGGGTATAAATAGGAAACGCAAGCTACAGTGCTTCTTTTTCTTAAATCATCCACAGTGCAGCGGGAGCTTATGCCCGTCCGCACGGCGTATTTATTTTTTTTGTAAATAATTTAAATTTTCCAGTTACATACAACTATGTAACTAAGTTGTAAAGACAATCATTTTTAAATAATAACAGCAGTACATAAGAAGAATTACATAAGAAGATCCATTGACGTCAGAAACAGCACGAGGAGAGTTCCAGAGAGTGATTCGACGCTGGACAAGAAGAAGTGATACGACGCTGGACAAGAGGAGAGTTCCAGAGAGAGATACGACGCTGGACAAGAGGAGAGTTCCAGAGAGAGATACGACGCTGGACAAGAGGAGAGTTCCAGAGAGTGATTCGACGCTGGACAAGAGGAGAAGAGAGACAGCCGACGCTGGACAAGAGGAGAAGAGAGACAGCCGACGCTGGAGTGCGAGACGAGGACAACTACAGATGGATCAAAATGATCGAGTATGATTGACGACAATAAGGTGATAAACAACTTATTTATATCTTAATCATACAATGAACTCAAAGACAATTAAAGACATTTCTATTTTATTTAAAAGTAAGAGCCAATGTTTCTTGTAAAGTAGAATTAAAATCATAGATGTTTTAGAAATACGATTAACGTAACAAGAGCTCAAATTAATATGAAATAAAATGAATACAAAGCATTTAAATGAAAACAATTAGTATTTGAGATAAAACAGTACTGAGAAACAAAAGATAAATTCAATAACTATTAATATTTTGAGTACATTACAATATATAAATAGAGATTTAAATATTGATATTTTGAAAGACATTAATCGACTGAGTAGTCTGAAAATGAGATTTTTCTTTAATACAATAATTAGTAGAATAGAATATTTAGTCAGTAAGGATGTATATAGCATAAGCCTTACGGCATAATAACAATTAATAACGAATGTTTTAAATCGAAGTCAGTGCCATGTGCACAATTTTTAATAATATCAAATAAATTTGAAATACCGTTACAAGTTACATAGAGTTCTTATTGCAGATACACCTGAAACCCAATTTAAATGTTATGTTGTTGCATAATTTGTCAATCTTGAACGTGAGATCGGTCACGCTAAATTTGTGTATATGTATATGTATTTATGTATATGTATTATTGCATATTTGGCGCTCCAAGATCGTGGGGCTCCGCAAACACAAATAGAAGTGTATTTGTATTTGAAATTAAATTCGTACTTTATTAAATATGTTACATATATTTGTCGCCCTGGACGTGGGGCACGACATGCCTAAATTTATGTACAAAAATTTGTTACATAAATTGTAGCCCATGAACGTATGGCCCGATCCCCATCATTTAACTATTAAAATTTTTTTTATGTAGCTGAATGGTTGCTCTAAAATATAAAGAGTGTGTTAAATGAAAAATGTATACTATGTAACTATTATTTATATTAAACAGTAACTGAATGTAATGTTAATTGTTGTGTAATCACACAGCTGGCACCCACGAATAATATTGTTTGTCTATGTAACAGGTGTAACTGTAATGAGTATTAATAATAACTATTCATAAAAATAAAGAAATAAATAAATAAGTAGGGAACGGTTATCAATAATAATTGTTAAAGAATTACTACTAAGTAAATATTTTAATAATAATACTTCGACATGGCAATATCAGGAAGTATTAGTATTGAGGCAATCATTAAAGTGATGGGAAACCTTATGGACGAATATGGAATAAGACAAAATGTATGTGCTAGATTAGATAGACAAATAGAAGAATTTAAAACTGATAAGTCACTATTAGGTGAAAAGGTAAAAGAATATAATACAATACTAAGAGAAGTAGCAAAAGAGAAAATTAGCGACACAAATACGCACATAGCGTCAGTAGAAGGTGAACAAACCATAGTAGTTAAAAATACGTGTGTAATTACTAACGATAATTATAAAAAAGTAATTAACATTAAGGAGGAGAAGCAAATAAAGGTTAATAAAACATACCTTATTAATGCCGATATCCCTATTGTGAGACACACACACACTAGTAAGTCACATAAGATGACACACTTAAGGCACTACACTTACGGAGATAAATATCACTGTAGGTATAACAAGAAACGTATTAAATTGTCTAGACGAAACACTACACAAAATTGTGGTAAATATGACGGTAGATTTACGCACAAGAAATATAAAGCGAACGATAATTATAATAACGATAATTATAACTGTAATTATAAAAATTACACAGGTTATCATAAACGACGGATGAAAAAACAGTCGACAGTTGTTTGTATGGGCTTCAAGCAGACTGAATATACGCAATGCATTAGTGACGAGAGAATTATGGAACGTGCGGAGAGAAGAGAGAGAAGTTATTTGTCGCAGCTAATAAACAAATTCTTGCCGTACGAACAGGTGACTTCTACAATAAAAACAAACGTCGCAGTAATACAATGGAATGCGGGCGTTGTTTACACGAGGGTGAGAACAATGTTAAACGCGGCGACTATGCTACAAAGGAACAATATACGTCCGGTAGACGACGGACAATGCAATTGTTATAACGAGGGGTGTAAGATCGAACTACACACTGAACTCAGAACTCAATACCCGAATGGAATGAATAATTATTTTTAAAATAAAATAATACAACTATTCATTATTAATAATAAGAAATAATATGTGTAATAATATGTGAGAGTATAATTAAGAAATGTTATTTATTAAGGATATGATAGCAAATTAAAGAAATAAAGAATATTATTTGAAAGGGTTAATTAAGAAATGTATTATTAATGGTAAGGAATGCTATTGTAGAGAAATATTTAAGAAAGTAATGGTAAAAGATGTTATTGTTGTTATTAATATGAAGAAAGGGTTAGGAATGGAAATAATTGCCATAATTGTTAGAACGACTGATCAAGCGAACACTTAATGAAGATACAAGGACACAGAAGAAAGCGAGAGTGAAAAGTCATAAGGGCAGAGACTACTTAGGATTAAGGACTTCGAGAAAAATATCGTTGTTTTCCAAGACAGTTACTCTGTAACCGATCATGCGACACACTACAAAGCTAAAAGAGTATTCTGTTACGGAAGTGTATTTCAGGAAAGTAGTAGCGATCAGAAAGGTAATGTTAAAGAAATGTAATAAAAGGTAATGAATGTTAATGTATTGTATAAGTAATGTATTAGATAAAGTAATGTCATGTTAAGAAAAGAGTTAAGGAAGATTAGAAGCGAAGGTAAGAATGTATGAGTAAGTTAATGTAAAATTAAGGACCGAATTTACACCCATATGTAGGAATGCAGAGTATACTGAAGGAGAACAAAGGAGAGCTAATTGCAGTGGATTTTCTGGGACCACTACCGCGATCAAGTCGAGGTGTGAAGCACATATTGGTATGTATCGATGTGTTTTCCAAGGCAGTCCGACTGTACCCAATTATGCGACCCACAACCAAAGTTGTTCTAAAGATACTCAAAGCAAATCCAGTGGGAAAACGGAGTGATAATACGGCGAAGAAATTCTTCAGACTTTATAATGGACCGTATACGTTAAGACAGCGAGTAGGACAACACACTTTCATCGTATATGATGAGATACAGAAGAAAGAAATTGGTAAATTCCACGCAACGTCATTTAGGAAGTTCTACACATAAAAACGACGAGGTCAATCAAACCAGTCAGATCAGCTGTTTGTTAAAGCCACCCTACTACAAGGTCACGAGCAGTGAGCGTACAAAGAGGGGACGTAAGACATTTGTATACACTCCAATTAAGGGTGAAATGACGAATATTATTCTTTATTATTTGTTACATTTTTTTGCAAATATAATAATAATAAAAAAAAAATTATAATAAATAAATTTATTAAATTTTTTTCTTGTTACCAAACAGATGAATAATGCGACAGTACAAATAAGTGATGTACTGAGCATTGAATATAAAAATTTAAATTTACCTAATAAACTGTAAATAATTAATAATATATTAGAAATAAGCATGTCAGGGAATGCAAGCTTGGCTCAGACAAAAATATGAACAGGTGTTTCGACCTGAATCGACGTGCACACACACACACAAATGTAACTGAAAATGTGTACACCAGTATTTTGCTAGTGTGTGTGAACGCAGGTCTATGCAGGCGAGTTTACCACCCCAAGATGAATAATTGCATAATTACTGTTTTTCCGTAATTATTCATAAACTATAATTAAGAATTAAAATCCAAAACCACAATAAAATGTAATAAAATTTACTAAATACTGTGTACGAAAACCACGCGAAAGTGCCACACCGTACGAGTGTAATAGTGAAATAACTGTGTACAAATCGAAAGGGTTAAGTTGCAATGTCCAAAATTACAGTGAACATGTGTTGTAAAAATAGTTATAAGATAAGTATAAGAGTATACTTACAGGACTCTGCAATTCGCAGAAATATAAGAAATAGCGAAATTGACAAAGAGTGGGGGAACTGAATCCAGAGACAGTTTCTGACATGTCGATTTCGTACCACTGCAGGGTGTCGACCAAGACATGGGTATAAATAGGAAACGCAAGCTACAGTGCTTCTTTTTCTTAAATCATCCACAGTGCAGCGGGAGCTTATGCCCGTCCGCACGGCGTATTTATTTTTTTTGTAAATAATTTAAATTTTCCAGTTACATACAACTATGTAACTAAGTTGTAAAGACAATCATTTTTAAATAATAACAGCAGTACATAAGAAGAATTACATAAGAAGATCCATTGACGTCAGAAACAGCACGAGGAGAGTTCCAGAGAGTGATTCGACGCTGGACAAGAAGAAGTGATACGACGCTGGACAAGAGGAGAGTTCCAGAGAGAGATACGACGCTGGACAAGAGGAGAGTTCCAGAGAGAGATACGACGCTGGACAAGAGGAGAGTTCCAGAGAGTGATTCGACGCTGGACAAGAGGAGAAGAGAGACAGCCGACGCTGGACAAGAGGAGAAGAGAGACAGCCGACGCTGGAGTGCGAGACGAGGACAACTACAGATGGATCAAAATGATCGAGTATGATTGACGACAATAAGGTGATAAACAACTTATTTATATCTTAATCATACAATGAACTCAAAGACAATTAAAGACATTTCTATTTTATTTAAAAGTAAGAGCCAATGTTTCTTGTAAAGTAGAATTAAAATCATAGATGTTTTAGAAATACGATTAACGTAACAAGAGCTCAAATTAATATGAAATAAAATGAATACAAAGCATTTAAATGAAAACAATTAGTATTTGAGATAAAACAGTACTGAGAAACAAAAGATAAATTCAATAACTATTAATATTTTGAGTACATTACAATATATAAATAGAGATTTAAATATTGATATTTTGAAAGACATTAATCGACTGAGTAGTCTGAAAATGAGATTTTTCTTTAATACAATAATTAGTAGAATAGAATATTTAGTCAGTAAGGATGTATATAGCATAAGCCTTACGGCATAATAACAATTAATAACGAATGTTTTAAATCGAAGGCAGTGCCATGTGCACAATTTTTAATAATATCAAATAAATTTGAAATACCGTTACAAGTTACATAGAGTTCTTATTGCAGATACACCTGAAACCCAATTTAAATGTTATGTTGTTGCATAATTTGTCAATCTTGAACGTGAGATCGGTCACGCTAAATTTGTGTATATGTATATGTATTTATGTATATGTATTATTGCATATTTGGCGCTCCAAGATCGTGGGGCTCCGCAAACACAAATAGAAGTGTATTTGTATTTGAAATTAAATTCGTACTTTATTAAATATGTTACATATATTTGTCGCCCTGGACGTGGGGCACGACATGCCTAAATTTATGTACAAAAATTTGTTACATAAATTGTAGCCCATGAACGTATGGCCCGATCCCCATCATTTAACTATTAAAATTTTTTTTATGTAGCTGAATGGTTGCTCTAAAATATAAAGAGTGTGTTAAATGAAAAATGTATACTATGTAACTATTATTTATATTAAACAGTAACTGAATGTAATGTTAATTGTTGTGTAATCACACAGCTGGCACCCACGAATAATATTGTTTGTCTATGTAACAGGTGTAACTGTAATGAGTATTAATAATAACTATTCATAAAAATAAAGAAATAAATAAATAAGTAGGGAACGGTTATCAATAATAATTGTTAAAGAATTACTACTAAGTAAATATTTTAATAATAATACTTCGACATGGCAATATCAGGAAGTATTAGTATTGAGGCAATCATTAAAGTGATGGGAAACCTTATGGACGAATATGGAATAAGACAAAATGTATGTGCTAGATTAGATAGACAAATAGAAGAATTTAAAACTGATAAGTCACTATTAGGTGAAAAGGTAAAAGAATATAATACAATACTAAGAGAAGTAGCAAAAGAGAAAATTAGCGACACAAATACGCACATAGCGTCAGTAGAAGGTGAACAAACCATAGTAGTTAAAAATACGTGTGTAATTACTAACGATAATTATAAAAAAGTAATTAACATTAAGGAGGAGAAGCAAATAAAGGTTAATAAAACATACCTTATTAATGCCGATATCCCTATTGTGAGACACACACACACTAGTAAGTCACATAAGATGACACACTTAAGGCACTACACTTACGGAGATAAATATCACTGTAGGTATAACAAGAAACGTATTAAATTGTCTAGACGAAACACTACACAAAATTGTGGTAAATATGACGGTAGATTTACGCACAAGAAATATAAAGCGAACGATAATTATAATAACGATAATTATAACTGTAATTATAAAAATTACACAGGTTATCATAAACGACGGATGAAAAAACAGTCGACAGTTGTTTGTATGGGCTTCAAGCAGACTGAATATACGCAATGCATTAGTGACGAGAGAATTATGGAACGTGCGGAGAGAAGAGAGAGAAGTTATTTGTCGCAGCTAATAAACAAATTCTTGCCGTACGAACAGGTGACTTCTACAATAAAAACAAACGTCGCAGTAATACAATGGAATGCGGGCGTTGTTTACACGAGGGTGAGAACAATGTTAAACGCGGCGACTATGCTACAAAGGAACAATATACGTCCGGTAGACGACGGACAATGCAATTGTTATAACGAGGGGTGTAAGATCGAACTACACACTGAACTCAGAACTCAATACCCGAATGGAATGAATAATTATTTTTAAAATAAAATAATACAACTATTCATTATTAATAATAAGAAATAATATGTGTAATAATATGTGAGAGTATAATTAAGAAATGTTATTTATTAAGGATATGATAGCAAATTAAAGAAATAAAGAATATTATTTGAAAGGGTTAATTAAGAAATGTATTATTAATGGTAAGGAATGCTATTGTAGAGAAATATTTAAGAAAGTAATGGTAAAAGATGTTATTGTTGTTATTAATATGAAGAAAGGGTTAGGAATGGAAATAATTGCCATAATTGTTAGAACGACTGATCAAGCGAACACTTAATGAAGATACAAGGACACAGAAGAAAGCGAGAGTGAAAAGTCATAAGGGCAGAGACTACTTAGGATTAAGGACTTCGAGAAAAATATCGTTGTTTTCCAAGACAGTTACTCTGTAACCGATCATGCGACACACTACAAAGCTAAAAGAGTATTCTGTTACGGAAGTGTATTTCAGGAAAGTAGTAGCGATCAGAAAGGTAATGTTAAAGAAATGTAATAAAAGGTAATGAATGTTAATGTATTGTATAAGTAATGTATTAGATAAAGTAATGTCATGTTAAGAAAAGAGTTAAGGAAGATTAGAAGCGAAGGTAAGAATGTATGAGTAAGTTAATGTAAAATTAAGGACCGAATTTACACCCATATGTAGGAATGCAGAGTATACTGAAGGAGAACAAAGGAGAGCTAATTGCAGTGGATTTTCTGGGACCACTACCGCGATCAAGTCGAGGTGTGAAGCACATATTGGTATGTATCGATGTGTTTTCCAAGGCAGTCCGACTGTACCCAATTATGCGACCCACAACCAAAGTTGTTCTAAAGATACTCAAAGCAAATCCAGTGGGAAAACGGAGTGATAATACGGCGAAGAAATTCTTCAGACTTTATAATGGACCGTATACGTTAAGACAGCGAGTAGGACAACACACTTTCATCGTATATGATGAGATACAGAAGAAAGAAATTGGTAAATTCCACGCAACGTCATTTAGGAAGTTCTACACATAAAAACGACGAGGTCAATCAAACCAGTCAGATCAGCTGTTTGTTAAAGCCACCCTACTACAAGGTCACGAGCAGTGAGCGTACAAAGAGGGGACGTAAGACATTTGTATACACTCCAATTAAGGGTGAAATGACGAATATTATTCTTTATTATTTGTTACATTTTTTTGCAAATATAATAATAATAAAAAAAAAATTATAATAAATAAATTTATTAAATTTTTTTCTTGTTACCAAACAGATGAATAATGCGACAGTACAAATAAGTGATGTACTGAGCATTGAATATAAAAATTTAAATTTACCTAATAAACTGTAAATAATTAATAATATATTAGAAATAAGCATGTCAGGGAATGCAAGCTTGGCTCAGACAAAAATATGAACAGGTGTTTCGACCTGAATCGACGTGCACACACACACACAAATGTAACTGAAAATGTGTACACCAGTATTTTGCTAGTGTGTGTGAACGCAGGTCTATGCAGGCGAGTTTACCACCCCAAGATGAATAATTGCATAATTACTGTTTTTCCGTAATTATTCATAAACTATAATTAAGAATTAAAATCCAAAACCACAATAAAATGTAATAAAATTTACTAAATACTGTGTACGAAAACCACGCGAAAGTGCCACACCGTACGAGTGTAATAGTGAAATAACTGTGTACAAATCGAAAGGGTTAAGTTGCAATGTCCAAAATTACAGTGAACATGTGTTGTAAAAATAGTTATAAGATAAGTATAAGAGTATACTTACAGGACTCTGCAATTCGCAGAAATATAAGAAATAGCGAAATTGACAAAGAGTGGGGGAACTGAATCCAGAGACAGTTTCTGACATGTCGATTTCGTACCACTGCAGGGTGTCGACCAAGACATGGGTATAAATAGGAAACGCAAGCTACAGTGCTTCTTTTTCTTAAATCATCCACAGTGCAGCGGGAGCTTATGCCCGTCCGCACGGCGTATTTATTTTTTTTGTAAATAATTTAAATTTTCCAGTTACATACAACTATGTAACTAAGTTGTAAAGACAATCATTTTTAAATAATAACAGCAGTACATAAGAAGAATTACATAAGAAGATCCATTGACGTCAGAAACAGCACGAGGAGAGTTCCAGAGAGTGATTCGACGCTGGACAAGAAGAAGTGATACGACGCTGGACAAGAGGAGAGTTCCAGAGAGAGATACGACGCTGGACAAGAGGAGAGTTCCAGAGAGAGATACGACGCTGGACAAGAGGAGAGTTCCAGAGAGTGATTCGACGCTGGACAAGAGGAGAAGAGAGACAGCCGACGCTGGACAAGAGGAGAAGAGAGACAGCCGACGCTGGAGTGCGAGACGAGGACAACTACAGATGGATCAAAATGATCGAGTATGATTGACGACAATAAGGTGATAAACAACTTATTTATATCTTAATCATACAATGAACTCAAAGACAATTAAAGACATTTCTATTTTATTTAAAAGTAAGAGCCAATGTTTCTTGTAAAGTAGAATTAAAATCATAGATGTTTTAGAAATACGATTAACGTAACAAGAGCTCAAATTAATATGAAATAAAATGAATACAAAGCATTTAAATGAAAACAATTAGTATTTGAGATAAAACAGTACTGAGAAACAAAAGATAAATTCAATAACTATTAATATTTTGAGTACATTACAATATATAAATAGAGATTTAAATATTGATATTTTGAAAGACATTAATCGACTGAGTAGTCTGAAAATGAGATTTTTCTTTAATACAATAATTAGTAGAATAGAATATTTAGTCAGTAAGGATGTATATAGCATAAGCCTTACGGCATAATAACAATTAATAACGAATGTTTTAAATCGAAGGCAGTGCCATGTGCACAATTTTTAATAATATCAAATAAATTTGAAATACCGTTACAAGTTACATAGAGTTCTTATTGCAGATACACCTGAAACCCAATTTAAATGTTATGTTGTTGCATAATTTGTCAATCTTGAACGTGAGATCGGTCACGCTAAATTTGTGTATATGTATATGTATTTATGTATATGTATTATTGCATATTTGGCGCTCCAAGATCGTGGGGCTCCGCAAACACAAATAGAAGTGTATTTGTATTTGAAATTAAATTCGTACTTTATTAAATATGTTACATATATTTGTCGCCCTGGACGTGGGGCACGACATGCCTAAATTTATGTACAAAAATTTGTTACATAAATTGTAGCCCATGAACGTATGGCCCGATCCCCATCATTTAACTATTAAAATTTTTTTTATGTAGCTGAATGGTTGCTCTAAAATATAAAGAGTGTGTTAAATGAAAAATGTATACTATGTAACTATTATTTATATTAAACAGTAACTGAATGTAATGTTAATTGTTGTGTAATCACACAGCTGGCACCCACGAATAATATTGTTTGTCTATGTAACAGGTGTAACTGTAATGAGTATTAATAATAACTATTCATAAAAATAAAGAAATAAATAAATAAGTAGGGAACGGTTATCAATAATAATTGTTAAAGAATTACTACTAAGTAAATATTTTAATAATAATACTTCGACATGGCAATATCAGGAAGTATTAGTATTGAGGCAATCATTAAAGTGATGGGAAACCTTATGGACGAATATGGAATAAGACAAAATGTATGTGCTAGATTAGATAGACAAATAGAAGAATTTAAAACTGATAAGTCACTATTAGGTGAAAAGGTAAAAGAATATAATACAATACTAAGAGAAGTAGCAAAAGAGAAAATTAGCGACACAAATACGCACATAGCGTCAGTAGAAGGTGAACAAACCATAGTAGTTAAAAATACGTGTGTAATTACTAACGATAATTATAAAAAAGTAATTAACATTAAGGAGGAGAAGCAAATAAAGGTTAATAAAACATACCTTATTAATGCCGATATCCCTATTGTGAGACACACACACACTAGTAAGTCACATAAGATGACACACTTAAGGCACTACACTTACGGAGATAAATATCACTGTAGGTATAACAAGAAACGTATTAAATTGTCTAGACGAAACACTACACAAAATTGTGGTAAATATGACGGTAGATTTACGCACAAGAAATATAAAGCGAACGATAATTATAATAACAATAATTATAACTGTAATTATAAAAATTACACAGGTTATCATAAACGACGGATGAAAAAACAGTCGACAGTTGTTTATATGGGCTTCAAGCAGACTGAATATACGCAATGCATTAGTGACGAGAGAATTATGGAACGTGCGGAGAGAAGAGAGAGAAGTTATTTGTCGCAGCTAATAAACAAATTCTTGCCGTACGAACAGGTGACTTCTACGATAAAAACAAACGTCGCAGTAATACAATGGAATGCGGGCGTTGTTTACACGAGGGTGAGAACAATGTTAAACGCGGCGACTATGCTACAAAGGAACAATATACGTCCGGTAGACGACGGACAATGCAATTGTTATAACGAGGGGTGTAAGATCGAACTACACACTGAACTCAGAACTCAATACCCGAATGGAATGAATAATTATTTTTAAAATAAAATAATATAACTATTCATTATTAATAATAAGAAATAATATGTGTAATAATATGTGAGAGTATAATTAAGAAATGTTATTTATTAAGGATATGATAGCAAATAAAAGAAATAAAGAATATTATTTGAAAGGGTTAATTAAGAAATGTATTATTGATGGTAAGGAATGCTATTGTAGAGAAATATTTAAGAAAGTAATGGTAAAAGATGTTATTGTTGTTATTAATATGATAAAAGGGTTAGGAATGGAAATAATTGCCATAATTGTTAGAACGACTGATCAAGCGAACACTTAATGAAGATACAAGGACACAGAAGAAAGCGAGAGTGAAAAGTCATAAGGGCAGAGACTACTTAGGATTAAGGACTTCGAGAAAAATATCGTTGTTTTCCAAGACAGTTACTCTGTAACCGATCATGCGACACACTACAAAGCTAAAAGAGTATTCTGTTACGGAAGTGTATTTCAGGAAAGTAGTAGCGATCAGAAAGGTAATGTTAAAGAAATGTAATAAAAGGTAATGAATGTTAATGTATTGTATAAGTAATGTATTAGATAAAGTAATGTCATGTTAAGAAAAGAGTTAAGGAAGATTAGAAGCGAAGGTAAGAATGTATGAGTAAGTTAATGTAAAATTAAGGACCGAATTTACACCCATATGTAGGAATGCAGAGTATACTGAAGGAGAACAAAGGAGAGCTAATTGCAGTGGATTTTCTGGGACCACTACCGCGATCAAGTCGAGGTGTGAAGCACATATTGGTATGTATCGATGTGTTTTCCAAGGCAGTCCGACTGTACCCAATTATGCGACCCACAACCAAAGTTGTTCTAAAGATACTCAAAGCAAATCCAGTGGGAAAACGGAGTGATAATACGGCGAAGAAATTCTTCAGACTTTATAATGGACCGTATACGTTAAGACAGCGAGTAGGACAACACACTTTCATCGTATATGATGAGATACAGAAGAAAGAAATTGGTAAATTCCACGCAACGTCATTTAGGAAGTTCTACACATAAAAACGACGAGGTCAATCAAACCAGTCAGATCAGCTGTTTGTTAAAGCCACCCTACTACAAGGTCACGAGCAGTGAGCGTACAAAGAGGGGACGTAAGACATTTGTATACACTCCAATTAAGGGTGAAATGACGAATATTATTCTTTATTATTTGTTACATTTTTTTGCAAATATAATAATAATAAAAAAAAAATTTAATAAATAAATTTATTAAATTTTTTTCTTGTTACCAAACAGATGAATAATGCGACAGTACAAATAAGTGATGTACTGAGCATTGAATATAAAAATTTAAATTTACCTAATAAACTGTAAATAATTAATAATATATTAGAAATAAGCATGTCAGGGATTGCAAGCTTGGCTCAGACAAAAATATGAACAGGTGTTTCGACCTGAATCGACGTGCACACACACACACAAATGTAACTGAAAATGTGTACACCAGTATTTTGCTAGTGTGTGTGAACGCAGGTCTATGCAGGCGAGTTTACCACCCCAAGATGAATAATTGCATAATTACTGTTTTTCCGTAATTATTCATAAACTATAATTAAGAATTAAAATCCAAAACCACAATAAAATGTAATAAAATTTACTAAATACTGTGTACGAAAACCACGCGAAAGTGCCACACCGTACGAGTGTAATAGTGAAATAACTGTGTACAAATCGAAAGGGTTAAGTTGCAATGTCCAAAATTACAGTGAACATGTGTTGTAAAAATAGTTATAAGATAAGTATAAGAGTATACTTACAGGACTCTGCAATTCGCAGAAATATAAGAAATAGCGAAATTGACAAAGAGTGGGGGAACTGAATCCAGAGACAGTTTCTGACATGTCGATTTCGTACCACTGCAGGGTGTCGACCAAGACATGGGTATAAATAGGAAACGCAAGCTACAGTGCTTCTTTTTCTTAAATCATCCACGGTGCAGCGGGAGCTTATGCCCGTCCGCACGGCGTATTTATTTTTTTTGTAAATAATTTAAATTTTCCAGTTACATACAACTATGTAACTAAGTTGTAAAGACAATCATTTTTAAATAATAACAGCAGTACATAAGAAGAATTACATAAGAAGATCCATTGACGTCAGAAACAGCACGAGGAGAGTTCCAGAGAGTGATTCGACGCTGGACAAGAAGAAGTGATACGACGCTGGACAAGAGGAGAGTTCCAGAGAGAGATACGACGCTGGAGAAGAGGAGAGTTCCAGAGAGAGATACGACGCTGGACAAGAGGAGAGTTCCAGAGAGTGATTCGACGCTGGACAAGAGGAGAAGAGAGACAGCCGACGCTGGACAAGAGGAGAAGAGAGACAGCCGACGCTGGAGTGCGAGACGAGGACAACTACAGATGGATCAAAATGATCGAGTATGATTGACGACAATAAGGTGATAAACAACTTATTTATATCTTAATCATACAATGAACTCAAAGACAATTAAAGACATTTCTATTTTATTTAAAAGTAAGAGCCAATGTTTCTTGTAAAGTAGAATTAAAATCATAGATGTTTTAGAAATACGATTAACGTAACAAGAGCTC
The DNA here is from genome assembly GCA_034769895.1 of Magicicada septendecula. Lineage (NCBI taxonomy): Eukaryota > Metazoa > Arthropoda > Insecta > Hemiptera > Cicadidae > Magicicada > Magicicada septendecula. Next base: position 1,083,000,995 of record CM068367.1, on the reverse strand, counting down.
AAATTAATATGAAATAAAATGAATACAAAGCATTTAAATGAAAACAATTAGTATTTGAGATAAAACAGCACTGAGAAACAAAAGATAAATTCAATAACTATTAATATTTTGAGTACATTACAATATATAAATAGAGATTTAAATATTGATATTTTGAAAGACATTAATCGACTGAGTAGTCTGAAAATGAGATTTTTCTTTAATACAATAATTAGTAGAATAGAATATTTAGTCAGTAAGGATGTATATAGCATAAGCCTTACGGCATAATAACAATTAATAACGAATGTTTTAAATCGAAGTCAGTGCCATGTGCACAATTTTTAATAATATCAAATAAATTTGAAATACCGTTACAAGTTACATAGAGTTCTTATTGCAGATACACCTGAAACCCAATTTAAATGTTATATTGTTGCATAATTTGTCAATCTTGAACGTGAGACCGGTCACGCTAAATTTGTGTATATGTATATGTATTTATGTATATGTATTATTACATATTTGGCGCTCCGCAAACACAAATAGAAGTGTATTTGTATTTGAAATTAAATTCGTACTTTATTAAATATGTTACATATATTTGTCGCCCTGGACGTGGGGCACGACATGCCTAAATTTATGTACAAAAATTTGTTACATAAATTGTAGCCCATGAACGTATGGCCCGATCCCCATCATTTAACTATTAAAATTTTTTTTATGTAGCTGAATGGTTGCTCTAAAATATAAAGAGTGTGTTAAATGAAAAATGTATACTATGTAACTATTATTTATATTAAACAGTAACTGAATGTAATGTTAATTGTTGTGTAATCACACAGCTGGCACCCACGAATAATATTGTTTGTCTATGTAACAGGTGTAACTGTAATGAGTATTAATAATAACTATTCATAAAAATAAAGAAATAAATAAATAAGTAGGGAACGGTTATCAATAATAATTGTTAAAGAATTACTACTAAGTAAATATTTTAATAATAATACTTCGACATGGCAATATCAGGAAGTATTAGTATTGAGGCAATCATTAAAGTGATGGGAAACCTTATGGACGAATATGGAATAAGACAAAATGTATGTGCTAGATTAGATAGACAAATAGAAGAATTTAAAACTGATAAGTCACTATTAGGTGAAAAGGTAAAAGAATATAATACAATACTAAGAGAAGTAGCAAAAGAGAAAATTAGCGACACAAATACGCACATAGCGTCAGTAGAAGGTGAACAAACCATAGTAGTTAAAAATACGTGTGTAATTACTAACGATAATTATAAAAAAGTAATTAACATTAAGGAGGAGAAGCAAATAAAGGTTAATAAAACATACCTTATTAATGCCGATATCCCTATTGTGAGACACACACACACTAGTAAGTCACATAAGATGACACACTTAAGGCACTACACTTACGGAGATAAATATCACTGTAGGTATAACAAGAAACGTATTAAATTGTCTAGACGAAACACTACACAAAATTGTGGTAAATATGACGGTAGATTTACGCACAAGAAATATAAAGCGAACGATAATTATAATAACGATAATTATAACTGTAATTATAAAAATTACACAGGTTATCATAAACGACGGATGAAAAAACAGTCGACAGTTGTTTGTATGGGCTTCAAGCAGACTGAATATACGCAATGCATTAGTGACGAGAGAATTATGGAACGTGCGGAGAGAAGAGAGAGAAGTTATTTGTCGCAGCTAATAAACAAATTCTTGCCGTACGAACAGGTGACTTCTACGATAAAAACAAACGTCGCAGTAATACAATGGAATGCGGGCGTTGTTTACACGAGGGTGAGAACAATGTTAAACGCGGCGACTATGCTACAAAGGAACAATATACGTCCGGTAGACGACGGACAATGCAATTGTTATAACGAGGGGTGTAAGATCGAACTACACACTGAACTCAGAACTCAATACCCGAATGGAATGAATAATTATTTTTAAAATAAAATAATACAACTATTCATTATTAATAATAAGAAATAATATGTGTAATAATATGTGAGAGTATAATTAAGAAATGTTATTTATTAAGGATATGATAGCAAATAAAAGAAATAAAGAATATTATTTGAAAGGGTTAATTAAGAAATGTATTATTAATGGTAAGGAATGCTATTGTAGAGAAATATTTAAGAAAGTAATGGTAAAAGATGTTATTGTTGTTATTAATATGAAGAAAGGGTTAGGAATGGAAATAATTGCCATAATTGTTAGAACGACTGATCAAGCGAACACTTAATGAAGATACAAGGACACAGAAGAAAGCGAGAGTGAAAAGTCATAAGGGCAGAGACTACTTAGGATTAAGGACTTCGAGAAAAATATCGTTGTTTTCCAAGACAGTTACTCTGTAACCGATCATGCGACACACTACAAAGCTAAAAGAGTATTCTGTTACGGAAGTGTATTTCAGGAAAGTAGTAGCGATCAGAAAGGTAATGTTAAAGAAATGTAATAAAAGGTAATGAATGTTAATGTATTGTATAAGTAATGTATTAGATAAAGTAATGTCATGTTAAGAAAAGAGTTAAGGAAGATTAGAAGCGAAGGTAAGAATGTATGAGTAAGTTAATGTAAAATTAAGGACCGAATTTACACCCATATGTAGGAATGCAGAGTATACTGAAGGAGAACAAAGGAGAGCTAATTGCAGTGGATTTTCTGGGACCACTACCGCGATCAAGTCGAGGTGTGAAGCACATATTGGTATGTATCGATGTGTTTTCCAAGGCAGTCCGACTGTACCCAATTATGCGACCCACAACCAAAGTTGTTCTAAAGATACTCAAAGCAAATCCAGTGGGAAAACGGAGTGATAATACGGCGAAGAAATTCTTCAGACTTTATAATGGACCGTATACGTTAAGACAGCGAGTAGGACAACACACTTTCATCGTATATGATGAGATACAGAAGAAAGAAATTGGTAAATTCCACGCAACGTCATTTAGGAAGTTCTACACATAAAAACGACGAGGTCAATCAAACCAGTCAGATCAGCTGTTTGTTAAAGCCACCCTACTACAAGGTCACGAGCAGTGAGCGTACAAAGAGGGGACGTAAGACATTTGTATACACTCCAATTAAGGGTGAAATGACGAATATTATTCTTTATTATTTGTTACATTTTTTTGCAAATATAATAATAATAAAAAAAAAATTATAATAAATAAATTTATTAAATTTTTTTCTTGTTACCAAACAGATGAATAATGCGACAGTACAAATAAGTGATGTACTGAGCATTGAATATAAAAATTTAAATTTACCTAATAAACTGTAAATAATTAATAATATATTAGAAATAAGCATGTCAGGGAATGCAAGCTTGGCTCAGACAAAAATATGAACAGGTGTTTCGACCTGAATCGACGTGCACACACACACACAAATGTAACTGAAAATGTGTACACCAGTATTTTGCTAGTGTGTGTGAACGCAGGTCTATGCAGGCGAGTTTACCACCCCAAGATGAATAATTGCATAATTACTGTTTTTCCGTAATTATTCATAAACTATAATTAAGAATTAAAATCCAAAACCACAATAAAATGTAATAAAATTTACTAAATACTGTGTACGAAAACCACGCGAAAGTGCCACACCGTACGAGTGTAATAGTGAAATAACTGTGTACAAATCGAAAGGGTTAAGTTGCAATGTCCAAAATTACAGTGAACATGTGTTGTAAAAATAGTTATAAGATAAATATAAGAGTATACTTACAGGACTCTGCAATTCGCAGAAATATAAGAAATAGCGAAATTGACAAAGAGTGGGGGAACTGAATCCAGAGACAGTTTCTGACATGTCGATTTCGTACCACTGCAGGGTGTCGACCAAGACATGGGTATAAATAGGAAACGCAAGCTACAGTGCTTCTTTTTCTTAAATCATCCACGGTGCAGCGGGAGCTTATGCCCGTCCGCACGGCGTATTTATTTTTTTTGTAAATAATTTAAATTTTCCAGTTACATACAACTATGTAACTAAGTTGTAAAGACAATCATTTTTAAATAATAACAGCAGTACATAAGAAGAATTACATAAGAAGATCCATTGACGTCAGAAACAGCACGAGGAGAGTTCCAGAGAGTGATTCGACGCTGGACAAGAAGAAGTGATACGACGCTGGACAAGAGGAGAGTTCCAGAGAGAGATACGACGCTGGACAAGAGGAGAGTTCCAGAGAGAGATACGACGCTGGACAAGAGGAGAGTTCCAGAGAGTGATTCGACGCTGGACAAGAGGAGAAGAGAGACAGCCGACGCTGGACAAGAGGAGAAGAGAGACAGCCGACGCTGGAGTGCGAGACGAGGACAACTACAGATGGATCAAAATGATCGAGTATGATTGACGACAATAAGGTGATAAACAACTTATTTATATCTTAATCATACAATGAACTCAAAGACAATTAAAGACATTTCTATTTTATTTAAAAGTAAGAGCCAATGTTTCTTGTAAAGTAGAATTAAAATCATAGATGTTTTAGAAATACGATTAACGTAACAAGAGCTCAAATTAATATGAAATAAAATGAATACAAAGCATTTAAATGAAAACAATTAGTATTTGAGATAAAACAGTACTGAGAAACAAAAGATAAATTCAATAACTATTAATATTTTGAGTACATTACAATATATAAATAGAGATTTAAATATTGATATTTTGAAAGACATTAATCGACTGAGTAGTCTGAAAATGAGATTTTTCTTTAATACAATAATTAGTAGAATAGAATATTTAGTCAGTAAGGATGTATATAGCATAAGCCTTACGGCATAATAACAATTAATAACGAATGTTTTAAATCGAAGTCAGTGCCATGTGCACAATTTTTAATAATATCAAATAAATTTGAAATACCGTTACAAGTTACATAGAGTTCTTATTGCAGATACACCTGAAACCCAATTTAAATGTTATGTTGTTGCATAATTTGTCAATCTTGAACGTGAGATCGGTCACGCTAAATTTGTGTATATGTATATGTATTTATGTATATGTATTATTGCATATTTGGCGCTCCAAGATCGTGGGGCTCCGCAAACACAAATAGAAGTGTATTTGTATTTGAAATTAAATTCGTACTTTATTAAATATGTTACATATATTTGTCGCCCTGGACGTGGGGCACGACATGCCTAAATTTATGTACAAAAATTTGTTACATAAATTGTAGCCCATGAACGTATGGCCCGATCCCCATCATTTAACTATTAAAATTTTTTTTATGTAGCTGAATGGTTGCTCTAAAATATAAAGAGTGTGTTAAATGAAAAATGTATACTATGTAACTATTATTTATATTAAACAGTAACTGAATGTAATGTTAATTGTTGTGTAATCACACAGCTGGCACCCACGAATAATATTGTTTGTCTATGTAACAGGTGTAACTGTAATGAGTATTAATAATAACTATTCATAAAAATAAAGAAATAAATAAATAAGTAGGGAACGGTTATCAATAATAATTGTTAAAGAATTACTACTAAGTAAATATTTTAATAATAATACTTCGACATGGCAATATCAGGAAGTATTAGTATTGAGGCAATCATTAAAGTGATGGGAAACCTTATGGACGAATATGGAATAAGACAAAATGTATGTGCTAGATTAGATAGACAAATAGAAGAATTTAAAACTGATAAGTCACTATTAGGTGAAAAGGTAAAAGAATATAATACAATACTAAGAGAAGTAGCAAAAGAGAAAATTAGCGACACAAATACGCACATAGCGTCAGTAGAAGGTGAACAAACCATAGTAGTTAAAAATACGTGTGTAATTACTAACGATAATTATAAAAAAGTAATTAACATTAAGGAGGAGAAGCAAATAAAGGTTAATAAAACATACCTTATTAATGCCGATATCCCTATTGTGAGACACACACACACTAGTAAGTCACATAAGATGACACACTTAAGGCACTACACTTACGGAGATAAATATCACTGTAGGTATAACAAGAAACGTATTAAATTGTCTAGACGAAACACTACACAAAATTGTGGTAAATATGACGGTAGATTTACGCACAAGAAATATAAAGCGAACGATAATTATAATAACGATAATTATAACTGTAATTATAAAAATTACACAGGTTATCATAAACGACGGATGAAAAAACAGTCGACAGTTGTTTATATGGGCTTCAAGCAGACTGAATATACACAATGCATTAGTGACGAGAGAATTATGGAACGTGCGGAGAGAAGAGAGAGAAGTTATTTGTCGCAGCTAATAAACAAATTCTTGCCGTACGAACAGGTGACTTCTACGATAAAAACAAACGTCGCAGTAATACAATGGAATGCGGGCGTTGTTTACACGAGGGTGAGAACAATGTTAAACGCGGCGACTATGCTACAAAGGAACAATATACGTCCGGTAGACGACGGACAATGCAATTGTTATAACGAGGGGTGTAAGATCGAACTACACACTGAACTCAGAACTCAATACCCGAATGGAATGAATAATTATTTTTAAAATAAAATAATATAACTATTCATTATTAATAATAAGAAATAATATGTGTAATAATATGTGAGAGTATAATTAAGAAATGTTATTTATTAAGGATATGATAGCAAATAAAAGAAATAAAGAATATTATTTGAAAGGGTTAATTAAGAAATGTATTATTGATGGTAAGGAATGCTATTGTAGAGAAATATTTAAGAAAGTAATGGTAAAAGATGTTATTGTTGTTATTAATATGAAGAAAGGGTTAGGAATGGAAATAATTGCCATAATTGTTAGAACGACTGATCAAGCGAACACTTAATGAAGATACAAGGACACAGAAGAAAGCGAGAGTGAAAAGTCATAAGGGCAGAGACTACTTAGGATTAAGGACTTCGAGAAAAATATCGTTGTTTTCCAAGACAGTTACTCTGTAACCGATCATGCGACACACTACAAAGCTAAAAGAGTATTCTGTTACGGAAGTGTATTTCAGGAAAGTAGTAGCGATCAGAAAGGTAATGTTAAAGAAATGTAATAAAAGGTAATGAATGTTAATGTATTGTATAAGTAATGTATTAGATAAAGTAATGTCATGTTAAGAAAAGAGTTAAGGAAGATTAGAAGCGAAGGTAAGAATGTATGAGTAAGTTAATGTAAAATTAAGGACCGAATTTACACCCATATGTAGGAATGCAGAGTATACTGAAGGAGAACAAAGGAGAGCTAATTGCAGTGGATTTTCTGGGACCACTACCGCGATCAAGTCGAGGTGTGAAGCACATATTGGTATGTATCGATGTGTTTTCCAAGGCAGTCCGACTGTACCCAATTATGCGACCCACAACCAAAGTTGTTCTAAAGATACTCAAAGCAAATCCAGTGGGAAAACGGAGTGATAATACGGCGAAGAAATTCTTCAGACTTTATAATGGACCGTATACGTTAAGACAGCGAGTAGGACAACACACTTTCATCGTATATGATGAGATACAGAAGAAAGAAATTGGTAAATTCCACGCAACGTCATTTAGGAAGTTCTACACATAAAAACGACGAGGTCAATCAAACCAGTCAGATCAGCTGTTTGTTAAAGCCACCCTACTACAAGGTCACGAGCAGTGAGCGTACAAAGAGGGGACGTAAGACATTTGTATACACTCCAATTAAGGGTGAAATGACGAATATTATTCTTTATTATTTGTTACATTTTTTTGCAAATATAATAATAATAAAAAAAAATTATAATAAATAAATTTATTAAATTTTTTTCTTGTTACCAAACAGATGAATAATGCGACAGTACAAATAAGTGATGTACTGAGCATTGAATATAAAAATTTAAATTTACCTAATAAACTGTAAATAATTAATAATATATTAGAAATAAGCATGTCAGGGATTGCAAGCTTGGCTCAGACAAAAATATGAACAGGTGTTTCGACCTGAATCGACGTGCACACACACACACAAATGTAACTGAAAATGTGTACACCAGTATTTTGCTAGTGTGTGTGAACGCAGGTCTATGCAGGCGAGTTTACCACCCCAAGATGAATAATTGCATAATTACTGTTTTTCCGTAATTATTCATAAACTATAATTAAGAATTAAAATCCAAAACCACAATAAAATGTAATAAAATTTACTAAATACTGTGTACGAAAACCACGCGAAAGTGCCACACCGTACGAGTGTAATAGTGAAATAACTGTGTACAAATCGAAAGGGTTAAGTTGCAATGTCCAAAATTACAGTGAACATGTGTTGTAAAAATAGTTATAAGATAAGTATAAGAGTATACTTACAGGACTCTGCAATTCGCAGAAATATAAGAAATAGCGAAATTGACAAAGAGTGGGGGAACTGAATCCAGAGACAGTTTCTGACATGTCGATTTCGTACCACTGCAGGGTGTCGACCAAGACATGGGTATAAATAGGAAACGCAAGCTACAGTGCTTCTTTTTCTTAAATCATCCACGGTGCAGCGGGAGCTTATGCCCGTCCGCACAGATTCTCTTTCTTAAATCATCCACGGTGCAGCGGGAGCTTATGCCCGTCCGCACGGCGTATTTATTTTTTTTGTAAATAATTTAAATTTTCCAGTTACATACAACTATGTAACTAAGTTGTAAAGACAATCATTTTTAAATAATAACAGCAGTACATAAGAAGAATTACATAAGAAGATCCATTGACGTCAGAAACAGCACGAGGAGAGTTCCAGAGAGTGATTCGACGCTGGACAAGAAGAAGTGATACGACGCTGGACAAGAGGAGAGTTCCAGAGAGAGATACGACGCTGGACAAGAGGAGAGTTCCAGAGAGAGATACGACGCTGGACAAGAGGAGAGTTCCAGAGAGTGATTCGACGCTGGACAAGAGGAGAAGAGAGACAGCCGACGCTGGAGTGCGAGACGAGGACAACTACAGATGGATCAAAATGATCGAGTATGATTGACGACAATAAGGTGATAAACAACTTATTTATATCTTAATCATACAATGAACTCAAAGACAATTAAAGACATTTCTATTTTATTTAAAAGTAAGAGCCAATGTTTCTTGTAAAGTAGAATTAAAATCATAGATGTTTTAGAAATACGATTAACGTAACAAGAGCTCAAATTAATATGAAATAAAATGAATACAAAGCATTTAAATGAAAACAATTAGTATTTGAGATAAAACAGTACTGAGAAACAAAAGATAAATTCAATAACTATTAATATTTTGAGTACATTACAATATATAAATAGAGATTTAAATATTGATATTTTGAAAGACATTAATCGACTGAGTAGTCTGAAAATGAGATTTTTCTTTAATACAATAATTAGTAGAATAGAATATTTAGTCAGTAAGGATGTACATAGCATAAGCCTTACGGCATAATAACAATTAATAACGAATGTTTTAAATTGAAGTCTGTGCCATGTGCACAATTTTTAATAATATCAAATAAATTTGAAATACCGTTACAAGTTACATAGAGTTCTTATTGCAGATACACCTGAAACCCAATTTAAATGTTATGTTGTTGCATAATTTGTCAATCTTGAACGTGAGACCGGTCACGCTAAATTTGTGTATATGTATATGTATTTATGTATATGTATTATTGCATATTTGGCGCTCCAAGATCGTGGGGCTCCGCAAACACAAATAGAAGTGTATTTGTATTTGAAATTAAATTTTAACAAAATAAAAATGTTACAATATATATATTCAAACACTTCCTGCTACAGTCCGTTTCTTGATGTATATAATATATATATGTATATATATATATATATATATATTATAATGACTTTACCTCAAGATGTTTTCTCCCCATTTGGAACATGTTTCGGGACGCCTTGTGTTCCCATCCTCAGCATTCCCGGTTTTGAGCCTTGTGAGGTATTTGTGTGTTGGCTGGTTGTTGCTTTGGTTTCCTGTTGGTCTCTGGTGCTTTAAATTGGTATTATTGTGTATGATTGTGGTGTATATATAAGTAATTGGTGTTTTTTGTATGGTGAGTGCTTTGTAAATTGTGTGATGTTTTGTAATGATTTGTATTTGTTGAGGTAGTAGTTTGTTTTGTGTTTTATGTTCGTATATTTGTAAATTTTCCCAAATGTTTATTATGGTCCCTTTGTGTGGTATATGTTTTATTAGTGTCATATTGGTTATGTCTGGGAATCATATGACACTAATAAAACATATACCACACAAAGGGACCATAATGAACATTTGGGAAAATTTACAAATATTCAAACATAAAACACAAAACAAACTAACACCTAAACAAATACAAATCAATACAAATCATGACACAATTTTCAGAGCACTCAACATAGAAAATGCACAAAATACAAATATATACACCACAATCACACACAATAATACCAATTTGAAGCACCAGAGACCAACAGGAAACTAAACCAACAGGAATAAAACAACCAGCCAACACACAAATACCTCACAAGGCTCAAAACCAGGAATGCTGAGGATGGGAACACAAGGCTTCCCGGAACATTTTCCAAATAGGGAGAAAATATCTTTACGTAAAGTCATTATAAAATATATTATATATATATTTGGATATTTGCCCAGGGCGGTATGTTTGTAAATATTTAGCATAGAAAATATATGATGAACAGTTTTTAACAATATTATGCAGGATAAGAATTGTCAGAAAGCGTACACCTGCCCCGCAAGTGAATACAGCGCTTGTTTGTTTGTGTGAGTGAAGCAAAGATGGGGTGATGCGTACGAATTAGTGGTTTGTCTGTAATCAGGTTTTAACCGGATAAAAATAAACTACAATTAATACGTTTTAAACCTGTGAACAAAGGCTTACCCCAATTATAAAGACACCATTACATTAAGAAATTTTTAACGAATATGGTGATGAAAAAATATTGCAGAAATGTTTAATAATAAAGACGCTAAGTAATGTAATGTTAATTACTAGTGTAATTAAATAGTAATTAATAAGTGTGTTATAGCCTATATGAGTGACCAGAAAAAATTACGCAAACGATGATATCGCTCGTGCTACGAGTATGTTTACGAAATCGCGAAAATGAACCAAAAAGTGATTTGTAATTAAAAGGACGCTTTGCACGAAGTGACAACATCTAACAGGTCGAAAACAGTCCTGGACTTGTCAGATCGCCGTCCAGTATAAATACCACCGGCAATTTTGGGGCGATCTGAGACTCAAGATATTTTTCACACAACGTCACGCTGCTGGTCTGCCGGCCGATCGAACATCTTTACCACACATACCAAGACTTATGGAGGAACTCTGGACCATCACAAACAACAAACCGTAGAGACAGAGAACACAGCATCAGCATAATCATCATCATCAAATTCTCAGGATTCAGGACACACACACACACACACACACACACACACACACACACACACACACACACGCAACGGTAACGTCGGCAGTACGCAGGTGATGAAAAAACAATTATATTTTTTGTTTGTGAAAAGAACTCTTAAAAATAAACTTATATATCAACAGTAAAGACTTAAAGTTTTAAATACAATCACTATACATAAATTTAAATGGTCGTTAAAGAAAAGAATTTAATTTAACAAGAAAATTTAAAAATACTAATCTGCTGTTGTAGTTAAAATTTGGGTGTGGCAGTAGAAATAAATAATAGGTTGTAAGTAAATGTTATTTTTTTATAGCAACAATTAGTTTGATTCTAGACATTTAATATTATTTTCGTTTGTAAATGAGTTGCTATTATTATTATTTAAAATTTGAGTCAAAGTCAGACACACTGAAATAAAAGTGTTTAGATAATTTTTTTAAGATGTCTGTTGAGCTAGTAAGATTATATGGTAGTTTATTTTTATATGTCATGAACAGCATTGAAGGTTATATTGTATTTTTGTAAACTTATAAAAGAGAATATTTTTTTTATTTTTATAATTCGATTTTTTAATATTTACATATTTTCGATTATTATATAATAAATCATAGAATGATTATTTTGAAACGGTTTTAATTAATTATTTCATGTCATCAACATCTCACTTCTCTTTGAAAATTATTTTTTTATTGTGCAACTACATATACCTGACGCAACGAGAATAAAAAAATCCTGCGACCTGGCCGGTGAGATACACTTCATAGTTGCGTTGCGTACATGGTATTGTATTTGTGTAATTTTTTATAATACTTGTAACGTTGCAATATATATATATATATATATATATATATATATATATATATATAGTAATGTAACTGAATCAGTAGGACTAAAGTATAACAACATTAAATGAGATAATGCCAGTAACCTTAACAGACACCAAACAAACAATTATAAAAACCAAGGTAGAAACAAGAAGTACAATACAATGCCTAGGATAATTGATCTACTTTATGTAATAAGTAAATAAATGTAAATGATAAGTTAAATGAAATTAAGACAATCAGTGTTAAAGTGAAAAAAAAGTGAGCAACCACAATAAGTGTTAATCACACAGACAGAACTGTGGGGATTGATACCAGTTTTGAGTGAACATATTAGCTATTACAATAAACACCAAACCAACGTTTTCGACAAATAAAAAAAATAAACAAAGGGTTTCAATGATAAAAATAGTTACTGTAAGGTAGACTTTAATGTTAAGGGAGGATTTGTTATTTTAAATATAGTTACAAATTTTCCCTATTCTTTCTAATTAATGATTGTAATTCAAGGGAAAAAACCATCAGTTAGGTCAATGCCAATAATACATAACAACTTGTTAATACTATTAAAGAGTTGTGTGAAGTTGAGTGAAACTAGTAAGTAAAGACATACCATAATGGACTGAGAAACAGATATTGTTTATGTGTTAACCAGTTATTTGAAAATGTGTTATTTGTTTAGTGTTGGTTGAATTTTTAGTCATGAGGACATGACCTTAAGTTAATGTCTGTTTCAAACTAATGTATTTATATTATTAGAATGTAAGGAATATGTTCATTTCATGTAATAATACCCAGGAAAGCAATGGTAATTGATCATAAGGTTTTAAATCAACAGGCCAAAGAATAATTGCGAAAAAAAGAAATATAGGGCTAAAGAAATGCCATGACCTAGGCCAATGTTAATATTAAAATTATTGTCAAAATTAGTTAACAAACAATCAAGTCAATGTTAATTAGTAATGAGCAGTGAGAAGTATTAATATAGGATTTATTTTTATAGTAACAACAACATTGTAAATAGAGTAAGGAATTATAATAAGATTTTGTGAAAGTTAGATGACTAAATGGCCTTTAAAACATGATTTTGTAAACCACCCAAAATATTTATTAAGTCACTCACACAGGTGTGTGTGATATCAAAATGCTTGTAATTTTATCAAGAAAAAAATGTGTAAATTAAATTAAGCATAGTTAAATAATAATTAGGGAGTAATTTGGAGTGGAGAATGAAAATACTAAATATTTTAAATAATAAGGGTCATGTGACACCTAAGTTCAACTGTATTGACCAATGAGATTTTTGCTAATTTTGGTCAAGCCAGTTAAGAGAAAAATAAAAACACAACACTCTGTTGTTAGACATGAAAGTGATCAGATCAATTCTGTGCTACTCTGAGTGAAAAAGTATATGAGAATCTAATCCAAGTGGAGAAGAATAAAAATTCTATAAAACAAAAATAATGGAGTCAAAATAAGAAAGAACATATAACGAAAACACAAAATAATAAAATAAGAGAAGAGAAAAAACTAATAAAAGTAAATTATAAAAAGAGTGTACAAGTTTTACAGCTAGAACTAACCCTGAGGTAACCATATTTTAGTATCACTTTATAACGAAACAACACTAGGAACAACTTAAACAACATTATTAACCAACAAAACACTAGTGAAAGAAAGAAAAATCTTATTAATACACAGTGAACATTAATATAAATTATTTTATTCGTAAAAACTGATGGTGAAAAAATCCTAACATTAATTTTACTAGACAACAAGCCGCCATATTTGTTGAGTTGAACACTGGGTAAAAACTATATTGCATTGCATATCACACTGAACTGAACGATAATTATGTTACATTTTTTCTTTATAATCATTAATTCTGTTTGTATTAGATAATAAGTATTTTAATAATTGTAATTTAATGTACTTCTTGCGCACAATTACGAACGTTTGAATAGCAGTCTCAAGAACCCAAGACAATATAATCATAACCAAAAGTAAAGAGGAAATCGACCCGAGAAGAAGAATCGATACGCGCTATTGTCAATTTCAACCTTATAGTTTTAAATGGAATTCGAAAAAATAAATGTTAACCATGATTCATAATTGGTATTAAATGCGTTTTATTTACTGAATAGGGTAAAATAAAGGGATCTTCAATACATGAGAGAAGACTAAAACGGTTTTGGTAATTTGAACTTCCGCACAAATACGAAATTTGGAAGTAACCTCAAATTAGACAATTCGATACCGTAATCGAACGGAACCGTCAGTAAATTAATTCTGCTATACAAACCGATTTTTTTAAAACCTTCAAAGCAGAAAACAATTAATTTTCTTTAAATATGAATAAAATAAAACAACAAACTCAATTTAATTTAAAATAATTAAATTAAATTAAACAAATTAAATTAAATTCGGAAAAAATAAAATAAAATAAAAATTTTTTTCTAAATAATTATTTCAACACAAATTATCTCAAGACAAATAACAAATAATAAACACATTATAAAAAAGGCAAGAATAAACACTCGCAAAGTAAAGGTATATTACAATATACACACTCATATATCCATGTCTAATATTGCATAATATCGTAATCCTACCCACTTTAGCATTTGGAAGCTCACAGACATAACATATATCAGCTGCATACGTATAACAAATTATACTATTAATTGCAAATCCAATTATTATCAGTAGATACCCACGGCACGTCTAGCGTATACACAATTATTATGTTCCTACGGCTGAGTCTGAACTGTTACATTCAATTTATATACAAAAAACTTAACACTCCAACAAATTCAAATCCATAAAATGATGAATCAATTTTTTAACGTAAAATATTGGACATCCACAAAATAAAATGCTCGTTAAGTCCCATTGAAAACACCACAACCAACAAAGTCGAATTGTGCCTACCAATAGTAACGACCAATGCAGGCATAAATACAACATGACTGACGATGCGCACATACCATAAAGCGTGCCCATCATGTTGCGTCTTACATAAATGATTATGTTACGTTAAAATTGGTGTGCTTGTGTTTGTGTGTTACTTAAAGTAATTTACATTACTTAAAACATTGTGTGAGTATATATAAAAGTAGTTAGGAAGGCTGTTTCTCCATGGTTTATTAACAAATATGTTTCTTAATTTTCACATGGCATCTATGATAATACCGATATAACAACTTAATAAATTATTATTCCTCAACACAGACAACACTGATACGCATAATTAATATATTGACAAATATTGCTGTGTGTGTGTGTGTGTGTGTGTTCACCTTTTTTAAATAAAATTTTAATATTTTATATTAATAAAAATTATTTAACATTTTTATGTATTAGTAACACCCTTTCGCAGAAATTTAATGTAATTTATTTTCTGATAAAACTGTATCAGCGATATGAAAAGCAAAAGCGGTGGGCTACGAGTAATACTGTAGCACGTAGTACAAGCGGTAGGCCTGTAAAAATAATACTATATACTTAGCTGTGAGTAGCGCGGTGTGTATGGGCTTTCCAGTAATCACTTTATAATAATAAATGAGCACATTTCTCAAACTATTTGAATTATTTCCTTTAGCCTAGAAATGGGTGGACATTTTTTATTTTATCCGGTGACGGAAAAGAAAAATGTTCACAGCTTAACATTTTCCACTGGAAAAAATCTTTTCTTGTAACGAAAAGTGGAAGGGAAAAGGAAATGTCAGGAAGTATTTACTGATGTTTAGTTTTGTTGAAGCACCTATTTATTATTTGGTTTACACTATCAATTCATTAGCTACACCATTCAAAACGTAAATATCTGTTAAATATATTTTGTATCTGTTAAATTAACATCAATTAGCGAATACTTAAATATTTATAACCATGAATTTACAGCTAATCTGTTTTATACAGTATATTAGTCTTAAATGTATTTAATAAAAATGGTTTAGCCCCAATAAATAGTAATTGGCCTTGTAAGGTACATAATTTAAGATTGTAACTAGATACTAGTTAAATGTAGGCCTATTTCTTTGAATTTATTAAGAAATTAATTTTTGTGAAGTAAGACTAAAATCTGCAATTCAGAGTATCTTATTGGAGCTGTGCATGTGTTTTATAGCGGTTTAACGTGAAGTGAATAGGCTACTGTGAATTTTGGTGTGCGGGTATCTCTAATTAGTGACGTATATTGTTTATTGTAATAGTGATATTCATTTAGTAACGTTAGTTTGTGATAGACAATCGTAAAGTTGAAGTATTATTCTATACCAATATTATTGTTACTTTTTTATAGAATGTGAAATTAAAGTTGTAACTACAATTTCACTAGTCTTTAATTATTTAATTTCCTCGTTTTTACATACGTTTTATTGTATGAATTTGTAAAAATATCTTATTTTGAATATTAAAATTTTTAATAAGCTTAATCACTTTTAGTGATTACATTAAAGAAATAAGAAAGTTAGCAACCCGTTAACAGCTTGTACAATATCTACAGTTTTATATCTAAGTACTCTTATTTGTTTCTAAAAATGTATGTTATGTATTTTGTTCCCTGCCAGTCAATAGGTTTGGCCAGATGTGTATTCATTCCATAGCAATAAAACGTTTTACTCCTATAAAGTACACAAATATATCTAAACAACATTTACACAAAAATTGCATTATCTGAAGTTTAGAAAAACGGGATTGTAAGGCAAAAAACATTAACCGTTCGTAAATGTGATCCGCAAAAAGCGGAAGACACAAAGCTTTACGTAAATGTTGTTAAATATAATTCAGTTTGACATGTTTCTTTCGCAAACCGTTAGTGAGTTACCTTACGGCCTTTATTTGCAGTTGTGTTTGCAACCTCACTTCAAAAGATAATCGCAAGCCACGAATCTCACCTTCATACATTCGGACACCTTCATGCGCTTTCCACACATTATTATATGAGGTTAAAATAATGTAATTATAATTCCCCTTGTAGTGTAATTACTCATTACTGATACCAACGAGTTATATGCGTGTACGTGTACGAAAATCCCAAAACAATCGACTGAGTAGACTACAGTCGCATGTTTAATAAAATTATTCCCTTTAGTACAATTGCATGTCTGAGAATAGATGATTCTAGATTATTCACGTTTACGACGGTATCATTCAGTGACAGTTTTGTTTTATCGTTTGTGAAATACGCATTCGTAAGTAGGAGTCTATAAGTTAAGTAATAGCCAAGTGCAGAATGTCGTTCATATCTACAGTTGGAGCAAAAGATATTAATATCATAGTGAAAACCTTTCTACTGTGTTCTAAAATTACATATTACTTTAAACACAATGTATGTAATAAATATAAAACAAAATACTACAGCAATAATCTAAATTTTTGATTTAAAAATTATATTTTAAAATTATAATACTGGATTTTTGTTGAGGAAAATTGTAAATGTAGTAATCAACAATATAAATGGACATGTAAAGTCGCATGAGGTGTTGATGTATAAAATTATGGAATTAGGTAACTCTTATTCTAGGCATAATCCCACGAAAAGCTAGGCTACCAATTTGTTTATAATTAACTATTTCAAGAAGAAACGAAAAATAAATTTTTTAACATAGAATTTATTAAATCCTAATACAACCTCAGAGTAAACTCCTGGAAAAAAGAGAACAAAAACCTTCTACAGAGACAAACAGCAGTCGTACACGCTCACACCCAATGTATTTTCTTGTGCCCAGCCTCGGACAAATGGACCGCCCCCCCTGTTACCACATTTATTATTATGTCATCCCTCCCACACGTTTTCAGACCTCTCTTTTATCGGTATGAAACCGGGTTCTGCCGTGCAACAGATTGATATTTCATCGGTTGATTCGTGTTCAATAATGTTATATATAATCTAACGTATTTTTTCTGAAAGTAATTTTTCATGTTTTGATTTTCTTGCAGCAATTGAATGTTGTGTAATAGGGATGCATTATAAAGTAATAAGTTTTCCTGCAAGTATTTTGTGCCACTATACATCTTATAATATGTAATCGAAATTTAAAATTATTATTTGCTAATATGTTATACCGTCATCTGATGCACATGAATGTTAATGTTGGCATACCGTCACTACAGTATTCCTTTACAACTTCAAACTATCCATAGGTTTAAAGTACATAAAGTATATTAAAGTTTATGAGAATATTTATTGTGATATGTGAACACCTTCAATTTTTTACTCTTTTGAAATCGTGCCCTTTCTATTCAAGAAACAAAAATTACGGATTGTAATACAGAAGACATGGCGAACGTAATAGAGGAAGAATGTATCATAGAAAGAAAAATATTTCTGTAATAATGGTCAAATTCAATTAGGCCTACACTATCTCCACTATGTATTTAAGGCAGTTATATTGAATTTAAACTGTTCGCGTTCATAAGATTTGGCTTTCTACGCTACAATAGTTTTTACAGGCTTCTTTTTTTGTAAAATTAAAACCGTGAGTCGTTTTGAAGCAACAGTAGTAAGTCCGTTGACGTAGAGAATACCCTCACTATTTTGAACACAATACACTTATTATTTAGACAGATTGCTGAATTTAGAATTTTAGAAAAATTTAGAATTTTTTTGTTAGAAGTGAAACTTACACAAACCATGATTTCTCTGTTATGTTTTTAGAAAACTAATTTTAAAGCAGGCTATTATGAAATAAACACTAAAAATATCTAACTATTGCATTGGTGTTTCGGCTAAATTTATAGCCATAATGCCAAAGCTGCAAAATTATTTAGTCCGAGCTTTCAAGTTTATGTATGATTTCATAGATATCTGTAGGCCTATATCTAATACTTCTTACAAATATACGTAACTGATTACAATATATAAAGTTTTTGTAAACATATGTTTTAAACTTTTTGAAGGTGGTAAAAGTTAGCAAAGAGTGTGTTGAAAGTGTCCTCTTAAAATTATTCTAATTACTAAAGAACACATTTTTCCTAAAATCGGAACCTTATGCTTTATGAAGATTTCTACTGTTGTTTTAATATTTTGACTTTCATTTTTTGCTTCATGATGCCATAACAAAAACAATTATTAGAATAAACATTACATGTGGATGTGAACTAAAATATTTTCGTATCTCTAGCGCCTCGCAAGAATTTAAAAACAATTTTCAAACGCTTTTCATATTTTGGTGCTCTGGCTACCTATAATTTTGAAATACAGACAGACAGAGACAGATAAATGCCAAATGAGTAAGTTCAAACTGAGATCTCACTTCGCTCGTTCAACAAACAAAACGTTAGACTGAACGTTTTCTTGAGGGAGGATTTAATAATACTATGAGCAACTGCACTATGCATATGCGCTATTCAATAAAGAAAAAGCCGTCGTATATTAACAGAAGTATATTTCCGGCTGTTACCTCGCTTATCGCCCAACAATTTTTTTAAACACCCGTGCCTAACGGTGGGACAGTTTTACGTAGCACAGATATCCATCTCGCAGAAGATAGCGCTCATCTGAAGTAGTTTAACGTTCTACGAAAGTAGTAAGTGACGAACCGTTGACTTTCTGAGTCAGCTAACCAGGCACTCATCACGACCGCTGCAGAATATAGGCCCCCCTGAGTTACTAGAAAGTTATTTTTAAACACACCTGTGATTTATATTATGATAATCGCGTGCAATCTAATTTCAAATTTGCAAAGTAAACTGCAAAAAGAGGTCTTACAAAGTAAATTTACAACCGAGTACTGACTTCTTCATCTGGACCTCGGCAGTAGAGACTAGTGTTCTCGATGGATTTGCGGAATTCATGGAGACGACGTCAAAGAAATGCAGATAATGAAAAACTGCTTAGATTTTGATCCCTATATGTTCGTCAAGGAACTTAATAGTTCAATATTTACAGAAGATAAGAATTCAGAATCATTGAAATCACGCCATTGCAGTCCAGTATGTATCTATAAATATATCCAGTACTAACGAAAGGCCTTTGCGCAAAGCTCCAGCGTACGTTTGAAGTTAAAAACAAAACTTATATTTTTTAAGTAAGTAGTGTAATTTTGCTATACCTGAAAAATTGTTATATCTTGCAGAAATTACAGAAAACATTTTTATGAGTGAAAAGTGTGAATCAAAATACTATAGATTATAGGCCTATATGAGAACTATCGTAACTGCAAATCTGAAAATAATAATAAGTTTAGTAGTATATACTAGTAGTAGTATATATAAGAGTATAGTAATAAATCTGCAAACAACAATAATAATAATAATAATAATAATAATAATAATAATAATAAGTAGGCTTTGCCTCCCATGGATGAAGCTTCTTGTATAGAATTGCACTATTTAAGAAAGTATTTTAGTTGAAAACATAACTCATAATATTAAGAAATGCGTTAGGTGATCCAGTGACTCTACAAAATTGAAAGAGTATGTTTCTCCGCAATGAAGTTAATAGCCAGAAGTGTGAGGTAAAAATTTGTCTCCGGGGGTAAAACTATGGTAAAGAGTGATGAAGCTTTAACAAAGACAAAAAAAAATTTTAAATTCAGTTCATTGTGAAATGTTTATTCTGATGAAAATAAACACTGGAATAATTCATTTTGTATGACAAAGTGACCAATAAAATTTAAGTAAGAATGAATCTAGAAAGAGAGATTAATAGGGATACCAGATGTATTTATTTCCATTTTTTCGGCATAAATTTAACCACCTCTGTAGCTAATTGTTTGTATGTTTAACACCCTTACAGTTAATATAGATTCCTGTAAGCTTGATTTAATTGATTTGATGTTATTAGAAATAATTTGAAGTGTCTTCTCATAAATTATAAGCTTGTCATTTAGAAAGAAAGGACATTTAAATATTATCGTAAAAGAGTGAATTGTATTGTAACTTTATAAAGTTTGTGTGTTGATTAATGATTTGTTTTGCTCTTAAGACAATAAGAAATATTTTTTCAATCACGTTAAAACGGAATTAATATAGGAATACCTAATATTCCTTACTTTTTGATTTTAAATAAGCACAATTACAATCTTTCCTTGTCAACATTTACTTGCTTATGATTTTTAAAACTTAAATTTTTTATTTTGGTACATATATACGTAAAAAAATTGGTACAGTTAATGTTTGGCTGTTAGCACACGTTCACGGAAAATTTAATATCTTAAAGTAATCTTTTTTACTGTACGTCTCTAAGTACCGTATAATTACCCATGATTTAAAAATTAGATTCAATAAAAATATGAACATTTTTTATTTTGCTCTGCCTACAATTTGACGCACGAGAGCGCGTGTTTATCGTATCGCATGGTATAAATTCAACAAATTCATACCGTTCGTATAATATCCCAAAAGTTTATTATAGTGTCTTTCTGTGGGTTGTATTTTATTACTGTAATGTTTTCAGTGTATGGGAATTTATGGCTTGAAATATATATGTATGTAGCTAAATTGTACTTATAATTTTTTATATTTATTTAGACGCCAGAAGTAAAATTTTTTAGTTGATTTTATGCCTGGTCTATGTAAAAATCGTTGCAGTCTTTGGATTATAATTTGTAGATTCCACTGTTTAATTAATCATCATTACAGCGTGAACCATTTAGTATTTGTATGTTGTTTTTGTTTGTGTTGTGTGTTATTTTGATATCTTCATATCTAATGACGTTTATGTACGTGAATGTCTGGTGATGCTGATGTTTATGTAAGTGAATGTAGCCCATATTCTGTAAAGGTAAAACCCAAAACAAATACAAATCAATTCAAAACAGAACACGATTTTTAAAACATAAACAGTGGAAATATTCACAGAACAAATTTATACATCAAATAAAATCTTAGAAAACCAAAAAACCCCAATCAACATGAAACCTTCAAAAAGCCAACGGTAGTTACTAGCAGCAACCAGCGAACACACAGACAGTTCACCAGACAGAAACTAACATGGCTGGCAATGAGCATATTGCTTAAAGCTGGAAACGTGTCTACAGTAAGAAAAGAAATTCTTGATCTATATTAGTATAATGTTAAACTATTTACATAGCAAGAAAAAACATATAGCAGAACATGTTTAAAAAGTATAATTTTGTAGCGTAAGAACATTATACTTACCAGCAAATCAAAGAGAGTATAAATTTTAATACTCTTATTAGTCATACAAGGTTATGGTAACCATTCTGTAGTTTGAGGTTTTACGAAATAACTGTCAATGTTTATTACCCGTTCCTGAGTGTTATCGATACTCTGTAGGCCGTATGCTCTTGGCAGCTTTGATACGGAGTGTTTTATATAAATTAAATTTATTAATTCACTGAGCGAATTGACATGTAATTCTTTCATAGAGTCCATAAGTTCTGCTTTTGTAGCTCCGTGTCATATGTAGTATTTATACGGGTTTGTAGAATATTCCATGACAACGATCAACAAACCAACAACAGAAACAAATAATATTTATAGGCGTACAAATAGAAGAATCGATAAGAATAATAAATATTAGCTATTATTGACATTATTATGAAATATCGATTGCCGTTTTAACGTAAAGGAGCTGAATATTACGGACGGGGAAAGGGTACAGTGAGATGTGTTTAAAATTTCATGACGTGTTCCGTGTAGCATGTATTAAAAATACAAAAGCTCAGAACTGCAGTATCCTTCCCAGCAAAAAAGTTCATTCTACATCTGCTGTGAATCTCCTGCTATCAAACCAATGCATCGTAAACAACAATAAAAGAATCACAGATATGACTGCCAATAGGGCATGTCTATTTTACGGTCTCGGTCAGTTGCTTGGTCGTTTTCGCCTGTTCTTACCCGGTAAATTGCGCCCCGCACTTTCACTTGGTCGTGTCTGACCAAATCCAAGGCAAGTAGTAGAAACGTTCCTGTTTCAAACTTCAAACTTATATATGATTACACGTTATGTTATGCATATGATATTCTCTTAGGGTTTGCGTAGAAACAGCTGTTTAAAAGGTTTAATGCGTTGTCATCTAATGCTTCCATGTCTAATGCAAATGACTTTGTATGATTGGGCCGCGGCCACTTTTTACCATTTGCACTTACTGCAGTGCTCAACAAAACAAAACTTGACTTTATTACCTAAAATAAAATTTCAAATGTTATATTCCACAACGTTAAAAAGTGCACTGGATCATGGCAGCAGAGGAACATGCAATTAATGGTATCTTTTATTTATCTGTTAGACGTATTATTTTGGGAGCATTCCCATTACCCAAGATATGCTCGTATATTGGCGTACTATGAAATTTCAAACGTAAACTGTAAAATAAATCTGGCCAGCTTGGCTATGCTGCCATTTGCACTTTCATATTTTTCAAGGAAATATCACAGTATAAGCATCCCATTTATTTAAGCAAACAGTATTTTAAGATACACAAGTGGTTTAAAAGATATTATTCCTTTACGGAATTCTTCTTTCCAACAATAAATTAATGGACATTGCAAAACTAACATTTCATTTTATTTTAATATTTTGTGCGTCTATAGAAATACTGAAGCTTACGAGAATCATTGCAAATTTTATATAAATGCCATAATGCTCTATCTTTCCTTTACGTAAACAATAAAGTCTGTACATACAAACACACAATACTCACACAAATACACATAGAATATACTTGTGTAAAAAGCTGACAGGGCCGACTGACCGAACCCGCTTGTAACTTAATAGCCAGAAAGAAGGGCGTTTACCTTAAAGCTTGTTTACGAAAATGCGCAAAGTGGGGCAAGTAGGAGTATAAAAAACTTGTCTTGATACATTATTGTACATTTTTAATCTGATGATGAGCTGTGAAGCTTGAAAGGGCTAATCGGGAAAACAATTCTATAGTGCTGTGCAACAGTGTTACATTTGTTCAACACTGTTATCTATAAGACATAATTGGAAGAAAAAATTAGCATCAATATTAACTGTGAAAGGAGCAACATGTTTTGATTCAAGGCAATACAAATTTAAAATAAATATAAGGAATGTGTATATCACATCCTGTACAAATAGTATAGTAATGATGTGAATATTATGATGTATATATTGCAGTATTATAATAGGGGCAAAAGAGAACAGTTATTCAACAGAGTTAACTTGGAAATATTATACATTATATTCAGAAAAGTAAGACTAGTAAGTGGTTAAAACATTGATACTCCATCTAAGACAAAACAAATTATTTTGATGCAAGCTAACAACTCTATAATGAAGATAACTTATACAACCATTATGGTTTATGTATTACCATTATCTGACACTTGTGATATTTAACACCGATCTTGTAAAAACCGGTGTTCCGTAATTACTAAGAGCTACATTTAAATATTCTGTAAATCACATAAAGTTACACAAATGAATAAACAAGTATTATTTTACTTTTTACTGTCGGAAACATAATAAACATAATTGCTCAAAATTAACTGATTCTGTTGTTGTTGAAATAATGGCACAGAAAGCTGGTAGTAGTTCTAGTTGATATCACGTGGAATTCAAATAATAAATCTGTAATCTAATATTTCTTGCTTGTTACAGACAATGAAAGTGTTTGTTAATTAACAAATGTTAATACAGACAATGAATTTTTGTTTTTATATAATACTTCTCTATTAGCGCTGAGAAAGCTGTTAGTACTGTTAAATAATATATGACTTAAAAACTTTATACATTTATTTAATCAACTAAGAGAGAAAATTATATGTGAAGTGGTGAGTTTTCTTTCGACAAATTAAAGTAATTAAGAGAACACTGTATGTGTGCGTGTGTGTGTGTGTGTGTGTGTGTACATAACATATTATTTATACTAATAAAAATGAAAATTATATATATATATATATAAAATAAGACTTCCATCGAGATGTTGCCGCTACGAGTTCTGCGGTAGGTCTGAACGGTTACCGTATTTCTAAGGACGGACAATGCCTACTAAGAGAGAAGACAAAATCCAAAAGCACGTCTGGGTACCAAACAGGGACATGTCTCCTCCTGTGCCACGTGAATAAGCTCTGACAAATTAAAGTGCATGATGTGATTTATATTTTATTCTGTATTATAACGAAAAATATAAATTTACGAACGTGTACATGTGCGCAGAGACACTAACAATACTTCACATATTAAATAGCTATATAGATATGTAGCTATAAAATATATTATGAATATCTATAGGTATTCACATATTAAACAGATGTAACTACAGACTTACAGTATTTAACTATAAAGTTTGTTAAATATTTTTTGTATCCTTTTTTCAAAATTTTTGTATTGATCTTACAATTATGGTTTCTTCCCCGGAACATATTGTTGTTAAGCACGTGGAGCAGTATTCGCAGATACGTAAGAACAACCACGCTGACACAGATCTACATCTTGATTAAAATTATGTTAATGAACGTATGTCTCTGTTGTAGACACAGCTTATGAACGAATCAAAAGAAGCGGTATAACACAATACTTTCAGAACTCTCTTATTCAATAACGAATTTGAAGTGGAGGCACACCGTTTCTTCTGCACTTGAATATTAACTTTAATAAGTCTCAAGTATATCAAGCCATCTGAAAACAATTATCGGCCAGTAACGTTGGTTTGACATGATCCAAGATGGTTAATAGTTTATCTAGACATACAAATACACTTAATTAATGACTTGTAATAACTATATATGCTTTGCTGCACTGTGTCTATGAATCATGTACGGCCATCTCAATCTCAATATTGACGTCTAGTGCCTTCTCATCGATTAAATGAATGCTTTTAATATTTCGGTCTTTGTTCACGAACAAGATGTGGCATTTTACTTTTTCACAATCCTCGTCCCAAGAGATGTTGTGTAAGTGGGACCAATTCTTGATGACGCCTCTCCTCTAAAGTGTTGTACGTATCTGCTCTAAATACCTTGAATAGCACTTTTCATTGCCCAGTACAATAACAGAGTTTCGTGGACAGTTTGGAAGAAGTTCTTCCATAAACCACTTCTGATAGTTTATAACCACCGGTTTCTTTATGTTCATCTGAACAGTTTTGCTTACAAAGGAAAGTCAGTTCAGCCCTGTTGATAAAGTCATCTTCTCTACCTGCATGAAGTAATGCGAATCGCGGTCTACGGGAACCCTGAGCTTTTAGTCGTTAGTCCTTCCATGAAGGTTGGCGAGTATCGTTGATGTTCTTGTTTTTCCAAATTTTTTTGAGGCTTGACCAATATTTATCCACGAATCATCAGTATAGATGATTTCCCTTTCTTCTTTTCGGGCGTCTTTTATTCTTCTTAGGTAGCCATGTTGCCATCTGGTGATGTAATTTTGTTCAAATAACAAACTGTTATTACCTGTGTTTTCATAAACAAATCCTACTTCATGAAGTAGTCTGGGTAACGTGCTTTTTGAAGTTTCTGGCAAATTTTCTTCGTCATTTATAGCTTTAACTATGACATTCAGATTTAAAGGTAAATTATCATTGTATACCTGATGAGTTTTTGTCTCAAAACAGATATAGCCTACAAAAGTGATCATACTTTAGTTTCATTTAATATCCTTCTGTTTGATGAAGATTTCAAATTACTCTGTGCTAACTCTTTCTTAATGTTAAAAACAGTTCCTTCCCTCACTCTACACAGCGCACTAACTAATGTCACTGCAGCACACAGACTGAGATTTTCGTCTTCAATAATTATAAATAGTACATTTAAAATTATCTGTTTTCTCTTTTCCTAAGCCTTTCTCTCTGTTTTTACTTTTCCCCACACTTAATTCCATTGCTGAAATTATAAATAGGCTATGCAACGTACAAACTAATTAACGCTTCGTATACTTATTACACTTCACTGTAGAAATATATCACAAAAATTCTGACACTAATAAATTAATAAGAAGCAAACATATAAACGTAAACACAGATTACTGATAATTTTAGTCGATGAACCAGAATGGCGGAAACAACATCCAAGAGCATCAGTCACATACTACTTGCGGTAAGGGTGTAATTTATGCGTGGTCAATGGTTTCTTCCCCCACAGCCTCATTAGTTGGGTGTGGGCCCAATAATAGGTTCAACTTTCTAAAAACTTGTGTGCTTGTCTTCAACAGTACCGCTGTCCCTTTCGACTTTATTGGCGAGTTACTGTTGTCTGTTTAATACTGGATATAAAATTTGTTTAAACGTATTTTTTTATTATTAACAGAAGAAATCCATAAGTCAAATGAATTCACTCTAAACCTATTGCCAATGAAGTATGAGGTGGCGACAAGTCTTTGCACCAATGAATTGCTAGGCTGAGTAATATTTGGATGTGCATTAAAAATAACTTGAGGTTATTTACTACAAATTTCACGTGTGTGTGAGTATATATATAGTATACATACAACAATCACTATATGTCTAACTCAAGAAAATAAAAAACTTCTTCCAAGACCTAAAATTTTAATACACACCCTAACGGCATTAATTAATTACAAAGATAAAAATTAATATTAAAATCTGTTCATAATGAGCAAAATTTATTGTATAAAACATGGTAAACATTAACTCCATAACTTTTATAGTAGGGCAGCAGTCACTGGTTGATAGAAACGTTGCTCTAATTTGTAGGCTACAACTGAACACAAATTTACAAAACATATTTTTGTGAAGAAGATAATTGTGTTACAGACATATAATTTATATGGAAATGTGCAGTGTAGCACGTAGAGCATCAGTAAAATATAAAACTCTTTAAAATTTGTATTTCACATTTAGTACGATTGACAACATTGGAAAGAGAGAAAATGAGAGGCATATAGGGGAAACACGTTGGTGAGAGAGAGCGCGACAGCTCCCATTAGAGCCAATACTGAAAATTAAACCAGAGACGTCCTTTATGTGCTTCTGTCCGTAGAGGAGGGTTCAGGCAAAGCGAGGAAGAGAAGGGATTTCCACACACTTACAATATTAGGCAACACAATCATTGTCTTTAGTATCCCTCCCAGTGTTTTCCGTAGCGTGTTTTATAACAATTCATGTATTGTATGATATTCTGTTGTATAGGTTGCGTGTTGTGTTCAATTTTTTGTAGTGTTGTAGATTGTTATACCGTATTATTTCTGTAGGCTAATTACGTTAAGAAAAAATGAACTCCTTTCAAGGCATTTGAAAGTTCGTCTTGATTTTTATACCAAGTAAAATTTAAAAGAGCCAGGGCCACCATGGCCACAGCTGAAAATAACTAAAAAGCAAAAATAATCTAAAATTAAAAGTAGTTTTACTTGAAATTTTAGTAAGATGATGTATAATTGTAAAAATATTTTTATTCGTTCGAATGCTTTTTTGCTACATCCCTTGAATTGAAGAAAACAACTGTACTGTGTAAACCGTGTGGGGAGTTAATTACTTTAAACATTTCGATGCTAAAGTAATGAAACACAAGTCCAACAAAAGGCACATAAATATCAGTACATAATTTTCTATGTTATTGACTGTACTTCCCGGCAGATCAGAGCCTTCCCTTGGTTTTAAACCGCGAGCTGCCGTTGATCGTATTAAAATAAAGTCAGGTGTTTCTGATTATTGCCTTAGCTAATCGGATTTGCCTAGCAAACGTTGTAGGCTGATCGAAAAGAAAGCAATTGATTATTAGGGTTGTAAAAATCCATCGTTACAGTGTCTTCCTACTGAAATTGAAATACGTACGTTTCATAGGGTGTATACGCGGTGTTCTTAGTAATTGAGAAATTTTCCAATTGTGCAATGAGTTAAAAGTTATTATTAACTGAAAGCGCACAGAATAAGGGTTAAATATAAAATAAAACAAAACCTCTGATAAGCAAATAGAGGGTACGAAAATTCGAATATCATCGTTTAAAAAATTATGAATTTTAAGTATTAACATAATGTTGTAAAAGTAGGCCTAAATCATTTTATGGTGCTTATCAGGTTGCTGATCATAAAACAGGTCACAAAATTCCAACCTTGAAAGAATCGGAGCAATGCGGATGACTAACAGAGGCGAATTAGCTATAAAAATTGTGTTTCCCCGGAACATGGTCAAAAATAAATTATTTGAAGGCGTCTCCGTTATTTTAGGTACAGAATACAGAAAAGTCAACAACCAATTTAACGTATTACGTATTTTTATGGTAGAATAGTAACTTAGAATTCTATTTTTACATATTTGTATAGACTTACCACAACGTTCAAATAACATCACGATAATAAGCAATAGTTACTTTTTAGCTAGATGATCACAAAATCAACACTTAACAATGATTGTTTCCTTTGTTTGCAGAGTGTCCTCGCAGATAAAGCAATTACCAGGGCTACTTGAGTAATTCATTACCAATTGTCCTTTTGAATATAATTTTATATTGTTCATGTCTTTTAATGAATTTATGTCTGTATTTATATCATATATATTGTAGCGTGACAGAAAATCCACTACATTTTAAGTCATGTGAAATCATAAAGTTTAATTACACCAACAAATGTTATAATAATATTGAATGACATTTAAATAAATCAGAGGAATGAACCACAATAAGATAAAAATCCTCACTACATAATATATAAAAACCACTGTTAAAAGAAACCAAAGAAAGTATTGAAGCAACTCATCAACTCATAGTATAATACCAGTAAGTTACCCAGGAAGCTCAGAGCAGTAAACCAGTTATATAAGACTATATCAAAGAAAAAAAGACTCAATTAAAGGGTGGTGAAGACCAAATACCCCAAAAACAAGAAGAGGAAAGAATAAAGTTTGTGAACAGGAAGAAAACAATACCCTGAAACCTGTATAGAAGAATAAAGTCAGTTCAGTGAATAAATTAAATACTCCAAACTAAACCTCAGTCGTGATAACACCAAGTACCTTGGTTTACCCAAGAACGGAAGGAAGAACAGAAGAGTGAAGACTAGACGAGGGACAAGAATGAAGACTAGAAGAGGGACAAGAATGAATACCAGAAGGAAGATATGAAGAAGGACAAGAAGGAAGACAGGAGGAGAGGAAGAAATAGTATGAAAGAAACACCGTAGTAAAACCTATTATTATATAAAATACTATCAATCCCAAACCCACAAAAACTATGCAAAAGAAAGTATAACATACCCAAAAGCTTATAAAATGTAATTATTGAGAAAACTAAAGTGCTGTATAGCGTTATAAGAAGTGCACCGGCTAAAGCTATTGTGTAATAAAGAAATAAACTAGTCTTAACGGTCCATGATTACTAAAGGTCTGGTCTGAGATAATAAGACTCAAAATATCAGAACCAACAGTGAAAGTGAATTTGTGTAAGTGTTTTTTAAAAAAAGCAATAAACTTAAAGTTGGTGATACTATAACTTAGTAGTATGCTATATCACAACTTTAAAATCTAAATAATAAACAGCATAATAAAATAATAAAATGGAAGGTTTCCAGTATTTTATTATTTTAATGTAAATCTTTATTTGCAAGACATTTGTAAAAAATGATAATAAATAGAGTATGGGAATTAATGTTTGCTGATGTGGGGGATCACAGTAGTAATGGTTTGAACCAGAAAGGACTGGTACTAATATAGTATGAATAAGTGTAACATGTTTAAATAGACTGTTATTTCACAATCCTAAAATCAATGTGTTAAATAAATGTATTTGTAAGGTTTATTAGAAAATAAGATTTATGTTGTGTGTTTTAAAAAAAAAGAATTATGTTTGATAAATAATAACCTACATACCAGTAATAATGTTCTAAAAGGTATGCTATGTTAGCTCAAAAATAGTTGAAAGATATATGTTCCAACCATATCTGCAATGTGTTCAAGTGTGCAGATTGCTGAACCATGTTCATAATTATTTATTTTAAATATGTAGTGTTAATTAACTACTACACAATACAATAAGTTATAAATCATGTTATTTTGATATAATTGTAATTATGTAAAGTCAGAGGAGGAATTAAGTTTAAATTATTTGAGAATGAAAGAAATATAAAATTCTAAAATCTAGGCCATTTGGGTGAAATCAGAGAACCAATATAAAATAGTATAATTCACTAATAAATCCTGTAAACTACCCAGATTTATATAAGATAACACAATTAACCACTACTAGGAATGATCCTATGAATTAAAATGACAATAAGGAAATATACCTTAACATTTTGTAAATTGTCAAAATATATAAATTAATTAATTTTAAAGAGCAATGTCAAATTTACAAATTAACACAAAAAACCAGTTCAAAGGTGTAATTTATATGTATTTAAGGAAAGGGAGAGTAATGTGACTAATTAAAATTTATTATAATAGTATTAATAATATTTAAAATGGTAGGAATTTTGTATAAAGACGGAAATCCAATTTTGAGCCTATATTTCCAAAGTGTGAACAAAATTTGTTAATTTCCACAAAATGTCTACAGATATGGACTATAATACATCAATTTAAAGGGAATGAGATGATTAAACCAATAATAAGGTTAGTAATTCATAAAAGTAAGGAATAAAATAGAAAAATTCCATATATAATGTAATATTTTCTAATGTGTATGGAAGTCGAAAAATGTTAACAATACTTTTTCAAGGATTAACTGGGCAAGATTTATGACCAAGTTAATTAGTCTTTTGTTGAATATCAAGCTGAATAGGTGTGTGACAAAAACGTTCTTAAAATCGAGTCGAACATGGCTAACGTTTAGCCATTGAAACCAGTGAACGAGAGTTAGACAAATTAAACACTTTTTGAAGCCAATACTATAAAAACATTCACGACAATAGTGAAAACAAACCTCTAACTTCACTATACGAGTGACAGTAAACGGTAAAACATTATATTTCAACTGATTCACTTTACAAACCTAACC
Source organism: Magicicada septendecula (assembly GCA_034769895.1). Classification (NCBI taxonomy): domain Eukaryota; kingdom Metazoa; phylum Arthropoda; class Insecta; order Hemiptera; family Cicadidae; genus Magicicada; species Magicicada septendecula. Next base: position 1,082,968,952 of record CM068367.1, on the reverse strand, counting down.
GTAACTTGAAAAACTTAACCCCAGAAGGGAAAACAGACAAAATAACCAAATTAACACAAGTTTACACGGAACACTTCACCAGAATACACCAACTAACTTAACAGACATATTACACCAGTGCGGGAAGATTTTAGACATTCACAAAGGTAATTTTGTCGTGATTTTGGGACATGCCGAGTTCACAGTAACTACGCAAGAAATAGTAGCGGCCATCTTTTAATTCTACAGAGACCGCCTTCACGATTTCGCAGTGACGTCATCGTCTGCGTATGGTTTGCCAGCATTCATTTACATTACATAGTGGAATTATTTAAATACTATTGAATAGTAATTATTGTATTAATATCTTTAATTGTTAATGTTATACTTTCTCGTCACCCTTATCTGACTATTAATCCTAATCGCTCAAAGAACCTGTCTTTTAATATAATATAACATAAAATTTTGTTCTGTATGACACAATCGATAATTCCTGAGACAGAGTCGATAATTGCTCTCCATCGATAAAATATCGATTATTTATTTAAAATTGTCAATAAATCTTTATATTTCCATTATTTTGTATCTGTACTTATTTCACAGGGTAATTTGAGGGTATTTATAAGGCTGAAGGTATTAAGTGAGAAGAATATATTCTATTTTGAACAAGATATTGGACCAGTAAGGAAAGTCACCAATCGATTATTACCTGGAGTTAATCTATTTAACTCCAGACTTGGTGCAAATCTTCAAGAAGTGCTCGACTGTCAATAAATACCTACCTGTTATTAAAATTTTACCCGAACCTTTTAAAAAACAGATTTATCTTGTTTACATACCTCTATAAACATAAACAAAATTATTTTATTGTTTGAAAATTCTATTATTATTGAATTTTCCATTTTATTTTTATTCTTTTGTAACGACCGGCATACAGCGGTCTGGTGACCAAGTGGCTAACCCAAACAGTGGGGCTTGATCAGATTACAGCCATATATAGGGTCTTCTTACAAAGTGATGAACCCAACGCTGGGCATTAAGGAAGAAGGCAGTACCCTATAGGTCGTCTTGTTACAAAGTGGAGCCCAAACAGTGGGGCTTGATCAGATTACAGCCACACAGGGTCTTCTTACAAAGTGACGAACCCAACGCTGGGCGTTAAGGAAGAAGGCAGTACCCTATAGGTCGTCTTGTTACAATATATGTGTGTGTGTGTGTGTGTGTGTGTGTAAATAATTATGTAAATAAAAGATAAGTAAAAAATTTAAATAAAAGGAGTATGTAAATAGCATCTACAATCCTGTTAATATCGAACAAAATGGTTTAAGTTATTCTAGTCACGCACATTTCACTAGTCATATTGACTGCTCTTACACTAGTAAGAGACTGCTCTTAAATTATTATCTGACGATAAAGTTTAAACTGCTGAATATAGTATAACATATAACATATTTTCAGTAAAGTTATATTCTTGTTAGAAAAATGTTACTTATTATTGAATAAAAATATATATGTAGCCTATGCATTCATGCACGTATAAATTGAAGGTTATTTTCTGACTGGTAGACTTATGCTGTTGTTGTTAAAAAAATACTTTTGAAATTTCAATCGAATGTTTTCATGTTCATCGTGTTCCAAGTTAAAAGCTTATAATGTGTTTTGTAAAATAACAGCGCTGTCAGGCAAATGTAACACCGGATCGTAACAACTGTTTAGAAACTTCTTGTTTTAAAATGAGAAACACATGACATATTAAATAACATCTAAACCGTTAATAAAAATGGAAAGGAGCATTATGTTTTCTTGTCACTAAACGTAGATAATAACGTCATCACGCAAACAATACGCTGTTGCTTTTAGGTAAACAATACAAGAAAGTAAGGTACGTAAGTAAGTAAGTAAGTAATGTAAGTAAGGTTTGAAATACTTTCCAGACGTGTAGTTTAATAAATTGTTCATAAAGTTTTGGAACAAATGAAATAGTTGCTTATTGAACTTGATATTCTAGCCAGACTAGAGAACAGAATAAGTGCATACTTATTAATTACAATTATACATATGAATAAAACACAGTGAATTTTTTTCATTTTGGAAAAAGTAGTAAAATGTTATTAAATCGTATTATATACTTTATGTGTGAAAATATTTGTAATAATTGTAACTTGTAACAACATTTAACTTGTGAAACCACTTATACTTAATATAGAGCTACTCCATACGCATTTCAAACGCATAAACATTTCAAGCGCATGTTTCTTACAGAAATGTTTTTTGTCTGGGGAATGCTGAATAACAGATTCATTTGCTCAGGAGTTTACAGATTCAAGAACTTAATCATTACAGACAGCCCATGTTGAGAACTCATTTCTTCGGACTCTGAACGTTAAGTGTTATTGTTTGTTTGCCCTCCTTTTTAGCTTTAAGTGAATTTTAACAATACATTTTAACATTAGGCCCTAACTAGATTTTGACACATTACTGTCTTTGGTGTTTATTTTCTAGTTTTCATAAAATTTACTTTTTTCTTATTAACACCTTTTCTACTGTTAACTTATTTACATTTTAAAAATTACATATTTCTTTTTATAAATTTTCGTAGTTTAGTTTTCACCTGACATTCAGGTATACAGGAAACGTAACTCCTATATTAATAGGACTTTGTGTACAGAATGACGTGTCTCACATTAATAAAGATTAGTGTGCTGCAGAATTCGCTCATTATTATGAACGAAGTACACTTATTATTAGAATTTTGATATTAGATAATTTTTCAATTATAGAGAAAGTTACAGAAATTGACATTAATTAACTCTTTATTTAGTAATAACTTATAACAATTGTAGAGCACACACTCATAAATAATAGAAATTCAAAACATTCGGATTTGGGTTACAATTTGTTAAGATATTAACCAAATTGTCACCTTCTTTCTGTTTCCTGACTTCTAAAAATGTTGATATTTTTAAAAACAAACACTATGTACAGACTGTGGTGCATTAATTTAATTTGATACCCTACATAGGCTTCTGCGGTTTTCTACAATTGTGACCCCCTCACATTTGCGTCACCCGCCGCCCTATTTTTTAGGAAGTGAGTCTCAAAAAAATAGGGTCCTGTAGGTAAATTATGAACACGTATGCGAAGTTTTATGAAAGTCGGATAATTAGTTTAAAGGTTTTTGTGAGACATACCCAAAGAGACACTTGTAGAAATATAGTTGGATAGACAGACAGACGAAAAACGGTCGAATTAAAACTCAGAACTCGTTTCTCTCGTTTAATAAAAGATGCTGTCTATTTTTCAGAAGAGGTAGGTACATTCATGACAAAAAATATTTGTCTGCACAGATTTTTAAGAAATATTTACAAAGTATAATATTTCATTAGGAAAGTATTGAATATTACGTAATAACGTTTAGGTAATAAATAGCTTAGATAATAAAGCCATGGTTTAAAAGATTCAAAAACAGAATCAGATTAACTTTTTTTATTTAATTAACACTGTTGGAATCTAATTCTGGACCTGATATTCTAACTTTACTATAACGTTACTGTGGAACACATAATTTAATTCAATATGTATACAGTATAATTAAAAACTCAATCAATAATAGTAATTATACAGATACGGTAGTATAAGAATTTGTAATATACATATATGTAAGTAATATGTAGAATAAGAATGGACAGGGTGAGGCCAGTGCACCGACAGTCTGTCGCCAGCCGAAATTAAAATATAATAGAAGCCTGTACCTGGTATGTCATAAACACATAAATTGTTTTGGGTATAAGAAACAGCAAAAAACGAGCAAGTACCGTTAGGAAAGCGGGTCGGTGTCCTTCAGAACACAAAAGGTGACACGCCAATATTTATTGCAAACTTTAGAAAGTAGCGTCGTTTTTAGCTAGTGAAGAGGCCACGCGGTAAAAAATACGTGCCCGAACTCATTGACCAATAAGCAATAGCGTCAGTCCAGCGAGAGAGAAAATAACGATACCGGAATGGAGAATTTCAAATCCACCGGGGAATATTTCAAACCCTAGTCAATGAAAGTGTCATCAACCAGAATGGTGGTAAGGGAATCATTAGACAAACTATAAAAAGAGAGAAGCAAGTGAAAAGGGGAAGTTTTTAAAGTTTAAATTTCAAGACAAGCACTGGAAATCTGCGTTACTCGGTACAAGTATTCAATTATAACGGAACGTAATACTAGCTTTGTTTAAAATGTATAGATTAGCTGGGTAAATAAAAGTCGAGAAAGAACAAGTTAAAGTATAAAGAAGAATATTGTATTGGTGCGCGTAAAGTACGTATGATGAAGATATTTAATATGTGCGCGTAAAGTTGAATCGAGAAAGTATATTTATTTATGTGCGTGACGTTAAGTACAACGCGAGCGTGTGATACAAAGTTAAGAAGTGGTAATCAATTATGTTTGGTGGAAGTGAAGTGAAATGAGCAACGTAGAACGCCCAAACCAGAGTCTTGTGGAATCCGGCAAACAAGTAACAGTATAATAGTCTTTAATAATTCACAACTCTAAGGTACAAACACAGAAATTAATGTCTACCATAAGTGTCACTCATCTCATTCTCAAAAGACCCACACTTGTTCAGATACTAACGATTCAGTTTATGTGATATGACATACTAGAAAGGGTATTTAGTAGAATTATTGTATAACCAAGTGAATGAAACAAAAAATAATAAGAATAGCATTCTAGTACGAGTCGAATACTTGCATATAATAATTATTAAGAAATTCATATTCAACCGTAAGGTTTATGATCAAATTTCAGATGCCATGTTTGTAACAAGAATGAAATAATATAGAATATTAGTATCTGAACGGAATGAGTTATTATTTATTAATAAACCCTGGGATACTCTGCTCTGGCGCCCAACCGAATTAATGATTGATAAAATAATGAGTGGATGTATTTAGTAACACAGATATTAAAACTAATTTATAAGTAGTATAAATCATTAGAATTACTGCCCAAACGAAGTAATGGCTTCAAATTTGTTTAATATTGACGCCCGAACACGGGGAGCTCTTTGAATTTTTTTATATTGTCGCTAACAACGTGGTGCAAGTATAATTTTTTTAAATTACTTACATATGATTCTATTTTTGTGTGTTTGAACCGTAATTAGCTGCCGCGGACTAAGCGACTAAAAGACTATGTTAATCTCTGGATGTTAGCTGTTGTTTATTCACTTCAATCTACTTGTGTTTTTACAAGGCAGCATTGAATGTATGTTTGTTAAATCTAAGTTATTTAAGTACCGCTCAACGCAGTAATCTTAGAATAACTCGTTTCTGGAATTTTCATTCAAAAACTTGCGATTGGCACTAACACATCGCACGACGTGAAGAACAGTATCTGAACCTGAAATATGTTCTTTGTGCTGCAAATACCTTAAACTGTACCACTGAATACTACTTAGTCATTGCAGCGTCTGTATCAGCTTCAAGTAGGTACTTGAAAATGTGCCTCTGGTCATTGAGATAAATAGCATCAACTTTCTAGTAGACTATAACTGTGCTATAAAATAGACAATTTTAATTAATTCATAGCACAAGTCTGCAACGAAAACATTCTTTTAAAACTAATAATTGATTGTTGTAGACTTCTGAAAGAAGATTTTAAAATTTCTCAGAAATTATAATTTTTCTTTTTTAATATCTCAATGTATTTGGTAAGATACTTAGAGAGTGGTGACAAGATAAGGCAATGTTTTTTGACTTGATGTCCCAATGATCTGGGGTGAGCCACAAAATTACAGTGATGACTGTAATGCAACTTTTGTTCATGTGATGCAAATTAGTCTAATGTAAAAAATAAAAAAGAAATTTTGTATCAAATTTCACCTTAGGAAAATGCGCCCTGGACCTCATGGCCCTGGTGTACCTAGGTTATATACGCGCTGTATGAATCTCGGCCATTAGTTCTAGAAAAAAAAAGTAGAAAGAATGTCGAATACTCTGAAACAGAGGTGAATTTGAAGACATCGATGATGACGTTTTTTGGTAGTTCTGATCCCTAACTCTTTTCACCGCATGAACTTACTGATTTGGTCAGATATTTGGGTATTGCCAAAGATTCGGCAGAAATGTTAGGCTCTAGATTAAAAAACATTTTCGACCCCTCGTACCCCCATTCTCATGGTTCATAAACAGAGAACAAGATTGCCCTCCCTACTTTTCTGACATAGTTACCTAGTTTATTGTACCAATGCTCATGTTAAAATAGAGTAGGTTAAATTATAAAAGTTATTTATCGATTTATCTAAATAAGAAAGCCTCAGAGCAGGACGTCTTTACAATTGCAACAAATATTCTCTTAAAAGAAGGAGCGTGTTTCAGATACACTTACAAGATGTTTAAAAGGGGGTAAGAAGGAAAAATCAAAAAACTGTGTTTATATCGGTCCAGAGATTCGAAAACTTCTGAGTTTAACATGGAGGTAGCTGAAAGAGTTGTGAAGAAAGTTTAAAATACCCTAAAATATTTTGTGAGAATAGTAAGGATGCTGAGTTTAAGTGAACAGTGAAAACATGTTAATAAAATTTAAATATTTGGGTTGGTCAGTGGGCTTGAAGATACATTTTCTAAACCTCACGTTGGCTACTTCCCCCAAAATCTTGATGCCTTAGATGAAATTTTGGGGGACTTAGATAACCAGGTGACAGGTTTCATCAATATGTAAAGGAGACAGAACGCAGATACTAAGGAAGGTTAAACATTAATATGATTACGGGTTACTGTTGGATGCTCCATAGTACACAGATGAGTCGACATCTGTGTTCAAAAGGAAAAGTAACAGAAGAAGAATCCAAGAGGAAAGATAAAGGCAATATCAGAGTATATAAAGTTAACTAAATGTTAACATATTGTTTTATTTTAAAATATCGCTATATAAGTCTGATATTAGTCTATTTTCATAAACATATATAGGGGAAGGTTGGCATCATTGGACCACATAACAGTTTTTAATTTTTTTCATCACATTTTTAACTTAAATTTACCATTCAATATACAGATACTCTCTCTATTACTTTCTGATTAACCGTGAGTATTTACTTTGTTTTTAGATTTTTCAAATATGGTAGTCGGAACAAAAAACAAAATTTTAACAAACTGGTTGCTATGAATGGACCATCGAGTTTCCATCGATGGACCGATTAAGAAAGTAAAGAAAAACTGTCTCTACATAGGTGTATTACATTTTATTATACGTATCTACTAGTCATGGTAAAACAAAACTAAAACATATAAAGTATGAAAAATTATCTCAAGAAGCCTGAGACTTAATTCGGGATGTCGCCGCATAAAAATGTAGTACCATTTTTTCCCAGCCGATCTCTTCTCATTGTTGAATCTGTGTTCGATGTTATTTTGTTCAGCGACTTGAAACGCGAGTTCTCGTAAGTCTTTGGCTGTGATTCCAAAAAACATCTCTAATTTTTAAATGTGGTCTACTAATTCCTTCTCTACCTCAGGAGGCAGATCTCCTAAACTACCAATAATTTTCTTTCCCTCCACAGTAAAATTGTTTTTGCCTTCTAAATGTCTCTTTAAAGTTGCTTTGGGCACTCCATACTCTCGGCAGACTTCATTCAAACCCATATCTCCGTTACGAAAGGCTGCGATACCACGTTCCATTGCCTCGGTACTCCATTGTCCATATTTCACTCCTTTTGGCATTTTTCTGAAAAACGAAAATTAGTATGTTAATTTATAGACAAGCTACTACAATATTTTGTGTACTTAGGCTTTTTTGCAATGATTACTATTTAAAATTAATAAATTTCATTTCAGCTTTTAAATACAATCAAATGTCTATCTACTCTTCAACCTGAGTGCCATAGAACGACCATGTTAACAGTAGGAACCTAATGCCCTTGTGACTAAAAGTGTAAGGCTATAATTTTATTAGTGTTATCATAGTACAGGGAGACTCAATATGTTTGTATTGAAACGTTTTTATTTTCAATTTGCTAACAATTGTTGCTATAAACTTATTTTTAAATGACTACAATATTCGGGCTAGAATATAATGAAGTAAAGTTTTCAAGGTAGTCTACAGAGTTTATTGTTTATATGTAGTTGTAGGTTATACTTTAGGCTAATAGTTAGGTTGTTTGTAAAAACAAAATAGCAGTTACATTGAACACAGTGTATATTTGAGTATTATAACACGTTTTCTAGACACTAACGCAGCTACCAACTCACACAAAATAATACGCTATTTCCTCGCATCTCCTATATTCTTAGCGTTATAAAAATTAATATTTGCAATTTAACAGGTTGTTAATTGTACTGTAAACCGTAGATTATTGGTTAATAAAATTTACTAACAGGCCTATCACAAAATATCAGTAAATGGAAAAGTACCAAGCAAACAAGGTTTCTGTGTCCCATGTAAGAGGTAAAACTTAAAATGATAAAATTTAGTCTTACTTGTAGTCAAAATATAAAAGAAAAGATACTTAACGTAAAGCGTGTCAAAGAAAATAATAATAATTCAAAAATTTGTTCACGTTTCCATGAATGGACCACCTGATAAACTGGTCCATTCATGGAAACACCAAGTGGTCCAATGATGGCAACTCGCCATATTGGAATCTTTAGATAAACACAGCCGAAATGACGATTCAAATTGGAACAACCAATATAAAATTTAGAACTTTAAAAACTGCTTTTAATGTCAACAAATTGTGAACTTGTTCAGCAATATATAATTCGTGATAACTGATATTAAAAAAGACTAATAGTTATAGCACAGAGTACAGAAATCTTATATAAAATTTTATCTAGCAGCGACGCAACTCCAACTCGTTTACAGCACTGCACACAGCTGGCGTGAACGAAACAAAGATTCTACAACTACTATACTACCGCGCATGCGCACTCTTTGGTAGAGGAAATACGTAAGAAGTCCATCCATGGAACCGGTCCATTGATGGCAACCTTCCCCTAGGCTATTCTAAGTAAAACACATAAGAATACGCTTTTCACTGATATTCCGTATTTAATTTGTGAAACATTCTTACGTGATGGGGAAAAGTGGTGGTCATATCAGAAATCAGCTCACCAGATAACATAATAATCAATCACTAGATTACAAACAATTTTGCCTAATAGATACAGAACATCGTGTTGTGTTATGCTTGAAACAACGATAAAGTGTGTATTCACATTAAATGTTTGTCAAATATTTCTAATTATTACCAAAAATAAAATACAATTATAATGTAGATTTATTGAGAACATTTCAACGAAATATATTTATTCGTTTCATCCAATTGACTATTTGCCATTCGCCATTTCTAACTGTGAATTTACTTTTTACTGACATTATTATAATGCTATAATTTATTATAATGCTATTGTGAGAGTATCTTCTTTTTTATCTATGAGTCTACAAAAAGAAGAGGCCCATGAGATTCATAAATGCCAAAATTAAGTATGAAAATATACATACAGTGGATAATATATATACAGTGGATACCGGCCACCCAATTTACTATTGCACTACACTGTGCCATTAAAGATATATAGTTCAGCGAGGAACAATATTAAATACAGTAAGGCAAGGCAAATGTATGATTACACTGACGCTGTTGGGATTATAACCAGATCAAGACAACGGCTGCTTAAGGTAGGCCTATACGAGGAGCTAAATAAAATATCCGCTGGAATGTGACTGAATGTTAGTATTAGTAAAACTAAATACCCGTTAGTTTCTGAAACACAAAGGAGAAGGGCACAAAAATAAAAAATATATATGAAACTTATACAGTCTGTTTGTTACTTATGGAGGCGAGACATTGGAATTAACAAAAAAGGAATTAGAAACACTTAGAAGGATTGTACGATGTGTTTATGGCCGGTTAAAGAAGATGATGAATGGAGAATAAAAATAACTAGGAGATGCATGAACTATTAAAGTATTAGGATATTGTAAGATTTGTAATGACTCAACGAATACAAGGTGACTAGGTCACCTAGAGCGGATGGATGATCAGCGTATGTCAAAGAAAATCCTGACAGCGCAAGTCTGTAAAAGCAGAAAGAGGAGTCGCCCTAGGTGGGTGGTTGGATGATGTGCTGGAACATCTAATAATGTGATCGGATACGCTGAGGTGGTAACGGTTAGCAGACATTGGAGTACATTGGTGTTAGAAGCAAGGGATCACGCTGGGCTGTAGTGCTAAAGAGGATTTATTTACTTGTCTGTAATGTTCATTTCATATAGTCTGCTCTAAAAATGCAAATTACGGAAACACAGTAATTGTTCATAAATAATTAAAAGAGAGGCTACTTAGTGTTTGTTTATAAAGGAATGGTATGTATAAGAAAAATGACATTTTAAACAATAATTAATAGTAACAATTAAGTGAAAAGTTTAATTATAATTTTTAATTATAAAAGCCGTTACAGTGAGCTATGTTACTTTAACTATGATGACTTAGTGAATAATTAATTAGTTAGTCTTGTCCAGGGATAATATACGAGACTCGTAGTTTCGAATGCATGCTGTTTGCTCAAAGTGAAAACGACAGTTTTAGTCTTTTTAGTGTTTGACTTACATACGGCGAGCCCGCAGTCGTTGTTCCATAGTTAACAATGAGTCTGAATTTTCTCTAACAAAAACAGACCAACCGCAGGACATTAAAGAGATTACTCCTTCCCCCCTCCCAATTCTGATGCTCGCTGCGACTGTTGTGAAATTTATAAGGGAAGAAGAAGAAGGCGAATACGTACGCCGAAACGCGTTCGACGAGATGAGAATAAACAGTAAGTTCACAAGAAAAAGTTTCATTTTTAGATAAGTGTTTAGATAAGTTATAAGGGAAATGTATACATCTATTATGTGCGTTATGAGGGAGTTACTTTTTATTCTTGTACGTATAACATGTATGCAAGTATTTAAGTAAATTCCAATACTGAAATATCTACAACTGGACATTCAAATAGGCACTTAGAAATATACACACACAACCCATACAAGTGTATTTACCACACCCTATAACGGTGTATAAAAATAAACCTCTGCTCAACAACAGTCCGTGAAGGACCAAGGCATATTGCACGGCTTTTGTGTTTATTGGGACGGTTGCATGGCTAGTCCAACGCGTCGCGTCGCCAGACGCTAGTCGTGGAATTCACAGCCAGGAGGCGCCGCTGTTATCTCAGCTGGCTACTCAATTTTGCCTTACGACGCTGAGTGCACCCGGGAATTGAACCCGGAACCACGCGCACATGAATCGGCGTGCTAGCCACTAGATCACTTGGAGGCTCATAACGTTATATACGTATATTGAATCCTTACTCACTAATTACATTAGACACAAGGACGCTGAGTACACAGAGCTACATATCTGTGTTAAAAAGTTATAGTTTAAACGCAAATTAACTTACACATGCCTCTGTGTGTGTGTATGGGGGAGCGTAAGAAGAAGGAGAGAGCACGCGTGTATTGTTGAAAGTGTGTGGAGTATGATTATGAATAAGGAAGCATAATGTAAATATGAAAATTTCTGTAGAGTTAAATAGAGAGATACAGTTAGAGGGTAAAGATACCACTGCTTGTACATTACTTATTTAACCTGCTGTACAAAACAAAATAACAAAGCATTACAGATAAAGAGCTCTCAACAATGCAATATCAGTCGTTTTCTGAATTTTTATATCAGTAGCAAATAACAAGTCTTTTGCAAAAGGAGTTAGGAGTCTGGTTGTAAGTAAAAATTTGACGGGGTAGTATGCACAAGAGGACGTCACATTTTTTTTGTTTCTGCCACTTCAAGCATAATTGTTGTAAAAATTAACTTCGTCAAAGGAAAGAAAACTATACATTTTTATAAACATTTAATTCAGTCTTTTTCAAGTCTGACTATACCTACGTGTAACGCAAAATTAAAAAACATTGCGAACTCAGAAATAAAAATGAATTACCGCGCACTGCTCAAGCCGGCTCTATGCCTTACACGTCCTTGGAAGCATGTAGTAACGTAGAGCGGACAGTAAGAAAAGTAGACGAACAACTCAGAACAGATAGTAGGTACTCGTTTTCAGACTATGGGAAAGGGACACAGGAATGTTCCAGTGCAGAAAGGGGTCAAGTAAAAATGATAAATTCCATACATTGGCAAAGCATTGATAAGAACGCTGTTATATTAAATTGAAATTTATATGGCATTACAGTGAACAGGCAGCTTGGAATACGGTGATCGATTTTATCGCCAAGTGAACTTCTCGGTATAACAGTACAAATGTAATATAAGGCACTAAATACATGGCTTTGTAACTGGAGAAGTAACAATGGCGAGGAATAATAGGCTTATCTCTTTTGTAATCTCGCCGCATTCATGGTACGTACTTTACTTTTGTGAGACATTTACTTAAGTACTTTATGCTTCTTTTGTGATGAGTCTTTTTTTCTAAAAAAAAACACGCAGTTTCATTGTGTATAGGCCATTGTAAAACAGTAATACAAATAATAAAAACAGAAATGATTTTTAAATGTCAACATAGTTGGAATGTAATTTTATAAATAAATGTAGCCTAGACATACAGTATAAATGTATAGTAGTGACTGTAACTACCTTTAAGTTACATAACGAATCCGACAGTTTTATATACACGAAAATGCCGACGAAAAGATATAACTATTTTCAAATTATGTTTTAGCGTAATAATATGCATTGTTGGTAAATCGTAATTAGCAAATTTTTAGTATTATTGTGCTCCATAGTATTATTGATTAAGTTCAGAAAGTCAATTACCAAATTTTATTTTTGAGTTAGCTTCACTGTGTGAATGCTACGTGTACACATTCAAACGTGTATAATTTCCTTCTAGTGTTTGGTCACATAATTTCAGCTGCCATATCTTTACCGCTGTATGATAAGTGTTTTCGGGTACGGGGTCAAAAGTTCCAATCTAAAAGTTCCAATGCAAAATTTCCAGAATTATTAATTTTCCAACACCCTTTTTCCAACATAATTATTTTTCCATCTCCCCTTTTCTAACATAAATATTTTCCCAATATTATTATTTTTTCAGTTCTAATTGTCCTACTATTAAGTTTTCGAAAATCATTTTTTCAATAATCATCGATTTCCAACGTAACGACTTTATTTTCTTGCTATATTTTTGTAAACTTAATCGCAAAATTTGAGGTTGGTTAGAGGCTACAATTTATGTGATTTTATAAGTGACAAATTATTTGTACAAGGTTTTTACTCATTATGGCTGAATGTCGTCATTCCCTAGAAAATCATTCACATGCCCCTATTAGAGAAAAATGGTTGAAGCTTTTAGGTTACTGACGGTATTAAAAGGAAAGCTGCTGAGCATCCTGAAGCCCGTCCAAATTATGCGAAGTTTGCAAAACGTGCCATCATCTGTATTGGCTGAGCTCCCAGACCGCGAGAATATCAGGAAATGTATTCAGCGTGAACGTTTAAAAAACATGCCTCCCAATACTCAAAACATTCAGGATTTGCATGAAATTCCTACTCAATTTCGTAAAACTATCGTCCGAGAAACATTTTTACTGTATGATTCTTATGAAGATGAAAATTATACTCTACGATATGGTAGAAGTTTGATATTGTCTACTTCAGAAAATCTTAAAGCTTTATTTCGATCGCGCATTTGGTTCAAGACAGCTCCGATGATTTTTTTAAATAATTCGCTATTATGGGCTCCGTTGTTCAAGTCATTCAAGGTCGTGAGCAAACGTTAGCTCTCCCCTTTGTCTACTCACTTTTAGAAAATAAAGAAGAGGTTGCATACTCGAAAGTATTCGAGGTTATTATGTCATCAGCGCAAACTTTGGAAATAGCGGCTACTCTGCCACAGTTTATTATGTCGGATTTCGAACTCGCAATTATTAATGCTGCTACTACTACTAAAATTGGTGACATTGTACACGCACGGTTGTCCCATCTCTGCCGAAACGTTTTTAGATGAATACAGTCTGAAGGACTACAAGAACGGTACAATAATCAAGATGATCGAAGTATAAAAGAGAATACACAGATCTGCATTAGCAATTGTTCCTGTAGACCGAGTTCCTGATGTTTTTATATCTTTATCGATGAGTTCCAGAGGAATTCCTTCCCATAGCTGATTATTTTGAGCTCACATACATCCGCGGTAGACGTGCTCAAGGAAGAAGAAGAGCCGTTCCAGTACGATATCCTCCAAAGTTATGGAATCAATACGACGCTGTGCTCCAACAATTTGCGAGGACAAAACATTCTTCTGAGGGATGGCAGAACCGTTTTCAAGTTGTTGTTGGAGGGCACAATCCGAGTTTATAAGTATTTTTAACGGAAATGCAAAAGGAACAAGGGGATACGAAAGCTATGATAAAATAACTTTCTCTTAGCCAAAAATCAAAAAACCTAGGGAGCCTCCTTATAAAATTATTTAAGACAGAATATTCAACATAGTTTCCAGTTTTCAAGATTTCGTTGATGAAGATGACATACTTGGATATTTGTAAACAGTCGGTTACAATTTACATTTCTGAGAAGTTTTATAAACACATTTTATAAACATTTTGGTACTAATTTATGATTGGAATTGTATATTTTGGAACTAATGTTGTTTGGGAAAATATATTTTTAGAACTTTGGGATATTGGAATTTTTTCCTAGCACTTTCCGATTGGAACTTTTGGTTTGGAACTTTTGTACCCCAACCCTGTTTTCGGCATGTAATAACCGAGAAGACTGTTTGATTTATCTGACACTTCTTTTACCTCTTAATATGCAGGGAAACGAATACCGATGGCATGCGTGTTTGTCCATTCGCGTAACAACTGGTTGGCAATATATACCTGTTTGTTTTACTTAATTTTGATTATATGATTATTTAAATTATTCTATCAGTGGCGTAATTTCGTCTTCGGGGGGGGGGGAGTTAGAGGTCCGGTCAAGTCTGCTTTATACAAAACAAAAATCAAGTCAAAGTTAATTGGCTTTACTGTCTTTAAAGTGCCTGAAGAACGTGTGATAATATCCTGAAATAAATCGCAATAAAGCAAACGGTAATAACACAATAAAAATACGACGTTTTGAAATTTATTTAGAAGATATTTATTGACTGATTTGATTTTCGTATATTTCATATTTCTAACGTATACGCAAATGGTGTGTAATAAACCTCTAGTATATTTAAAACTGTGTTACTACTATATTAGCGTACACAGTTAAAAACATCCTTTCTCAGAGCTTTTCCCCTTCTCTTCTTATTTTTCTTCTTACTTTTCTGTATGTTCTTATAAGCATTTGAAATATTTTTATTGCCTGCTTCACTTTTACCAGTAAATGTATTGTCATAGTTACATTTTTTAGCTCTAATCTCATTTCTAATCTTTCGTACATTCTATCGTTGTTCCGTATATTCCTTGTTTTTTGTGACTTTGTTATTCCCTTGAGATCTACATGGTGTAGATAGACCTTCATCAGTAGAAAATTATAATCGGAGTCTATGTCGGTTCGTGGATAAATCTATGTCTACCTATATGATCTAAAATCTTTTATATAATATTAAAAAGAAAAGAATTCTTATTTTAGAATTTTTAACTTCAACTTATCTTTAACTACATGTTATAGGAAAACTAAAATTATAGTATTTCCAAATACAGTTTTCTGTTATTAACAAGAAAAAAAAGAAATATATCAAAACACAATTAATGAGAGATTTATAATATATTTAATCTGGGAGTTATAAATACGGCCAGACCTTTTAAAGAGTAATACATGGGTATTAAACTACGATTAAAAAGTTAGTAGAATAATTTTAAATTTAGCAGCTAATGTAAAAGTTTCATTAGTATTGATTATTGGAATATATTTATAGTGAATTAGAAAGCTGATCCAGACACAAATGGA
This sequence comes from Magicicada septendecula, assembly GCA_034769895.1. Lineage (NCBI taxonomy): Eukaryota > Metazoa > Arthropoda > Insecta > Hemiptera > Cicadidae > Magicicada > Magicicada septendecula. Next base: position 1,082,953,053 of record CM068367.1, on the reverse strand, counting down.
GGAAAAATAAAGATTGTCTTAATACTCTGCTTCAAGCTGATATAAAATGCCAGGACGACTCTTTGGTATAACTAAAGAATGGAATATATTCAGTTGTGACTGGAAGCCAATGAATGAACTCATCGTAAGTATTATATTTTATCCTCCAGATAACATATACGTCTAAGTTACCAATAGTGTAAAGGTATCATAAACGTTTGAAGAGAACGAAGACGACGAAGCTGACGAAATGTGAACCAAAGTCAAATGTTCTGAAATCAAAATCACCTGCATCTTCTCATTAAATACATTGAAGAAAAGTCATAGAGCAGCAGCAACATTTTCAAAATTGTTAGTTTACAATTTGATGTGCACCTGGATTACCCAGAATTATTTTTCATTAGAAAAGCCACATTCAATTAATAGTTGATTTTATGTCAAAATAATAGTTTTCAATCAGTATTTTCTTACATTAAAAATAAATACGGTTTGTTTTCTAATATCTGTTTAAGACTTCTTGTTTTGCCTTAATTTATTAAGTTACTTTATAAATTATGCAGACAACATCTCAATCCAGCTCCAATTAATCGGGATTTATGAGATTCTACTGTATTATCTTTTGCCAGTAGTATAAACTAAAGCCCAATTACCCAAACACTTAAAAGAACACGATCTAATCAAAACACAACCAAGTATAAGAAAGAAGTTAAAAGAAGCTTTAAAGGGATTTTTTCTGTTCAGTGACCTATAAAACTAATAGTTTTAGAGAATATCAATAGCTTTTTTGTTCTGGCACATCTCAACTTCGACATTATTGCCTCAATAAAAACTAACATAATATAGTTTCAGAGACTATCAATAGGTTTTTTTTGGGTTTGGCGTATTTCTACTTGGACATAATTGCCTCAAAAAACTAACATAATAGTAGAACAAACACAAATAGTGCAGAAATCCTCGTGCTGGTTTCCTCGTCTCTGTATATATCATTTTAACGTCTCTTCCGAGAACCATTACTCAGAAGTTTAATATTGAGTTTAACAGATAATATTATTTCATGAAAAATGATAAAAGTGCATTGCTTAGCATTAAATAACTGATTTTTATTTATAAAAAATTTCAAATGTTTTTACTTTGTTGAAGAGAATAAACAAAGTATCTGACAGTGAATAATTTAATTTCTTACAAGAAAACGATAAAATCAGTAATTTGAACAAACTTAAAACTAACGTACTTATTTTAAGTTTAACGTAAGTTTCAAACCGTAAAATGGTTTTCTGTTTCATCCAGATAAATATGAAGCGTTTATGCAGTGTTTATAAATTAACCCAATATATACCCAATTTATACCCAAAATATTTAACATTAAAATTTACTAATATTTAAAATCACATTTAAAATTGAAATATTTAAAATTGTAATTAATTATAATTAATATACCCAATTTTCAATTAACCCATTTCTGTATATTTATAGTTTTCAAATTCTTAGATTATCTGTAGGCTAATAATTTATGTTAAGTCAAATTTTTTTATAAAAATGATTTTTTCTTTTTATTTAAGAATATATTTTTTCTTGAAGAAGTTTGTTTATTACTTTTAATTTATGATTAGTTAATACTATTATAATTATATTAATATTATATATAATATTATTTTTCTTTTATAGAATTGCTAAACTGCTATAATTGTTTTTATTATTTAGACAAAGCTTTTCGTCATTACTGACATCTTCAGGTCAGTAATGACGAAAAGCTTTGTCTAAATAATAAAAACAATTATAGCAGTTTAGCAATTCTATAAAAGAAAAGTAAGGATGGCTGCTAATTTAAACAATACGAAGAATATAATATTATTACTAATTATTAATTTTTCATGCAAGTAAACCAGCTAAGTCAGAAAATACACATAATAAGTCGGTAAGTTAGTAAGTCACATAATATGTGTGTTATATAAAGTATAAAGGACATTTAGTGTTCAACATAAAAAAAAAAAAAACACGTTACAAAACAAGGAACAACTGTTCATCATGGGCTTTGTGAAGCAATAATGTATTTAATGGTAATATGAACTTCAAACTTCTGTTTTAACTATATTGCTTTTATACAGTAATTTCAGCGTTACTATAAAATACATTCTCAACAAAAGCTTTAATGTGTGTACATAATGTAAAATTATTTGTCTTTCCTACACATACAGAAACATTGTGACAACGTATAATTTTTTTTCTAATTTTCTAGTTGTATTAAATAAAGTACATAAATTCCTTCTCTCGCGTAGTTGGAGCTGAACGAAACGCTATGAAACTAGAGAAAACGGCTCACAATATATAGCAAATGTTTTTAAACGTAATTGGTAACGAAAATATAGCGTAGCCATCTCGTGTCTTGCTGGCAAATAATTCTACCCTAGTGGAAGCATTACCGATACGGGAAATTAAGTGTCTATCGAGTGTAATAAAATTGACATACCTTCAATTTACACCGGGTAAGCTTACATATTAACTTCAATCCATATGTATAGTTATAAACTATACCATTTGTCATGAAACAAAACTAGTAGTGTTTTCACGGCATGAAGTAGAACGCAGTTCTACGCTACTTACGTTGAATTACGGTATTCTATTCAAGCTATCTCTGACTACTCTTCTCGTCATACAATATATCTTAAATAAATAAATACAATCCATCTCGTTTCCTCAGGTTGTGGTTTCTAAACCGAAATGAGTGAATTTACACTTTGACAAGTGAAAGTAACTGTGTAGTATTTGGTTGGCTGACACAAAACTAATAATATTTCATGTGACGAATCGGTATCTACTAGGCTACACTGAGGCTCAGGGTGCACTCATTACTCTCATATTTTTGATATAATCCTGACACACAACACAAGCCAGGCGCTTTAAAAATCTTAGTTACAATTACAATAAAACAATTTTCTTAAGCAATATTTAGATTAAATTTTATGCTTTGTTTAAAAATAATTATATCATTTAATAACATTGATTTTACTATAATTGCATTAAGGTTATAAAAACAACAGGAAATTAGTAAACATGGTCTTTGTTAAAATTTCACTTACGGTACTTTTTACCAGTTTCATGGACTGTCCCATGATCGTATATATTATATTTAACTAGAAACTTCTAGTCTGTTTCTGTGTTTAGTGAAATATGTATGACGTGTTTGATGCATTTTGTTTGCAAGTAGTTCGAATATTGTAACGTGAAGACTACTTTCCTTCTTCTGTACTTTATCAAATAATAAAGAATAGTATTTACTGAAAAAAATATTGTATTTTAAAATTTTAAATTTTTTCTAAGTATTTCGTTTATTTATTAATTATTTTAATTTTTCCGTTATTCAAATTATTTGATTCGATATTTAAACGGTTAAGAAATATCCGTTTTGGTAAAATATTATTAAAAGAAATGTTTTGTGTCAATTCCGTTCGATTGTAAAATCGACTCGTGGCATAGAGGTTATCTGCTGGTTCACTTCCTTTTGATGACGTTCCACTTACCAATGTATTCACTCTTCCTTTCCTACTTAAAAAACTTATATTTTATTTTTATTTTAATAAATAAAACTCCCTTACCATCCATTAATTGTATTTATTAGTTATTATTGCTTTGAAAATTATTAGTACGATTCACAGATCGAAAATATTCGTTTCCCGGATCGACTCTTTATCTCGGGTCGATTGTAACAAAATTAATTTTTCTTATTTTATATTATTAATTATAGGGTTCTTTTAAACTGCTACCAAAAGTCAGAAATGCTATTATGAAGTACAATACTTACAATGTTTATTAAAATCTTACTTACTATTATACATAAAGTTAGTTTTGGTTAAATATTTGAATAATAATTATTGACTTCACACGTCCAAAGACAACAAAGATGGCCGCTTAGAGTTGAAGACAGTAAATTCAAAGATGGCCGCTTGGATTCCACCTCAAGCCTACGAAAGTTTTATTTCACTGTTTTGTTTAAAATAAATGATTATATTTGAAGTTTTCACTGTAATTATAGTTAATTCTCTGTTTTCCTCCACTATTGTGTTGTTAATAAGTGTTGGTGAAGTTATTCTTGGTGTTGTGTAGTATTAAACTGTCCTTTTAGTATAAGGTTAGTTTCTTATCATTTTTCGAGTATGAATATTTCTTTCACTTTTTTATTTCTTGTAGTTTTATACTTTACTTATTCTTTTCTTGCTTTCTACTTATTAGATCTGCTTTATTTAGTTTTGTTTGGATATAATTTTCTTAATTTTTACTCTCAGACTTGATCCTTTGTTATACTTTGGCTCCCGGCTTCACAGAGTTGACCTGTACATTTTGCTTCCCAACAATAGAATAATTCGTTTTCTTACTCTTTCAAACGGTCTTGACCAAATTTTGCTAACTCCTCCTTGGTCAGTTCATCTGAACTCTGGGTCACATGACTAGTATTACTACAAATAAATGTTTTTTTCACCTTCCAGTATAAATTACTCCCTAACTATTACCTAATTTTACTTATTTTAATTTACATAATGGTTTTCCTTATTTTATTACAAGCAATTTGATACCTGATATACCTGTGTGTGTGACCTAATAAGTATTTTTTGTGATTTACAAAATCATGTTTTATAGGCCATTTAGTCATTTGACTTTCACAAAATCATGTTATAATTCCTTAGATTAATTATTACATTATGATTACTCTAAACAAAAGTAAATCTATTTAACAATTCTGGCTTACTTTCACTAATTCACAGTAGTTTGACTTTTTTTTAACTAATTTTGATACTACTTTTAAAGTTTAACGTCTGCCTAGGCCCTGTTGTTTCTTTAATTCATTGTTTTGTTCTTTTACAATTATTATTCGTCCTGTTAATTTAAAGTCTTAGGATTAATTACCCATTTCCTCTGTAATTCTACTACATTGTATTAAAATTTATTATACCCTTATTCTATTTCTTTATTAACAAACTTCATAAACATTTAAATTCAAGCTATGTTTCCATGACTGGTATTCTAACAAATTTTCAACACTTAAATTAACTTTCGACAACTATAAATACTGTTTAACATAACATAACATTTTCTTATTTCTGCAGTTGACCATAATTAGTTATATGACCAATCCTAAAACACTAGTATTGGCCTATTGCTTGGTATACTGCTTTAAATTTACCATTGTTTTTTATTACTTTGTTACACTTTGGTGAATTATTTAAGCTATACTCTTCATTATATTCCTATAACCATATTTTAACAAACAAAAGATGTATTCTTATTTTAACAAACAAAAGATATATTATTATATTAACTTACTGTCATGCCCATATGGCTATGATCCTAATGAACATTTACATAACTAAATTATTTTTTCCCAATTAAACTATATCATGGTTCTACACATAGTAACCATGTCTCCTTTCAGCCCACTTTGCTGTGTTTTATTTATTTATCACACTTTTTGTATGATAATTAACGATTGCCCTTTCACTTAAATATATTCCTGTTTCTATAGTAGTAAGGAATTGCGATCATAAACAATTATTATTAACTTTGTTATTCGTACACATAATATTATCACTTGAGTTGTAATCGTTGTTTGTAAAACACTTAGTTTGCTATGAGCTTTCACCACCTATTTGTGGTGATTTATGGTGATGATTTATCAACTCACCTAAACACTGACTCTAATTTTCTCAATCCTGTTTGATTGATTATCACTCATTAATATTCACTAGTTTATGCACGTTATCACTGCACTCTTATCATTTAATACTATATATTATGGTACATTACTCCATTTACTAAATGCATTGTACTTCATTGTCATTTATTATTGCTTTAGGTTCAATTATTTTTTTATAGGTCTTTTTTTCATTTTAGAGTTTTTACATTTCTTTAGCCTTCTTATTTTGTTACATTACAATATGCATGGTGCAGTTCTACACGGCAAATCCAGTAACCACAACTTATTTATTTAATCAATCCAATTACCAGTAATTAGTAAGTTTAAAAACATGTCAGTTACTGTTCAAACATGATTCCTTCCTTCTTTGGAGCATGTCAAAGATTACCGTAGTCTTTCTCTATTGTAATACAATTTTAACAAGCACTCACTTTAGTATACGGTACTCTCTGTATTTTAATAATTCATAATTTAGCGTTATGAGTATTTTATTACACGTATATAAAACAATAGTAGCAGAAAGAGATGTAGGGATATCTTATTTTTAAATAGATTGTTGTCCTGCCTTCCTGACTAGTGTGAATGTATGCTTAATCAGTGCAACCTGCTTCGTCCCTATCCGGTTGATTTTGTCTATTTTCGAGTCTAACTTTATATTATTTATTACAAAAACACATAACACTAATCCCGATTATGTAGCAGTAAGTGAAATTTGTCAGTAATTGTTAATCTATGGACCTGCGCTGAGACCATATGGAATGTGGTAACCGGTAGAAAGTTACACACTAGTTAACGGAAGCGAACGTAGTTTCGTGTAGCAATGCAGTCTACCCGTACCAACACTTACGTCACGTACTCTGGCAAAAGTGACGTGGAATACGGCGGACAATCTTAAAGTCAAAATACTTTGATAATGGAGTTGATGGTGACACTCTGGGATGACAAATTACTGTTAATGAAGGTTGGGCACTTGAAGTAAACTCTATTACTAAGGTGTTCAATTGGTTTATTATTTTGTTGTTGTTAAGGTTAACTTTGAATGGCTAACGGTTGAAGAAGACAATTACGATGACGATGACGATGGCGACAGCGACGACGACAACTGTGACGACGACGACGACGGCGACGACGACGACGATGATGATGATCATCATGAAATATGTTTCACACTTTATCGCTTAACACTTATTTAGGTGTCTGTATGCGTATGCAGGTGTCATCTTGTTTTGGCAATGAACCAATCAGATAACAGTAGTATTCTGCTATTAATGTCATGCATTGGAGCAGAAAAGGAGACATTTGTCTGTGTGTTATATGATTGATATCAAGTTGGTTGGATTTTGATTGTGTTCTTTTATTTAGTGAGTTTGTAAAAGGTAACAAAATTAAAGAAAAAGCGCAAAGAGTTGACTGGTCGCCCAGAAAGCAATGTAAAATAGTACTATTACGTGAACAAGGCTACAGTTATGAAGAAATTAGAAGACAAATTAGTGAAACTAACAACAGGTGGCATTTCTAAATTTTTTAATATGTATAAAGAGACTCTGTCACTACAACACCAGACTGGTAAAGGCAGGAAAAGGTGCATAACAACAAGTGATGATAAAAGAAGTGTGATACTGAGCCTACATGACAGAAGAAAATCATTTGAGCGCATACAAGATGAAATGGCGCAATGCAATGTGAAGTTGAGAGCAAGGACTGTTTGGAGCAAACTGGGCGAATTTATTATACATGTTAGAATTTCACGAAGCCATTTTTATGTGTCAAACAAAGGTTGAAAAGATTACACTGGGCTTAAGCTTATGTTAACTGGACAGCGGATAAATGGGACAGTGTAATTTTGAGTGATGAGACTAAAATCTCCTTGTTTGGTAGTGATGGCATAAAATACGTAAGGAGAAGAATCGGAGAAGATTTGCATCCTGACTGAATTACATCTACCGTGAAACATCCAGTTATTGTTATGATCTGTGGTTGTATGACATCAAAAAGCGTGGGAAGAATTTACGTGATAAATGGGAATATAAATGCCTAAAAATACATAAATGAAACACTTCAGCCCAAACTGAAGCAATCTGCACATGATCTTTTCCAAGATAATGAAGCATTATATTTCAACAGGATTCAGTTCCATGTCATGTTCCTACTTTGAGGATAAAGTTATTTCAAGATAATCATATTCCACTGCTGGAGTGTGTGGTAATAGTTCAGATCTTAACTAAATCGAAAATATATGGGGCCGACTAAAGAAATTTGTTTGACAGAAGCAACAAATAAAACCCAATTAACAGAAAACAATAAAATCCAATTAACAGAAGAAATAATTCAATCTTGGTTTCACATTATAACAGGTGCAGAACTAAAAAACATGATTCACTCCATGCGGAGGCGTTGCAAGGCCATAATTAACACTAAAGGTTACCCAACTGACATCGTGAGAAATTTCGTATATCTCATTTGGTCTACGTGTTTCCCTTTTCTTCTTTATAACTGCTGTTCTAATAAAAAGTCATAAAATGTGCTTTATCCTTCATTGTATTTCTTTCATGTGCTAATGTCCTTCATAAAAGTTATTGAATTACATTCATGATTAAATTATCTTTCCATTGATATCTAATTTTATGATATTACGTCAAAAAAGTAGTGTTATGAGCAACCAAACCTGAGAAATACACTTTTTCTATAAGGTTTCCACAATTTTGGCTACTTTTGTAAAGTACTTAATTTTGATAAATAACGTATCCTGAAAAGAGGATCATAATAATCCACTGTAAAAGGAAGATGAAATATCTATAAATAATAATGGAAAATGGATAACGGGGGAGGGGCAATTTTTTGAAAATTACCTTTCTGATGTCGAATTAACTACTTCATTTTGAAGGTTAAGTTACCTTAGTAATTACGTATAATGCAGCTATTACTCAATATAAGTGTAAATATTAAAAAAGATGTTGTTTGGTTAAGGAGGAGGGACAGTTTATCTGCTGTGTTTTGTGTTTTAACAAGAGTAACGTGCTTAAATTTAATAAATAAGTGGCCTAAAAATAAAGACATATTAATCCACTGTAAAATGGTAAATGAGATATCTATAAATGGAGAGGGAAGTTGAATGGAGAGGGGGTGATTTTTGAAAATTACTTTGCTGATATTAAGTAAATTACAAGATTTTATTTTGAAAGATAAGGTACCTTAGCAATTACATATGATAAAACTATTAGTCCATAAAGTGTAAATATCATTAATGGTGGAGATCGGTGGAGGAGTAAGGGGTGATTATCTGCGTAGTTCAGTTTCTTTATAAGAATAATGTATCTAATTTTTATAGACAAAGTGACTCTAAAATAACATTATATTAAACGACTACCCCATAATAACAAAAACATCTATAAGTAGTGAAAATAATTTGAGGGTGGGGGACATAATTTTTTAAATTATCAAACAGAATTCAAGAAAATGAGTTTAAATATAAGTCTTAGAACACGGAAGTCATGTGTGGTTCTCCATACCGATATTTTAAAATTTTATGTCACCGCTTCTTTTCAACCGTGAAATAATGTCGCTAAAATATACCTAAATTGTTTTTAATATATTGTTAATAAAATGTGCAATAGACGGAAAACGTGTTTTGTAACGATTAATTGGTACAGAGTATTTTCATGAATACTGTAAGAATTTATTTTATCATTTTGGTAGAAAGTCACATTTTGTAACACAAGTGGCGCGTTATTAAAAGAGACTGCTTTCAGGCAACTTCTTTAAAATATATAAAACCGTTCTTTCTGAATTAAACTAATAATTGTGAGTAACAAAATGTCATTGTTCCATAGTGTACAAAACACGGGGAGCAATTAATTTAGTGTTCGCAATCAAAGTTTTCAGCGTGTAGAATCTTTTACTTATGTTGCACACATACAATAATTTACCTTACGGCAGTTCATTTGATGGCAACGTTTCCCGACAGAAAAGTGCCATTCAGTGAAAGCTTCATTCACAGCTGCTGGGCTTGTTAACACTAAACGAGTGTGTTTGATACTGGATAAGAGGTATATGCTTTACAAGTTAAACACACTCAGTCTCGCAAACGGACACGACCTCACGCATATGTCTGCCAGACTCCAATTAAAACTGCTGCAATCGTGTAGGAACTAGTGATTAAATACGCTTAACTGATTTACACAAGTCATGACTTAAGTTGCAGTGCTCAGTTGGATAACTTTCTAATCAAGTTATTTTCCATATCGTTACGATGATTCCACGGATCGTTGAATTTTAACAGTGGAAATAGAATAATTGATGTCACATGCAATATCTAGTTAGAACTTTAATGACAGTTTAAATTTACAACAATTCTTCAATTTTACGATTGCCTAGCGTACAAAGATGTCACTTATTACACAGTGTCGCACTAAGTAATACGCGTCAACAACAACGATACAAGAACTCGGAGAACGCACACCAAATCGCAAATTTAACCTGATTCTCTCTTCTAAAGCATCTTGTGTAGACTAGTATGTGGCAAAATTTTTAACCTAACCTAAACTGATTCCGTCAGAATAATCTACCAAAGTCTTGAATTCCCGTTGCAAAAATTCTAAAACTTTGCGTAAGCCTGCTACTCACACAGAGCATGCAAAAAGTCACGAAGGCACACGTCTTCTCTACCTCCTCAGTGTAGCATTTCTCCCTCCTTAAGGTGTTCATACTCAACTGGCAAATGATCTTTACAGTATCACTTAACCAGGCAGTCTAGATGGACGATCTTCAAATTCTGTTACCTTTCTCGTTGTATCCGATTGACATCATTACTGAGTTTCTCTTCCTCGCAGTGTAAGGGCGCTCCCAGCCCAACAAAATACTGTCTCATTTTCACCCTTACTTCTGGTTTACTTTGACCTTGCTTGCAACACACACATCAAGATCCACACCATTCCTCTAAACCATGATGGCGATGAAGCCAACGGAATAGTTTCTATATTTGGTCAACTGTCTTATTGACACTAAGATGACGTGCAATGTTCCATCATACTGTTTCTTAAAAACAGGCTGCACTTTACTTCTGAAAACGGCTGGTTACCATGTCCCATCCATCTGCATTTTCCCAATGCCATTTTAGCAATCCGTTCTCTAAAATTAGTTATTCCGATTGTTCAGCATTTCAGAATCGTGGCAGATATCTTGCCAATCAGGGTGACAACCCTCCTCTTTTGCCGTCAACGTCGGTCCAATATAGTCGTCATGTATATTACATATAGCCCTATATTATATTATATAGCCGTCCTATATATTTTTACCATCATCCAATATAGACAACGACGACGACGATGATGATGATGATGATAATGATAAAATGTGTTTCACACTTTATCCCCTAATACTTGTTTAGGTGTCTGTGTACGTGTCGTATACAAACTTGCTTTTGTGCATGATACAAGTTATGGGTCTTCATAATAACTGCACATGTGAGTGATCACATCAGCGTATAAGACAGTTTTAGAACTCCAGTTAATGGAATCACTACCAAAAGGTTAACGAAGAAAATATTAAGCAATGTTCGAAACGTCACGTTAACGACAAAATAATTCTAATACGTACATATAAACTTGACTGTTGGGGAAGTGGGACAACAAGAAGTGTTACAGGTTGAGTAAAATGCATGAAATTAAAGCTGTTATTATTTATATTTTATAAGTTGTTATGTTATTAATATACTTACATTCAAAGTAGCATTGCTTATAAATGATGATATTGTAGAAAAGGCTAATTATATTTGTTTATTGATGTAAGAACAAATATAATTGTTATATTTTATAACATATAAGAATGATTAATGAAAAATTTTGTAATTTATTGCCTAGAATAAACAGATTGATCAACACCGATAGAGAAAGATAATTGTTGAAATTAAATAACTGGAGACGATTATACTAAAAATACAAAGTACGAAATGACAAAGTACTAGAACTTTAAATGACAAATTTCAAGTTGTTAGAAGTAGATATTTCAGAATAAGACTAAGGATTTTGTTATTTCCAAGGGTTAACACAAACTGCTAAAGACACAGTAAAAAAAATAATTCTATTATAAGGAAAACGGTAACCGTTTGGCAAACAGACGTTTAGGCTTTGTTAATTAAAAACACAAAGTATAAACCCTGCGACTGGTTGATTAAAATTTGATAGATCAAGTGGAAGTGCTGTGAAAAAAGTAGTTTCAAAGAAAAAATATTAGAGAATAAAATTGCCAAAGTTAGTTTAGAGTTCAGATTATACAGTACGTTAGGTTTTGGTATAATTTAATTTAATTTCGTACTTAGTGACAAACAGCAAATCAAGAGTAATGGAACAAAATACTTTAAACTACAAAAGACTGCTTTGAAATACTTGGTAACGGTCTTTAATTTTTTTTTGTATTGCAAAAAGTATATAATTTTCAAATTAATTTTAACCTCTTTATTTGTGAATCTTCCTTGTAATTGAATTAAATTAATAAAGTCTTAAAGACACTACGTCATTCACGCCAAAAGTTAAGTAAGGCGGTTTACCGCCTCTTAAAACGGCACTAAATCTTTATATACGTCATTCCAATTAATTTTTATAAACAGTTGTTTACAACTTTCGTTTACGGTGTGTACACACGTGCGCTGTTGTATCATTAATAGGACTTTTGAGTACTATTATACATTGAGAATTTTCCGATGCCATGAGTGATGAACATCAGGAACTCTTATCTACAAAAGTTAGTAACATAGGTTACTTCAGTTTTGACCGCAAATAATTTTAATATGTCATTATTATTGTAAAATTGTCTAATAGACAAGTGGGTATGGGGCGCTGTTAGTAATCTAAAAGACCCATGTTTGATTCCTTTGAGAACCACGAAATCAATGTGCCTTCCTGCGGAATCCAAACCTACGCTCTAGCCTTCAACATCTTGTCCTCGTGGGAAGCAGCCAACAACTATCACTCTTTAGCTAACTAACAGGTAAATCGTAACTGCGGTATGACTAGGATGTATCATCCGCTAGAAAGTGAATTTTAACCGGTCTTGTCAATGGGTGGATGGGTCTGCTTTAGTGGGGCGTCTACGATGGCTCAAGGCACCAAAACGCGCTTTATTGTATCTAGTTGTGACTGCACTCCTAGAGGCCTCTCATTTTCTGGTAGTCCCTTACTTCTCTGGTACGCGTAGGACTCATATGCTAGAGGCACATAATAATTCAGGAATTGGGGTCTCCCTTGAAAAATCCTCCCTTTCGAAAACCCCCTCTTCGAAGGCTGAAGAGAAGGGTTTACTCCATAGTAAAGCAGAGACGTAACGATACCTTCAGCCAGTGTAGATGGCACGCAGAAGGTTATTGATGGTAAGGTGGAAGACGAGATGAGGAATGAGGTGGTTTTGGAGACAGTTTCCATTTTTATAGATTTCTTAACGTGTCACTATACAGTGCCTTGTAGAATCCTTCAGTTAGTTTAAGCAGGTCTACTCCATTCATGTAAACGATAAGAAAAATTTATCTTGCACCGTATCTCTCCTGTCTGTCTATAGTGTCTTTCTATATTTGTATCTCATACATCATATTTTATTTTTTGTCTCAGTATTATGAGTCATATATATCACCTTCCTTCAAATAGGCCTACTTTGTATATATTATATATTTTTGAATGTGTTGTTTTTACAGCTACTGACGCTTTTTCTGCCATTCTATTCAGTTCATTTGCTTTTTATTACATTTTAGTACATTTGCTTTTTCCTATTTTTCAGTATATTTTGGTTCACACAATTTTTGGTTTTATGAGCTGATAATTGTAACGTATTATTGTGGTAAATGTTGCTGAATCTTCTAAAGTTGTTATCCTTTTATTTGGATTTCCAATATATGTTTACTTAAATGGTTTTCAAGTGATTATCATTTATCTGGGCAAGCGCATATATTTTCACGTTTTTCCTAGTCAGATAATTTTTGTTGTAGACCTACAGACAAACACGTAACAGAAAAAAAGCGTTTTCCACTGTACATATGCCAGTAATCTAATACTTTTAATATTACTTACAGTAATTAAATCTGTGTTGATTTGAAGCTACTTGTATTTCGACATCTGAAAGGTGAGATCATTCGGTTAATACGCTATGTAAACGAAATCGCTATTAGGTGGTTACGTTTCTAGGTACGCTGGTACTAGCAATCTCTATGTGCTTATCCACTTATGCTTGTGTATGCGCATGTGTCTCTGTGTGTACGCGGCACTCACGTTCGAGTGTGAGTCACGCACATGTTAGTCTGCTTTATTATTACTCCTGCAAATAATTGCAAGGAACATTACAATTCAAACCAATCAATGCGTTTTCAGTATAGAAATACATGGAACTTGATTGAAGTAAGCGATTTGAAAGATTCCAACGACATAGTAAAACGAAACAGTAATCTATGTCATATCTATTGTATAGGCTATAAATAACTGACTAATCCGAATATTAAATAAGGTTATTTATTATGAATATTTTGAGTATTGTCTTGTTTTCGGATGAATTATCCGTTTTTACTCTAATAGAAAATTTTATAGTTATTTTAAAAAATCTCAAATGTGTTTTTGAAAAATAAAAATTTATATATTTCTCGATATACATTACGGACACGTAAATATGACTGACGTTCTGACTTGTCAATAGCAAAAAACAAAAAATATTTCTCCTCGGTGATGTATGTTTACAAAATATGAAAAACAACGTAAATCATGATTTACCTCTCTAAGATAAAGAGGGTCTTATTTATGTTGTCAACTAGAACGAACCATACGTGCAGAATTGGATTTCGGTTAGCGTCATCGAGATCTATAGGCTCACTAGTCAGAATAGTAAATTATTATCAGGCAGCGATTTTCAAAAGTTCGGTAACAGACAGCTCAATTTTTTTAAGTTTTAAATTACAAGTGATGTCAAATTTATATCATCCTATTGGCCTGTACACATTACAAACTTCCATGTACATGTTATACATGGAAGTACGGATGGAACTGCTGACAGGTGACAATAGACAAGTGTAACAGCAGACTTTACTGAATATTTGATGCCCTAATCTCTCATAGAATACCTGTCTTGCGTAACTTACAGCACATTGTCTGTGAACACGGTGTGCAAACAAAGCAGACCTTTAGCTTTTCATAAAAACTGTAACTGTAGAGCATTTAACGTCAGAGATTTCACAGACATTATTATAATCCACACAGATAACAAATTAATAGACTAAGCATTGCAGACTTCACTAAACCTGTTCATAAAACGAAACAGTAATCTATGTCATATCTATTGTATTGGCTATAAATAACTGACTAATCCGAATATTAAGTAAGATTATTTATTATGAATATATTGAGTATTGTCTTGTTTTCGGATGAATTATCCGTTTTTATTCTAACAGAAATATTTTTAATTATTTAAAAATTCTCAAATGTGTTTTTGAAAAATAAAAAAATTATATATTTCTTAATGTTACTACATTAAGTTACTGCTTTTACCCAGTTCATCTGTTCGAGCTCACATAACAGGTTAACGTCTGCACCAAAATACATGTGTAAACATGTCTGAAGTCTAAAGAAGTTGCCCATTATTTTAACATAATAGTTATTTAGCATAACTTTGTAGAACTTACATAGGAGACAGTATAAACAATATTATGGTGGCGGATTTTATTTTTAACTGTACTTAATTATGTTTTGGAGTTCGTGCATTACATATTTTAAAACTAACGCCCGTATGTTCTCTCCTCGTTCTCTTTTTGAGGATATACGTTATATCTCCTATACCAACGACAGCGTCCAAATTTCTGTCTTCATCTAAGTTCAGTTATGAAGGTCATTATAACAACTCTTACAAGAGGACACAGAAACATATTTCCTTCTCACTCCTAAAATTTGTTTACACGTTTAACAGATTTGAAATTTGTTTACATTTTAAATACATTGACCTTAGATTTAACTACAAACATACATAAAATAAAAATATGTTTACTAAAGTGACAATAAACATAATTAATAAAAAGTATGTAATTATATATAAAAATATTGCAACGATACAGCCATATGCTGTATTAAGCATTGGTTTAACTAAATATAAAATTTGTAAAATTATTATAAATTTGGGGTAAATGGACAGGTCTGGGATTGTAAAAATGTTTCATTGTTATACTAGGGGAGAAATTAACCTGTTCCAACAGGCAAAGAACACCTGCTCGATTGTATGTGTGTTACGCGTGTATCTTGTGTGTGTTAGTGCTGCATGTACAGACAGGAATCTCTGCTACCCTCCCCAAGTAATTACTAAAATAATTATTTTAATTCACTGTGTGAAAAGTAATTAGTGTATAAACAAACAAAAGGCACCAAAGTGTGTGTAAATTTTATAGTTATCCACAGTAAGAAAATGACGTTAATAGGACACACTACACGAAGTCAGTGCGAAATAAATTTGCCAAAAATACGCAAATTACACTAAGACGCTCAAAGTAATACAGTGAGTGCTTAATCAAATTAGCTATGATTTGTGCTATCTCGATTCCGTACAAAACATTGCCATTTGCAGAAAAGTGCAAATATATGAAAAGGTTCGGGAGTAGGGGATATCATGTTATTTTCAGGCCTCGACAGGACAATTTCGGAACCAACAGGTGCGGAATCTCGAGAGGGTATAAATTAAGGGTTCGACTGGAAACCCTTCTCTTCTTTTCAAAACACAGTTGCAGTCGGACACGCTGTCTGTCGGCAGAACAGTTTACTTGTTATAAGTCTCATCTATGAACGAATAAAGACCGTAATTATGTTTACAATATTACGGGAAACGTGGAGTACCGGGACCGTTTAAGTCAGCAAGAGTATCAACAGAGAAGCTACAAGAGCGACACGAGATGCTAGACGTTAGGAGATGCTTTTGAAACGCCTAACAGCCGTACGAGATCCACCTCGCAGCAGATAGTAATTCTCTGGGACGGACCACACACTACTGGAGAACGACGCTGGACTCTGTACATATCCAGGACCACGCCAAACCAGGAGTAACGGAAACCCAACTCTGGACAACGCTGGACCCCATCAATAAGTCGTAAGGTCATCAGAACTCGAGGTGACATGTATAATGCATTTATAAATGATTCTTTTAAAAGAGCTCATAAAGACTATATAAAGAGACAATGAATTAAAACAAAAGAAGTTTATATTTAGAAATAATGTAATAGAGTATTAGGTAAACGTTTTATTCGTAAGAATGAGAGCATATAGAAAAATATAGAAAAAAGAGAGTTTAATTTTGAGATAGTATATTTTTTTTATCAAAGTAAAATAATTGATATGATTTAATATTTGCATTTTGTAGAAGAGAATAATTTAAATTTTTAATATGAAACAAATGTCAGTCTAAGAGTAAATAATATAATTTTGAATTTAAGTTTTAAAAATATTGGTATAGACTGAGCAAGCTGAGGCCAGATCTGAGTAAATTAATTCAATTAAAATTACATTTAAATTTTATTTTGTTTTAGTAAATCACATTGAATAAATGCCTAGATTAAGATTATTAACATGTCTAGATGTAAGAGTGTTTTAAATGTGTGTAACACCGTATAGCTTAAGAGATAAACACTTAATAATGAGTGATATCTTGATCGGAGATTATTAACAATGTTTAGTATTTATAATGCTTGTTAAAACAATAAACATGAAATTTTAACTACTCATAAATCTACTACTCATATTATAGTTACACCTGTTATTGTTGTACAACCTGCATACATAAAAGGTATCGTTATATAACACATAAAGTTGTAACGTAGTATAATTGTTGCACCCCACGAACGAAGGGGCTCCACAAAATAAATTATATATGATATGTATCGTTGTAATATATATATATATAAGGTAAAGTTGGGAGAGATGACACGTTGGGAGAGATGACACATATGACGTAACGCGACACGTGATGCGCTGGAAGCCAAGGCGCACACCACGTTGCAAACCGGTCGGTAGTTGTGTTACGGTTATACAAGGAACGAGGTTGTATCGTGTCTACATTTCACATTTTTGTTGCTACCACAGCGAAGTAAGTTCTCAAATATTTGTTGGCGTTTGGTTATCAGCTGAATTAGTCACTTTTTAAGTACTATCTACCACACTATACAGTATTATTGGCTTGTACTGACTCAAAACGTTAGCTGTAGAGTATTCAAAACATGGATATACGCAAGTTGTAAAAATGGTGGAGTGTGTCATCTCTCCCACAGCTGCGGGAGAGATGACACATCAATGTAAGAGAGAGATGACACGTGTCGTCTCTCCCTCATTTGTTTATTTTCTAACATTGTATAAAAATATTCTTGCATAGCAGTGCCGTATAATATTTTAAATAATTTTATATATCACAAGTGGTAGCATTAAATCAAAAATAGTTGCGTTAAATTAAAGTAATTTATATAAGTTTTCATTTTTACTTGCTTGTAAAATTTTCCATTTGTTATCTTCTTTTAACTGATTGAATGGTAATTAAACTACACTACTGGCCCTCATTTTTTTTGAATAAATATTAGAAATATAATAAACATTCTATTTTTTAAATGAAAAGGTTTAGTTTACAAGTTGCATGGGTTCTTTTCAGAATGCCACGTGTTTACAAAAGGAAAACATCTAGAGCAACGACGTATACTGAAGAATCGTTAAGACAGGCTATCGAAGCTGTAAAATCCAAGCAACTAGGAGTCAGAGCTGCAAGTAGAGATTATGGCATACCCTTACGAACTCTTGTTAGAAGAATACAGGCTAATAACTCTGTTATTGGTCCGTTAGGACCTCATTCACACTTAGGTACCGACGCAGAACAAAACTAGTAGATCATATAAAAAAACTTCAGCAGCGTGGTTTTGCTCCTTCCCGCAGAGATGTGCATGAAATGGCTTTTTGTCTGGCTGAAAAGCTGGGAGTAAAACATAGGTTTAATACAGAATTGGAACGAGCAGGTACACACTGGTTTCTGTCATTCATGGAACGCCACAAAGACCTTAGTATTCGCATGGCAGAAGGTGTGTCAGTTTACAGAGCAAAAGGGATGAATAGAGAGGACGTTGGTAACTACTTCAAGCAACTGGAAAAACTTCTTACAGAATATAATTTGTTTAATAAACCTGGCCATCTATTTAATATGGACGAAAGTGGTCTCCAGTTGAACAACAAACCCGACAAAGTTGTTGCTGCTAAGGGCACGCGAGATGTGCATCTCGTTACTGCCGCAGAGAAGGGCGAGACTATTACTGTCGTTGCATGCTGTAATGCAGAGGGGAATTTTCTCCCGCCGTACTGTATTTTCAAAGGCACGTACAAAAAACCGGAATTTGAAGACGGCTTGCCACCTGGATCAAAAGTTGTTATGTCACCTAAGTCGGCTTACATAAATAGTGAACTGTTTTTTAATTGGTTTTCAACACACTTTTTACCTAGAAAACCATCTGGTAAAGTGCTAATATTATTAGACGGGCATACATCCCACCTAAGTGATCCTGAAATTCTAGATTTTGCCCTTCAGAATGATATTGAACTTCTTTGCTTGCCAAGTCATTGTACGCACTATTTACAGCCTTTAGACAGAAGCTTTTTTAAATCTCTCAAGGTATTTTTCTACCAAGCAGCTAATAATTGGATGAAGAATAAGGATAGGGCTACCATATCACGTTTAACTTTCGGCAGACTTCTGAACGAGTCTTGGATCCAGTCAGCTACAATGAAAAATGGTGTTTCCGGTTTCAACCCAATGGGTATTTATCCGTTTTGCCCTTCGGCAATTCCCGAACACGCTTTTGCCTTATCTGATCAAATACCTTTACTTAGTGGCAACTCAAACCAAGATAAAGAAATTCCTACGTCTACGCCCTCATCATCAATGCAAGAAACTCCTGCGACACCTACGTCAATTGCAGTTGACCTCAGTCCACCACGTGAAAACATTGCAGCCAGCAGTGGCACACAAGAAGGATCCATAGAAACATTTAACCCTACTAAAATTTTAAATCAGATCTCCCCCATCCCTAACTTACCTGAAAAAAGGAGGCAAAGGGCGAAGCAGTCTGCATCGCACATTACTGCGAAAAACTACATTTCGAGCAAAATGGATAAATTAGAGAAAAATTTACTTCGACAGATAGAAAATAAAAGAAAACATCAAGAAAAAATTAAGAAGAAAAGTAAAATTGCCAAAAGAACGATTAGGTATGAAACATCGGAGAGCGAAGAGGACGAGGATGAGGATAGCGTCTGCTTAGTTTGTTTGTCGCCTTTCAGAGTAAACCCGGAGAGGAGTGGATACAATGCCAGGATTGCAAGAAGTGGGCTCACACTAAATGTGCTAATAACCCTGAAAGTTTTTATAGTTGCGTTAACTGTAGTAGTGACCTGGACGAGGCAGATTTTTAGATGAATTTTCTTTAAATTTATGGTTTTATTGTATCTAATTATTTTAAAATTATTGACAAGAATATGTTTTTAGTAGTTTTAGGAATTACGTAAGAAAGTATGACTGATGATTACAAGAAAACTGCTAATTAGGTTAACATTTTTTACTTTAGTTATGTCGTGGTTTGAAGTGAATTTATATTTCACATTTTCGACAGTTGCGTTTTTAAACATATGTTTGCAAATATTGTAAAGGATGATAAGACAACGAACATGTATATATTGTAAAGAAACTAATTTACTAAGACGTCCTCGTTTTCGTTTAAGCCCCACGTTGCAGGCGGCAATTTGTAAAGAAACTAAGATCACCTATGATGACGTTTGAAAACCCCACTGTTTTAAACCAATTTTGTAGAGAACTACTTGTTAATTATGTGAGGACGTATGTTATATTATATGGTGCACGCTGGAAACGTCAAATTGTAAAGAAATCTTGTCTATGGGTGTAATTAGTTATAAGAGACTCCTGTGTATCAAACGCCAAGTAATACGTTGCAGGTGGCAATTCGTAACAATTAAAATGTTGTTACCTGGTTTAATTAATATGTTATTAATTAATATATCTTTCGGTTGTGACCGGTGACACCCTCAGAACACAGATTACTAAGCAAACAAAATTATAATTATGTTCCTTGAATTTATAATTATACTACTCTACAGTCTTAACTTAGTTTTCAATGTTTGCGTAATATTAGCGATATGTATAGAGTATTGACGGAATGTAAGGAGTATTTGTGTCAACCCTAGTCACTCAATGGTGGAAAATTTCATTCAAATTTAGTATTAAACACAAGCTAGTTCAGCAATCTTCCGTCCCACCAGCTGCAAACTTTGAGCGCTGTTACTAGTAATAAGCGTACTTATAGGTTAGTTATTCGTTATGTTTGTATCAATCTTTTTGTGAATTATTCCAACCACCACATATAGTATTTATTCTGCAATAACTTAAACGTTATCTCATACAATGAATGTACTTTATTTATTTTCTCTATTAATTAACAGGTTACGTTGTATCAAAAAACAATAATACGATCCAATCGATCATCCAGACATCTATCGATTATTAATTACTCAAATTCTAAAAAAACATATACACTTGAAAATAATAACAAATAATTCTTATCCCAGGGTTCGTATAGTTCTTGGAACCATTAGTAAGGCCAGGTAAAATGCATAATTAAGGTTGTTCAATTTACAAAAATAAAATTATTTACTTTAAATACACTGAAATGAAAATAAGTTGTTTTTTTACCAAACCGACGAAAATTTCGTCTAGCGGTGGACGTTTGTCAACAGTGGTCAAAATGCGGCTTATTTCGTCTTCACCCAGTGAAACTGCTCTGATTTTCAATAAAATTGATGGTGGTGTGTACTGGTAAACCCTCAGGAAATCTTCTGGCTTCTATTCTTCTTTTACGATCTTCACAATTCTTGGTCCCAGTGAACTGGAATTAGGATCTCAGCTTCTGCTGCCAATGAAGGTTATTTCGCCAAACCGAGTCTTCTGGTATTTCCAATAATTCCGTTAATTCAGGCTTTAATTCTTTACTGGTCTTCGATTTGTAGCATGAATTGGTTTAATACCGAATTCAGCGGAATTATTTAGTGAATGAGGTGAAAGGCTTTCAATTCTTTTTTACTGTATTCATTGACAATTTAGGGGGTTATTTAATTTGTATTATTCATTAGCATTAAAGTATAATTGTTTTACAAAAAGGGTTTTTCAATTTGGATACATATTTCCTTTAGATTTGTTCATATTTTTTTAAATATATCGGTCCATCTCAACCTAATAGCTTGTAACAATCAGAACGAAAAAAAAATTCAAAATCAACAACTTCTGCAATTCAGTTGCCTTAACAACCACGTTTTCTATATATCCTTGAGCCGGCATTATAGAATATTACTACTTCTTTCCAATAAAATACTCCATGCTTGGATTAATATTGAATCACATAAAATTCTCCCCTAACCTTCCTTACTAAACAGTAAATGTTTTACCAGAGTTTCGTTGGACTGGGTTTACTAAAAAGGTATTAATTTCCTTTCACTAACATGGAATTTAGGCCTATAGATTCACTTACAACCATTATAACATTATTTGTTTTTTTTAACTTAATTTTCTTTTTACCTGACCTACTGTACAATTAATTATTGGTTACATATTTAATTACATGAAATTTAATTTACTGGTGATTATTTTTTTTATATTAATTAACTGGTTCTGGAACCCTTTATTAATTTATGATATAATTGTCAGAACTACTTGTTAGACTTGAAAAACTGGTCACACTCCTGATCCAGTTTATAAACATTAATTAAAACAACAGTATTTTTCAACTTTATACAATACTGAAAACTTAGTACAGTGCCTAACATTGGTAACTATACTGGGTTGTATAAAGACAAATCTAATATAAATATAAACATAATTATTGATGAAGTATTATTATCAAACAACATCATTTCATTTTTAGTATATTCAACATACAACATAAATACTCTGTAGACCTTAACATGTCACAGTACAAAACAAACATTTCATTACATTCAATCATTCATTGGTCTGGTTTTTTTTTACATTTAATATTAGTCATTGCCTCCTTTTGACTTGAGGTACTTCTCAAGCACATGAACTATTGAACAACCTTAAGTCAGGGTATGGTCCTTGACCATATTTCATCCAATTTTTATGTAACGTTGGGGAACCTCAACTATGTTACGTTACAATATACACTTACAGTTCTATTAATAAACACTATAACATATTCTGTTTTTCTCATTTAAATCTCATGTGGCCATCTCTCCCATATCATATGTGTCATCTCTCCCATATGTAGGGGAGAGATGACACTTTCCAGCACAATTTTATATCAATTTCTAAATCTGTATAAAAACAAAAGATTGACAATCTGTGCTAGGAATCTTTAGATAAAGTGTAAAACTAAACGTACAGATATTTACATGATAAAAATATCAATTCTGCAAATAATTAAAAAAAAATTTGAATTGTGTGTCATCTCTCCCAACTTTACCCTATATAATAAATATAATATATAAATATAAAAATAATATAAAATATAATATTTATATATTATATTAGGCCTATATAATATATAAATATAAAAATAATATAATATATAAATATATATAATAATATATGTAGAGTATTGCGTAAAAATAAATAGGCTATTACGTCTTTTCTAAATAAACTGGTAAACGTTTTCAAGTTATAAGAACTATTTTAATAAATAATAATAAAAGAAACATACAGCATTCAACTCTGTAAACAGCAGACAATTTAAATATTAAAATTCTTCATAGGTTCCGCGTTATTTGAAAAATCCTGCCGTTGAGAAAGACTCAAAGAGACTTCCGTACGCTATGAGATAAAATAAAATTGTACAAAACACAAAACAGATTGTCAATGCGTCTAAATACCCAATCTAAAAGAGCGCTAAAGAATAAAAGCGACCGAAATAGACTGTCAATGTTGTCGAATTGATGTCTAATAGTTCGTGACATGATGTTAATCATTATAAGTTTTTAATTAATATATTATACATACCGTTCAGATTTGTAACACATTAAAAAATAATGATGTGCGGATTGCAACTAAAATTTTTGGTAAGTAATCTATTTATTGTTCTTATTTTCAGGAAGATTTTGACTTTGATTTCCCTGTTTAATATATGTGATTACTATTGATGTTCCTTTACTTATCTATAAAAATTATGTTTTCAGCAAACAGAATTTTTTAATTAGAATATAAATTATTTTAAAAAACGTTTATTGAAAATTAATTAAATAGTTTTCGTAACTTAACAGTGTTCGTTGTTATATTCAGAGATGCCTGTAGCCTTTAATATTTACCGTTCAAATAATTATTTCCGGATTGCTGTTAAATGACGCATCCCGAATATCCAGATTAGTGTGATTATTGGCTTGTAGGTCAGTTGTGCATTAACCAATGACACTGGAGACATCATTTTAAGGAACCAATAGGTCTGTTGGAACTGTAATCTTAGATGTTTATTTATAGTAGGTGCACGTTCTCGGTATGGAATGATTGTAGAAAAGTCTCGTACAAATGAGTGCTTAGATATTTTCTTTATTGCAATTACAATTTATGAAAGTTAACAGTGTACACTTGACTTTTCTCATAGTAAACGTAACATGCCATTTTGTCTCATTCTCTAATTCTTTAACTATTTTTATAGTGTTTAATTTGTCTTCACTTCTTCTACTTCGCAGATTGCTCTTCAGATTTTAGCAAGTTGTAAAGTTATTGATATGCAGAACAAACGTGTCATCTGTAAACGTTGATGTCATAACTAATTTAGATGTTGGACGATCTGTGCTTAGTAACGTGCTGTACCGAATATACTTGCTTGGGAAACTATTGACCACATTTGGTAGATACTTGTAATTTTAAAATTTATCAAAGATGTATCTACCTTGAAGGCATAACTTATGTTTAGTAAAATAGGTAGGACTGACGCAAGTAACGTAAACAAGGGAATTGTCGTTTTAAATATTAATATGACAAAATTTCGAATTTTGACAAGCTAATATTGTATAAAAAAAGACATGATGTACGCTTACGATTGTACTGTGGGTAACGTAATAGTTAGAATAGACAGCGAACTGGCAATTAACCGATCATCTGAATCGATTTCTGTATAATTAAATCAATGCTATTATTATTATTATTATTTAAAATCTCAAAATCTTAATCTGTAACACTTGGCAATACATTTGATTAACTAACCCTTATCGGTAACCCTTATCTATTGTTTTTAGCAGATTTTGTTATATCGGAGTCACCGAATTGCTAAAAATAACAAAGACGGTAATCATGAACGTCGGTTATAATGCTTCTGCTACTTACGGAAAGGCATGCTAGTTTCCTGTGTCGCCACTTTCTCGCAATTTCCTAGTTAATAATTATGTAATTCCTGACAGTTAGTGTAACTGATTTAAAACCTTCTTAAATTAAGTTAGTTGGCACTGTGGCACATACGTTTGTCCAATAGGCTAGCGATATTGCATTTGTATATGAGAAGAATTTTCTCTCCGACGAGTTGACCACATGGGATAATAAAAATGTAGGTCCACTTTATTAACGTATTTCACATATAACATAATATTAACTCAGAGGTTAATATTAATATTAACATAATATTAAGAGACACGCCAAACGTTCCTCAGTAGCCAAGTGGACTATATATCAATTCAATTTCTTTGTATAAATTTATATAGAGAGTGTTATGAATATTGTTTTCCAAGTGGAATACATAGGAAAACGTACTTCGATACATGTAAATATACAATATAGGCTAATAAAATAAGAAAATGTAAAAAAATAATAGACATAAAACAAGAAGGGTGAGAAAAATTTGTGAAAAATTAAGTTGCATCTCAATTAAAGAAAATTTTAATTGGTAGTTTTATGGAAAAAACGCGTTAAACTGAATGGAAAATTATAGTTTAACTAAACTTCATGAACACTGGTCCAAAAAAAAAGGGTAGTATATTTTTTTTACGGTAATAGTACTTAGGCCTATGTCTTACCCGATTGTCCATTTTTCTTCATGTAACACAAAAATCTTAAATGTTTTTTTAGATATATATTTAAGTAAGTTAGGTCTATATTAAATCAAATGATAAAACCTACTTATATTGATTTTAATGTAGCTTGTAGAATTAAATATTCCTACACTGAGGAGATAGGAACATGCGTGAACCTAAGAAGCTCGGGACGCAGCATATGAAAAAGTGAGAGGCTTGCTCTTCGTCTCGCCTAACCCCCTGGCCATCTATAGTGTCAGAGAGATGACACCCACTGTGATAGGCAACTTGCGTGATATGTCGGCATGCGGTCTGCGGGATATGTACTAGGCCAGACATTGGCAGAGTTTTTAGTGAGTTCCAGAGCGGTTGTAACTACGCAATTATTACCGACGCGTCATCCGGAAAGTGACAAACTTTTATTGAAACTCAGCGGGGTACAAATAAGCAGCCAGTGACCGGCCAAATTCAGTTTGGAACCTGCGATATTAGAGTGAGTTTCGGAGTGACTTGCTATTGAGATTGTTATTGTGACTTGCGGTTATAGTGATTACTGTATACTACTTAGTGCGACAATGTTAATAAGGTGATATCTATTGTCTGTGTTAGACGTTTTAAGGTTTCAATTTATGATCCTCTAAGACAACTGATTTTGTTTCCAACAAAACGTATTTCATTAACAGTTTCTGTTAAAAGGATTGTTGTTTTTTGAGTTTTTTTATCGAATTGCAGAAGAAACTAAAATTAGCAAAAATATATGCCAATTTATTTCTTACATTACTGTTTTTTAACAGATTTTGAAGGAGGTCTATTGATAAGGCGTCATCCTTGTCTAATTCATCGACAACTGATTTAACACTTCCTCTTGTAATCTTAATGGCGAATAAGAGACTGATGAGTGGTCAACGTTTCTGCAGTGGATCACCGCGTGTTCAGAATCCCTAAAACATTTTACAGCCACTTGATTCAGTGACTTATTTTTTGCTTTTCAAACCATTTCTTGGCATCATAGTCATGTATCCATTATATACAATAAGAACTATAGGCCTATTTGAGTGTCTTTGTTTACTTTTCATTATAATTAGAGTTGTAATTGGACTTCATGTGTGTCAGTTATTCTGTTTCCACTGTACAACACGACGATCCGTGTGTCCTTGTAATAATATATTACCGAAGTATGGTATGCGGGAATAAGTAAATAAATATTTGAGTGTGTGTGAGTTTTCAAGATAAGAGTGTTTTTACTTCCATATTCCTTAAGGAATGGAAGTATGGTGATGGCAAAAAAAATCGTGTTCGAGATTATTGCAGATTCTGATTCTACTACACTCAAAACATGAAAAAAAGTCGTTTTCCGAAAAGTGTCTGTGTGTCTATCTGTCTGTCTGTGTGTCTGTCTGTCTGTAGATTTTTTTTCTATGGCAAACGATAACTGCCGCAAATTCAAACAGAATCAAATAATTTTTTGCACGCAGCCCTGATTTGCAGATTACTCGCGACCTATTGTTTTTGGTGAAGATCGGTTGAGGGAAAGGGGTAGTTTACCTGCAACGGTTTTTTTTTAGCAAGGGTAATTTTGTTTGTTTGGCAAATGATAACAGCCGCAAATTCAAACAGAATCAAATAATGTTTCGCATACAGCCCTGAATTGTAGAGTCCTCAAGATCTGTTGATTTTGGTGAAGATCGGTTAAGGGAAAGGGGTAGTTTACCGGTAACGTTTTATGTTTGACAAGGGTATTTCCTATGGCAAACGATAACAGCCGCAAATTCAAACAGAATCAAAAGATTATTTGCATACAGCCCTAAATTGTAGATTTCGCAAGACCTATTGTTTTTGGTGAAGTTCGGTTGAGGGAAAGGGGTAGTTTACCTGCAACGTTTTTTTAACAAGGGTATTTTCTATGGCAAACGATAACAGCCGCAAATTCAAACAGAATCAAATAATGTTTTGCATACAGCCCTGATTTGTAGAGTACTCAAGACCTATTGTTTTTGGTGAAGATCGGTTAAGGGAAAGGGGTAGTTTACCTGTAACGTTTTATGTTTTAACAAGGGTATTTCTTATGGCAAACGATAACAGCCGCAAATTCAAACAGAATCAAAAGATTATTTGCATACAGCCCTAAATTGTCGAGTTCTCAAGACCTTTTGTTTTTGGTGAAGATCGGTTGAGGGAAAGGGGTAGTTTACCTGCAACGTTTTTTTAACAAGGGTATTTTCTATGGCAAACGATAACAGCCGCAAATTCAAACAGAATCAAATAATGTTATGCATACAGCTCTGATTTGTAGAGTACTCAAGACCTATTCTTTTTGGTGAAGATCGGTTAAGGGGAAGGGGTAGTTTACCTGCAACGTTTTTTTATCAAGCGTATTTTCTATGGCAAACGATAACAGCCGCAAATTCAAACAGAATCAAATAAGTTTTTGCATACGTCCCTGAATTGTAGAGGTCTCAATGACTTTCGATTTTTACTTCCATATTCTTTAAGGAATGGAAGTATGGTGATGGCAAAAAAAATCGTGTTCGAGATTATTGCAGATTCTGATTCTACTACACTCAAAACATGAAAAAAAGTCGTTTTCCGAAAAGTGTCTGTGTGTGTGTGTCTGTCTGTGTGTCTGTCTGTCTGTGTGTCTGTCTGTCTGTGTGTCTGTAGATTTTTTTTTATGGCAAACGATAACTGCCGCAAATTCAAACAGAATCAAATAATTTTTTGCATGCAGCTCTGATTTGCAGAGTACTCGCGACCTATTGTTTTTGGTGAAGATCGGTTGAGGGAAAGGGGTAGTTTACCTGCAACGGTTTTTTTTTAGCAAGGGCAATTTTGTTTGTTTGGCAAACGATAACAGCCGCAAATTCAAACAGAATCAAATAATGTTTCGTATACAGTCCTGAATTGTAGAGTTCTCAAGATCTTTTGATTTTGGTGAAGATCGGTTAAGGTAAAGGGGTAGTTTACCTGTAACGTTTTATGTTTTAACTAGGGTATTTCCTATGGCAAACGATAACAGCCGCAAATTCAAACAGAATCAAAAGATTATTTGCATACAGCCCTAAATTGTAGAATGTAGAGTTCTCAAGACCTATTGTTTTTGGTGAAGTTCGGTTGAGGGAAAGGGGTAGTTTACCAGCAACGTTTTTTTAACAAGGGTATTTTCTATGAATAACAATGAATATGGAAGTCATGTATGGTTCTCCATACCGATATTTACTTCCATATTCCTTAAGGAATGGAAGTATGGTGATGGCAAAAAAAATCGTGTTCGAGATTATTGCAGATTCTGATTCTACTACACTCAAAGCATGAAAAAAAGTCGTTTTCCGAAAAGTGTCTGTGTGTCTGTCTGTGTGTCTGTGTGTCTGTCTGTAGATTTTTTTGTATGGCAAACGATAACTGCCGCAAATTCAAACAGAATCAAATAATTTTTTGCATACAGCCCTGATTTGTAGAGTACTCGCGACCTATTGTTTTTGGTGAAGATCGGTTGAGGGAAAGGGGTAGTTTACCTGCAACGGTTTTTTTTTATCAAGGGAAATTTTTTTTTTTGGCAAACGATAACAGCCGCAAATTCAAACAGAATCAAATAATGTTTCGTATGCAGCCCTGAATTGTAGATTTCTCACGACCTATTGTTTTTGGTGAAGATCGGTTGAGGGAAAGGGGTAGTTTACCTGCAACGGTGTTTTTTTATCAAGGGAAATGTTTTTTTGGCGAACGATAACAGCCGCAAATTCAAACAGAATCAAATAATGTTTCGTATGCAGCCCTGAATTGTAGAGTTCTCACGACATATTGTTTTTGGTGAAGATCGGTTAAGGGAAAGGGGTAGTTTACCAGTAACGTTTTATGTTTTAACAAGGGTATTTCCTATGGCAAACGATAACAGCCGCAAATTCAAACAGAATCGAAAGATTATTTGCATACATCCCTAAATTGTAGAGTTCTCAAGACGTATTGTTTTTTTTGAAGATCGGTTAAGGGAAAGGGGTAGTTTACCTGCAGCTTTTTTTAACAAGGTTATTTTCTATGGCAAACGATAACAGCCGCAAATTCAATCAGAATCAAATAATTTTTTGCATCCTGCCGTGATTTGTAGAGTTCTTAAGACCTACTGTTTTTGGTGAAGATCGGTTAAGGGGAAGGGGTAGTTTACCAGCAACGATTTTTATCAAGCGTATTTTCTATGGCAAACGATAACAGCCGCAAATTCAAACAGAATCAAAAGATTATTTGCATACAGCCCTAAATTGTAGAGTTCTCAAGACCTGTTGTTTTTGGTGAAGATCGGTTGAGGGAAAGGGGTAGTTTACCTGCAACGTTTTTTTAACAAGGGTATTTTCTATGGCAAACGATAACAGCCGCAAATTCAAACAGAATCAAATAATGTTTCGTATGCAGCCCTGAATTGTAGATTTCTCACGACCTTTTGTTTTTGGTGAAGATCGGTTGAGGGAAAGGGGTAGTTTACCTGCAACGGTTTTTTTTTATCAAGGGAAATGTTTTTTGGCAAACGATAACAGCCGCAAATTCAAACAGAATCAAATAATGTTTCGCATGCAGCCCTGAATTGTAGAGTTCTCACGACCTATTGTTTTTGGTGAAGATCGGTTAAGGGAAAGGGGTAGTTTACCAGTAACGTTTTATGTTTTAACAAGGGTATTTCCTATGGCAAACGATAACAGCCGCAAATTCAAACAGAATCAAAAGATTATTTGCATACATCCCTAAATTGTAGAGTTCTCAAGACCTATTGTTTTTGGTGAAGGTCGGTTAAGGTAAAGGGGTAGTTTACCAGCAGCTTTTTTTAACAAGGGTATTTTCTATGGCAAACGATAACAGCCGCAAATTCAATCAGAATCAAATAATTTTTTGCATCCTGCCGTGATTTGTAGAGTTCTTAAGACCTACTGTTTTTGGTGAAGATCGGTTGAGGGGAAGGAGTAGTTTACCAGCAACGTTTTTTTATCAAGCGTATTTTCTATGGCAAACGATAACAGCCGCAAATTCAAACAGAATCAAAAGATTATTTGCATACAGCCCTAAATTGTAGAGTTCTCAAGACCTATTGTTTTTGGTGAAGATCGGTTGAGGGAAAGGGGTAGTTTACCTGCAACATTTTTTTAACAAGGTTATTTTATATGGCAAACGATAACAGCCGCAAATTCAAACAGAATCAAATAATGTTTTGCATACTGCCCTGATTTGTGGAGTACGCAAGACCTATTGTTTTGGTGAAGATCGGTTAATGGCAAGGGGTAGTTTACCTGCAACGTTTTTTTATCAAGCGTATTTTCTATGGCAAACGATAACAGCCGCAAATTCAAACAGAATCAAATAATTTTTAGCATACGTCCCTGAATTGTAGAGTTCTCAATGACTTTCGATTTTGGTGAAGATCGGTTAAGGGGAAGGGGTAGTTTGCCTGCAACCTTTTACGTTTTAACAAGAGTAAAGTACTTGAAAATTTATTTAAACTTTTTGAAACAATGGTAATTGTTAAAAATAAAATAATTTTGTTGCCAGGCAATAAAATTATAATTTTTTCATTTTAATGTAATATAATATTTTTCATTTAATACAGCAATAAAAAGGCAGGTAAGACACAGCCTGGCTGTTTGGCTGAAAATGATTTTAAATATAAATCTTAGAATATGGAAGTCATGTATGGTTCTCCATACCGATATTTACTTCCATATTCCTTAAGGAATGGAAGTATGGTGATGGCAAAAAAAATCGTGTTCGAGATTATTGCAGATTCTGATTCTACTACACTCAAAGCATGAAAAAAAGTCGTTTTCCGAAAAGTGTCTGTGTGTCTGTCTGTAGATTTTTTTTGTATGGCAAACGATAACTGCCGCAAATTCAAACAGAATCAAATAATTTTTTGCATACAGCCCTGATTTGTAGAGTACTCGCGACCTGTTGTTTTTGGTGAAGATCGGTTGAGGGAAAGGGGTAGTTTACCTGCAACGGTTTTTTTTTATCAAGGGAATTTTTTTTTTTGGCAAACGATAACAGCCGCAAATTCAAACAGAATCAAATAATGTTTCGTATGCAGCCCTGAATTGTAGATTTCTCACGTCCTATTGTTTTTGGTGAAGATCGGTTGAGGGAAAGGGGTAGTTTACCTGCAACGTTTTTTTTTATCAAGGGAAATGTTTTTTTGGCAAACGATAACAGCCGCAAATTCAAACAGAATCAAATAATGTTTCGTATGCAGCCCTGAATTGTAGAGTTCTCACGACCTTTTGTTTTTGGTGAAGATCGGTTAAGGGAAAGAGGTAGTTTACCTGCAGCTTTTTTTAACAAGGGTATTTTTTTATGGCAAATGATAACAGCCGCAAATTCAATCAGAATCAAATAATGTTTTGCATCCTGGCGTGATTTGTAGAGTTCTTAAGATCTACTGTTTTTGGTAAAGATCGGTTAAGGGGAAGGGGTAGTTTACCAGCAACGTTTTTTTATCAAGCGTATTTTCTATGGCAAACGATAACAGCCGCAAATTCAAACAGAATCAAAAGATTATTTGCATACAGCCCTAAATTGTAGAGTTCTCAAGACCTATTGTTTTTGGTGAAGATCGGTTGAGGGAAAGGGGTAGTTTACCTGTAACGTTTTATGTTTTAACAAGGGTATTTCCTATGGCAAACGATAACAGCCGCAAATTCAAACAGAATCAAAAGATTATTTGCATACAGCCCTAAATTGTAGAGTACTCAAGACCTATTGTTTTTGGTGAAGATCGGTTAAGGGGAAGGGGTAGTTTACCTGCAACGTTTTTTTATCAAGCGTATTTTATATGGCAAACGATAACAGCCGCAAATTCAAACAGAATCAAATAATTGTTAGCATACGTCCCTGAATTGTAGAGTTCTCAATGACTTTCGATTTTGGTGAAGATCGGTTAAGGGGAAGGGGTAGTTTACCTGCAACCTTTTACGTTTTAACAAGAGTAAAGTACTTGAAAATTTATTTAAACTTTTTGAAACAATGGTAATTGTTAAAAATAAAATAATTTTGTTGCCAGGCAATAAAATTATAATTTTTTCATTTTAATGTAATATAATATTTTTCAATTTAATACAGCAATAAAAAGGCAGGTAAGGCACAGCCTGGCTGTTTGGCTGAAAATGATTTTAAATATAAATCTTAGAATATGGAAGTCATGTATGGTTCTCCATACCGATATTTACTTCCATATTCCTTAAGGAATGGAAGTATGGTGATGGCAAAAAAAATCGTGTTCGAGATTATTGCAGATTCTGATTCTACTACACTCAAAGCATGAAAAAAAGTCGTTTTCCGAAAAGTGTCTGTGTGTCTGTCTGTGTGTCTGTGTGTCTGTCTGTAGATTTTTTTTCTATGGCAAACGATAACTGCCGCAAATTCAAATAGAATCAAATAATTTTTTGCATACAGCCCTGATTTGTAGAGTACTCGCGACCTATTGGTTTTGGTGAAGATCGGTTGAGGGAAAGGGGTAGTTTACCAGCAACGGTTTTTTTTTATCAAGGGAAATTTTTTTTTTTGGCAAACGATAACAGCCGCAAATTCAAACAGAATCAAATAATGTTTCGTATGCAGCCCTGAATTGTAGAGTTCTCACGACCTATTTTTTTTGGTGAAGATCGGTTAAGGGAAAGGGGTAGTTTACCTGTAACATTTTATGTTTTAACAAGGGTATTTCCTATGGCAAACGATAACAGCCGCAAATTCAAACAGAATCTAAAGATTATTTGCATACGTCCCTAAATTATAGAGTTCTCAAGACCTGTTGTTTTTGGTGAAGATCGGTTAAGGGAAAGGGGTAGTTTACCTGCAACTTTTTTTAAGAAGGGTATTTTCTATGGCAAACGATAACAGCCGCAAATTCAATCAGAAACAAATAATTTTTTGCATACGGCCGTGATTTGTAGAGTACTTAAGACTTTTTGTTTTTGGTGAAGATTGGTTAAGGGGAAGGGGTAGTTTACCAGCAACGTTTTTTATCAAGCGTATTTTCTATGGCAAACGATAACAGCCGCAAATTCAAACAGAATCAAATAATTTTTTGCATACGTCCCTGAATTGTAGAGTTCTCAAGGACTTTCGATTTTGGTGAAGATCGGTTAAGGGGAAGGGGTAGTTTGCCAGCAACGTTTTACGTTTTAACAAGAGTAAAGTACTTGAAAATTCATTTAAACTTTTTGAAACAATGGTAATTGTTGAAAATAAAATAATTTTGTTGCCAGGCAATAAAATTATAATTTTTTTATTTTAATGTAAATCTGTACATATTATAAAGTAACGTCGGTCCGTTTTCTCTCTGTTTGAAATCGCTAATCTCAGGAAGTACTGAACGGATTTTATTCAAGTTTTCGCCAATAGATAGAGTGTCTATCGATGAACATTTATGTGTATAATTAATACATATATGTTGTACATTAGCTTAGATATCACGGTTTATGTCAAGTAAGTGGTATAGTTTACATCTTATATATAAAATGAATGTTTCTTTGTTTGTCCCGTATGCGTTCCTATACCATTCATCCGATTGCGATGAAACTTCGGTGAGTTGTTGTGCGCATGTCCGCGAAGGTTTCTTCCACATCTCCTCCTAAACCACTGTATCGATTTCATCCAAACTTGGCACAAATATTTTACGCAACGGGAGAACCAACATAGGATAGGTGTTTTTTCGATGGGGTCCTTTTGGGGGTTCTTTGGGGTCTTCCACATCGCCTCCTAAACCACTGGCCCGATTTCAACCAAACTTGGCACAAATATTTTACTCAAAGGGGGAACCAACATAGGACAAGTGTTTTTTTCAATACGATCCTTTGGGGGGTCCTTTGGGGTCTTCCACTTCTCCACCTAAACCATTGGACCGATTTCAACCAAACTTGGCACAAATATTTTACGCAACGGGAGAACCAACATAGGACAGGTGTTTTTTTCCGATACGATCCTCTGGGGGGTCCTTTGCGGTCTTAAAAAACTATTAGATCTGGTTACTATGGCAACCCAATAGAATAGATTCTGTTCTAAATATATTATCGCATTAAATTGAAGACCACGCGACGAAGTTGTGGGCAACAGCTATTTATTTTTAAGAAGCCTACTTTAATTAAACTTTATTATTAATTAAACTAACATTTTCATTACGTACAACGTGAAACTCCGTAGCGAAGCACGGGTATTCTGCTAGTCATGTATAAGAGAAAATATATCGTGCGTGGCAGGCAAGCATATCTCAGTTCCATTTTATTATTATCACTACCGCAATAAAAAGGCAGGGAAGACACACACACACACACAATTCGCGTTATTTCTGGCCTCATTCATGTTTATTTTCTTACATTTGCACGGTTTTTAAATGGAAAGTGCCGAACTCATACCAACATAACGCATGCAAGCCGAAAAAGTGTCCAGCGTGGATAGCGCTTTGCTTCCTGTGGATCGCTGGGCAGTGTAACTGCACGTGTTTACAGAGGAACGATTCATAGACAGACTTTTCGTCTTTAGGGAATGAACCCTCTGCAAGATGCTGAGGGTCCATGAGTGACTTCGGAGCGCTCCTTCTTTTCCGCGTGTTTGTTCTGTGAAACGTACACTGTAGATTCGCAGATTTATTCTAAGCAACGCTCAATGGGAAATGTTGAAAATTTTTGTCCACGGTGAACCCTCATACACACTAAACCTGCTCTGATGTTTTAATTACGGACATCATAATATTAAAACTTTGGAAACTTGAGCACTACTTAATGGAGATCAATCATTAACTTATACAAGCCATTAATTTTATGCATATTTTTTATATATATGTGTACAACGTTATCGGCAACAAAGAAGTAGTTTTTGTTAAAATTCCTTCCCGGGATATTTGGCCGTAGTCCAATGTTTTCTACAAAACCAGACGTTTCGGCAATGCCATTGACTTCCATCATCAGTGAAAATCGAGTGCGATAACGTGAGGTGGTATATGTTAGTGACCACAGTACTGTGGTTAAGGCTGAAGCAGTAAGTAGAAAGAAGTAGTTTCTATGGTAATATTCCATTTCGAAAATGATTTTAAAAATAAATCTTAGAATATGGAAGTCATGTATGGTTCTCCATACCGATTTTTCATTTATGTATTTTTTCTCAGTTATGTACTGTTTACGTTTCCATTTTATTATTATGACTACCGCAATGAAAAGGCAGGGAACACACACACACACACACACACACACACACACACACACACACACACACACACACACACACACACACACACACACACACACACACACACACACACACACAGTTCGCGTTATTTTTGGCCTCATTTATGTTTATTTTCTTACATTTGCACGGTTTTTAAATGGAAAGTGCCGAACCCATACCAACATAACGCATGCAAGCCGAAAAAGTGTCCAGCGTGGATAGCGATTTCCTTCCTGTGGATCGCTGGGCAGTGTAACTGCACGTGTTTACAGAGGAACGATTCATAGACAGACTTTTCGTCTTTAGGGAATATTTAGGTAATATTTCATTTCGAAAATGATTTTAAATATAAATCTTAGAATATGGAAGTCATGTATGGTTCTCCATACCGATATTTTCTTATTAATTTTATAAACTTTTATAATGTGTAGTCATTGTTTATATTCACATCGTATCTAATTAAACCAATCGTCAATGCACATTGAGTTAGTTCACAATGTTGAAATGTTATGTCTTTTCGCTTCTTGGAAATAAATAAGCTTCATTCATTTCGTAACATAAAACAAAACTTGTAAACATAAAATTGCTGTACATCAAATGTCTTTACATCAATTTTCTTTCAGTTTACGCTTTGACATACAGTATTGCTTAGTGTAAACACTGAATTTCAGCTACATATTTACAGTGTTTTCATATTTAACAATGTTAATGTATCTATAATGTTCGTACGTATGTATTGATTGAGTGTTTTTACACTACATTACAATTATCTCACATTCAACGTGGATTAAAAAAAAGACGTCAAATTATTGCTGAAACGACCTCTGTGCTGGGAATCGACGTTAGCATCTCACTCTCTCTACCGACTAGTGACGGCTTTGTTCTCTGTATTCCAGCCACGTGACGCCCTTAAATTTCCCACGAACATTGTGAAATCATATTGTTATCTCCGTCTGCACTATTACATACAGAACGCACGGTTGGTCGCGTAAATTACTTCAAGCCTTCAATTTCTTGAATCTACTCCTAATCCTATTCGTGAACGAGAAATAAGCGTATCGAAATCTGCGTTTTAAAGTGTAAAGTGTTAGGATTCAAAAATAACTGCTTAACAGACGAGAGTTAATACAAACTAGTGGTCGCCCAGTGGTCGAAATTCGACCGTAATTCATTAATTTTTAAGTTTGAACGTTATTGAGGTTCTTTTGTCAAAGAGTATACCTCTATAATCATTGCATATAATTTTTTTGAATTTTGTTCTATTACGTCAGCTGCGAGCGTGTACAAATACGTCATTAGCGTGTGTTGTTTGCCTTAATTCCCTGCAATACCTACGAAATTTAAAATTTAATGTTAGTAACAGTTGAAAAAAAAAAACACAATTACAGCTTGTATTCGTATTTATTTTTTGATATAATTCATTGTCAGTTTTAATTTTTTCATGTTATTATTGAATCAAATAAACGCTAATAAAAATGAGACTTGACATTCATAGAAGTATAAGATACATTGTTTTCAATTCCAGTGGATTACATTTCATTTTTGGTAAGGTACAAAATTCGAAAACAGTTTGAAGATTATCTGCTACAAAGCTTATATAATTTTTTAATTTTTTTTTCTATGCATTAATTTTCAAGTTATTTGGAAAATATGAAAGATAGGAAAAATGAGGTTTAACTTGGCTAAGCCATATTTAAAAGCAATAACGCGTTTTTTGACATTTCCTTGGGTTTTTTTTATTGCCATACTGACCAGGTTTCGCCAAGGCTACACATTTATTTTGCCTAGCTTTTTCGAATTATATAAAATTTAAATAAAAAATTAATAAAAAATAAAAAATGAAATAAAAAATACGTGCCTCGTATTTTTTCATATATTTTTCATTAAATCAAAAAAACCGGGCGGTTAAAAAAATAAATGTTGTCCATTGAACTTAAAATAGTTTGAAAGTGAATTTAATGATTCAGAACTTCTCTGTAAACGATGTTTTTTGTAAAAACTCTTTCATCATTTGCTAAATGCCCTTGGCCATTATATTCGGAAATATAAAATCTCAAACCATCGAATGATCGAACTCTACTTGCTGCGACGTACAATTGACCATATGTAAAAACTGGCTGCCCCAATAAAATTCAAATTTTTTCGAATGTTTGTCCTTGAGACTTATTTATTGTCATCGCAAATGTGTGCCGAGTCTAGGAAGATTCGGCGCGTATTCACCGTTTAACGAAAAAGGAAGCAAAATACTGTACGGTATTTAACGTAGCAGCGGTAGAGATAAACTATCTGTAACTGGTTTTACCATTAGTGCCGCACCCTAGCAGTGGAGATAAGCAATACTGCTGCCGGAATTACCTTTAAGAGCGAGGCTTGATAAGTGCTGGCCTCTAGCGTGAGCCAAGGTTTACGGGTTTAGAAAGCGGAAACGGTATCAAGAAAGTTAATTCTCGCTCCGAACGTCGTCAAAATTAGCTGCGTCTTTTCCTCCGGACAGATGAAGAAATTTTCTTGCACCATTCTACCACCTATGGCAAGCTAGATCTAAATAGAACTGCGGGTTCCCCGATGAAGGCGAGGAACAGCCCCTGCACCTGAACATGTAACACCTAGATTCTCTCTCTCTTCATCTGCCGGAGAAGATGGCGATGGCTAACACAAACACCCTTTCATGAAAGCCAGATGATCACCACTTCACACCCATGGAAAGGAAAAAATAAGGAGAACTCAATCCATATATAAAATTCTTTACACTTGGTGATGTAACTCAAAAGCCAGTGAACCAATTCAATCATTCAACAACATGACTTTGAGTTTTTAAACATTTTAATTGGATCCCCGATTAACGGGACAGAATAGTGCGTGAACTGTGAGGGAAATCTTTTGTGAATTTTATTAATTTGTTTGTATAATCTGTCAGCTCAGAGGCTGACACGTATCTTTGGCAGCTCACCTTTCAAACGTGCAATTCCTTCTTATTTTCAGTATAAGGGTTTCATTACTGCTATTAATTCATTAAATCAACTGGTAATTTCTCTGTTTCAATTTAGTATTCATTTTATATATATTAATTTCTCATTTTTAAATTCAGTTTGCATTATACAGGGATAGAAGTTTCTGTGGTAGTTAAGTAGATTCACAAGTTAAATCCTGTACTGGTGCATGTTCATGCAGTCTTAAACATGCTGTTGAGACAGGTTGAATTATGCACTGACTGGCCCATGAACATGTCGGTCTCTGGGCCAAAATTACTTTTTTAAAAGGGTTATAAGGTTCATGACACATTACTATTTGAAAAACTTAACAATATTTCTATATATATAAAAACTATTAATTAGTTATGATAACTGGGGTGTTCACGGTATTCTAAATTTTATTTCTCCCAGTATAAGTGCCCGGTGGGGCAGAATTTTATAATAGTATTAGGCACTTGGCCAAATTTTTGAATTTATTATGTCCTGGGGACTACTGGAGTTGCATATATATAATCTAATACACATGTAATGTGTTATGCACCTATTAAGGATTGTAAACCTAACATGGATTTCCATAAAATAATTAATGATGTACCTCATGGGTGTAAAAAAGGGTGTGGCAAGAGATCTATGCAATAATTGTCCTGTATTGTGGAACATGTAGATGTATTGTATATTCGTGTGTGCATTTTGTGGGGTTCTATATGTATAGTACATTTGGGTGTATTTTTGGGGGAGTTAGATATAGGGCTTTTATAAAAGAAAAGATGAAACATAGGGTTATATATACATTTCATTTTTGATGACAATTAATTAATTCTATCTCTATTAATTTTTGATTAACATTTTTTCTAAGACAGTTAATTTATTTTAATTAACTTTAATAAAGAGTATGTAGATTTGTCTCTATTTAATTTTAATTAATTTTGTTGGAGAATTAATTTATTCTAATTAACCTTATCAAGAAGTCTATAAATTTTATCTCAATTAAGTTTCAATTGATCATTTTAAAGAGAAGATAGAAAATGAATTTTATATTTATTAATAATTTTCAGGAAACATTACTTAAAGAAAATTAATGATTTTAATTTTTAATTCATTTTAAAGAGAAGATAGCAAATAAATTTTATATGTGTTAATAATTTTCAGGTGACATTATTTAAAGAGAATAAATTATTTTAATTAACAATTTAAGGGGAAAATAGATTCTGACTGTTATATTTATTGATTTTGTTGTTAATATTTTTTTTTAAGGAGATAGAATAATAAAAGGGATTTTATTGATTGTTAATTTTATGAGTTTTCATTGCAAGTCCCGTCTCACTAGATCCAGCGCATTTTTGGCTTCTCTAGGCTTTGGTCTAGTTCTAATTATCTTGTGGCCCCTCTTTTCAACAAAAAAAAAAAATTTTTCAAAAAATAGATTTAGAGCGGGGGGAAGACATCCTCCGAAATATCTTCCCCTGTCTATTTAGTTTTTTGGCACTGGTCTAGACGAAGGTCTAGTTCTAATTATCTTGTGGACCCTCTTTTCAAAAAAAAATACTTTTTTTTTCCAGTCTAAGTTAGAGAGGGGTTACATTTGGTAGCAGTGCGTGGTTGAGATTAGGGTCAACCCTTGGGTCCTTTGGGTGTGACGGGGCTTGCAAACTCAGGAAACATTCTTGGGGTTCAGATGGAACTTAGAAGAATCTTTGAAAGGCCCTATATCTAAAAGTGAATATATTTTGTTAGGTTTAAGGTTTTGTGTATGATATGTCTATGTACTTGCCCGCCTTGGATAGTTGAACTGTAGGTTGCCACGTGGTGTGAAATTTTATTCCGTTGGAAACGTGACTTATCGCAGATCTGTGCCTAGGTGGAGATGGTTTGCGTATTACCTTGCCCATAATAGGGGAGGTGTTTTAATTATGCGGTATGGCCCGATCGGCAGTCGGTCTCCTCCGATATACGGGAGCTGAAGAAATATTAGAAATATTTTTTGAAAATTGTCGTTGGTCGGTGATTTTGTCGTGTTGTGTGTTAATGTGTGTGTCGCGTTCCATTTGTGTAGAGTTGTTGAGAGAGAGAGCAGTTCAGGTAAGTGGGCTGGGTCCTCGCAACGGTAGGGGGACCCGCAGTCTGCTTAATGGAAGAAACAGTACTTAAGATTTTCCTGTGTTAATTGTCTTTAGTTTTCTAAGGTGTTGTGTTTTGTTTTGTGTGCCGACCGCGAAGCTCGACGATGAGTGTACTAAACCCCGAGCTGTTTTTGCGAGATGAACTTGAGTTCGAGCTACGGGCCCGGGGCAAAGACCCTCGAGGGACAGTTCATGTTTTACGACGGCAGCTCCGAGAAGCGCTGGCCGCGGGTGACGCGCTCTCGAAGGTCACCATTGCTGACCAAGAGAGCGAGTGGGAAATTTGCAGTGAGAAGTGGGAGGAGCTGCGAGAGTTAGCTCGCTGCGTAGAAAGTTTGGAGGCGGGGCCGGGGTGCTCTATCGGCGTCCGGCGAATCCGGCAACGTCTGCAGCACGTGATACTCAGGCTGCAGAATCTTCAAGCACAAGGCGGCGAACTTGAGCCGGCTCATAACATAAATGATCTAATACAGCAGATCACCTCGACCCTCCAGGGGTCTCAACCGGCTAGACCATCTACACCGGCTCCAGTTGCTGAGTCCGTGGTGTCAGCAGTAGATTCCTCTTATAGAGATATAGATCCTGCAGCAAGTACCCCGGTTCTCGCCGGTTTGGGGGCGGCGTCTTATCATAAGCTGCCCAACCCACTGTCTCACATCATCCAACAACTACCAGTCGTGGATGGACTGGAAGTAGAAAAACTTTTACCTTTTTTTAAGACCGTTTTCCAGTTGGTAGACTGCCCGGGCATGTCCGATCGCACTGTGCTCGAACTCATATTCCCTTATTGTCGCGGAACTATGGCTGAGAGGGTGGCGGAGGTCATGCGTCGTAATGGTGGAGTGGCGGAGTTCCACCGGGTGGTGTTGAGGACGTTCGTGCCTGGTAGATTAATGGAGCAGTTGCGACATCGACACTTTTATCGAGTGCAGGCGCGGGGCGAAAGTTTAGCCCAATTCGTACAACGAATCCGAGAAGTAGCTCGAATTCTGGGACTGGGCATGTCGGAGGAGGAAGTGGTCCAAAATATTCTCGACGGCGTCTCCTCCGAGGACCGATTGCGTCTAGTTTTTGCAGAGCGGCCGCGGTGGTTTGCGGACCTGGACCGGCTGTGCGTCATGAACAAGGCCATCCAGATGAGCGACCACGCGAGGGGAGACGGTAGAGGAGAAGAACCAAGACCTCAGAGATCGGAAGGACCCAGGGAGCCTTTCTTCCCCCGACAGGCCCAGCCAGTTCGAAATCGCGAGCAAAAGAATGCGGTTGTTTGTTACAATTGTAACCGCCCGGGACACGTGGCTAGAAATTGCACTCGAGGGCGCGCGCGTCCAGCACCACCTTCGTCTAGACCAGTGCCAAAAAACTAAATAGACAGGGGAAGATATTTCGGAGGATGTCTTCCCCCCGCTCTAAATCTATTCAACTTCCGACGACCTCCAGGCAATTGTTAGCATCCAACTCTTCCGACATCAAGGTCCGGTCCACTACCTCGCAACCCCTTTCAGTATGCCCCTTCCTGTCGCTCGAGGTAAAAGGGGGTCAGCTCAGAGCCTTAGTGGACTCCGGTTCAGCCCGATCCATCATCTCATCTCGGGTATACGCGGACCTTGAAAAGCAGGGCTTGATTAAGGAGTCGAACCTGTCATCTGCAGTATGCTGGACTGCATCCCGGGAAATCTTGCCTATCTCCCGGGTTATCACCTTTAAATTTAAAATCGATGGGTTTTCTTGGGTGTGGCCTTTTCTGGTTTCTCCTGCTCTGGGAGTGGATTGTATAATTGGTGCCGACTTCATCGCAAAAAGTGGTCTCGTGCTGGACATCCAAGCGCACCAATGTTTCTTTAAGTTTAATCGGGAAGTTCTAATTCCGTTCCTTGGGTACCAGGGCGCAAAGCCGGGTATCCAAGAAGTAGCTTGTCCCGATTCTACACGAGATCATCTCACTCCCTCCCAGCAGAAGGCCTTAGACCAATTGTGTGAGGAATTTCCCGAGGTGTTAACTCCTACTTTGGGACTCACACACCTGCTGGAGTACAAGATACGCCTAACAGATTCCAAAATAGTAAGGTCACACCCTTACAAATTCGCTCCTCCGAAGATGACCATTCTGCGAGAGAAGGTTCAAGAATTGTTGGAACAAGGGGTAATTGAACCTTCTCATTCGAGCTATGCCAGTCCAGCATTTTTAGTACCAAAGCCTGGGGGCAAGCAAAGAATGGTAATTGATTATCGGAAGTTGAATTCCAATATAGAGGTGGATTCTGTTCCCCTCCCAGATTTACATTCGGCCTTTGATTGGTTCAGTGGGGCCAGATATTTTACTATAATCGATCTTAACGCGGCCTATCATCAGATTCCGCTGGCCAAAGAGAGTAGACCATATACGGCCTTTTGTGTACCCTGGAATTTGTACCAGTACACAAGGGTTCCCATGGGTTTGGCTGTGGGGGCCCAGACACTCACTCGTCTTCTCGATACGGTTTTTCACGATGTGAAATTCCGGTTCGTGTTTAATTACCTTGATGATTTATTAGTTTATAGCGAGACCTTCGATGATCATCTGGGTCATCTCAGAGAAGTGATGGGTCGGTTAAGGGGTTCTGGTCTCACTGTCAATCCCGAGAAGGTTCGTTTCGCCCAAGAAAGTATTTCTTTCTTGGGCCACTTAGTTTCACACCGGAGCGTTACGGTAGACCCCGAGAGGACACAGGGCATCCGTGACTTCCCTCCCCCTAGGGATGCAAAGGGGATAGCGAGATTCGTCGGTATGGTAAATTTTTACCGACGTTTCATACCTAACATCGCCGAGATTGCCGCACCCTTGAACGAACTGAGGAAGAAGGGCGCCAAATTTACATGGGGTGAAAATCAACAAAAAGCTTTCAACACCTTGAAGGAAGCCATCATCTCCCCACCGGTGTTACGGATGCCCGACTTTTCGAAGCCGTTTATACTGCAGACGGACGCGAGTTCGGTTGCGCTCGGGGCGGTTCTTTCCCAAGTTGTAGACGACGCTAGGCAGCCTGTGCCTTTATTTCCCGGACATTGACCCAGCAAGAACGAAAATCATCTGTCTATGAGCTAGAGTGTTTAGCTGTAGTGTACGCTCTAGACAAGTTCAGGCGTTTCCTGGAACATGCTGAGTTCCTGCTCGAGACCGACAATCAGGCTCTCTCTTGGCTTCTGGCTCATCCCCGGCAACTGGGTAAAATTGGTAGATGGGTGGTAAAAATCTCATCCTTCAAGTTCACAGTGCAACACATTAGGGGATCTCAAAATGTGGTTGCAGATGCCTTGTCCCGCATGTTTTCCCAGCCCAGTGATGCCCAATCTGAGCAACCCTGTTCCGTTCTATTAGACTTTCCATTAGCCTTCACTGATGTGTTACCCCATCAGTTAAACGACGAAGTGCTGGGTCCAGTCATCCAAAATATCAAGGAGGGTAACGTACAGGCCCCTTACTTCTTGTCCAAGGGAGTCCTCTGTTGTAGAGAGAGAAAAGGACGTGCCCCTAAGATCGTGCTGCCTAGCAAGTTAGTGCCCATGGTCTTCAGTTATTACCATAATTCCCCAG
This sequence comes from Magicicada septendecula, assembly GCA_034769895.1. Classification (NCBI taxonomy): domain Eukaryota; kingdom Metazoa; phylum Arthropoda; class Insecta; order Hemiptera; family Cicadidae; genus Magicicada; species Magicicada septendecula. Next base: position 1,082,908,477 of record CM068367.1, on the reverse strand, counting down.
TAGGAGGCCACAAGCGAATTTCTAAGACCATTTCCAGTGTTAGGAAACATTTTATCTGGAAGGGCATGGATAGGGACATCGCGACAAGGGTTAAGAGCTGTCATCTTTGTGGCTTGAGCAAGCCTGCCCAGAACACCAAGTTAGGGTTGTTGTCATCTGAGGTGGCGAGCAGACCGATGGAGAAGTTGTTCATCGACTAAGTGGGGCCATTCCCCCGTAGCAAGTCAGGTAATGCTTACCTGCTTGTTTGTGTGGATGCTTTTTCTAAGTTTGCCTGGCTACTGCCCTTACGGCAGGCAACCGCTCGTTTAACCATTAACGCGCTACAGAACAATGTGTTTCAGCATTTCGGTCTTCCGGCCATCATTGTCTCGGACAATGGCCCGCAGTTCATTTCGGGTGAATTCCGGCGTATGTGTTTCGCCAGTGGGATAAAACACGTAACCACTTCCCCTTATTACCCACAACCGTCCCATGCGGAGAGATTCAATCGGAATCTCCGGTCCGCCCTGATTGCTTATCACGCAGAGCAACAAACCACCTGGGATCAGAATCTGAAGTGGTTACAGTTAGCTTTCAACACGGCCCGACACGATAGTCATCAGTCCGTGCCCTTTGAAATCCTGTTTGGATTCTCGCCCGCACTCCCGTTGACCAATTTGTGGAATATCGAAGATCTTCTGCCGCGGGAGCCCAATAATAAAACAGCGGAGAGGTGGAAGGAAGCTCGGAAGAATTTGCTGCGAGCGCACGAGCGGGTCCGTCGGCGTTATAATCAGGGGCGAATTCCAAACCCCTTCCGAATTGGTGACTGGGTGTATTGCCAAAGCCACCCACTCAGCTCAGCCGCAGACAAACGTGCCGCAAAGTTGTGTTACTGCTGGTCGGGGCCATATCGCATCCTGGGATTCACGTCACCGGTGACGGCCCGGCTGGGAGTACCGGGGGACGATGCTAAAATAGTGGTAAGCCATATTTCTAAATTGAAGCGCTGTCGAGGGGGGATCGCGGATAATTGAAGGGGGTTAGTCCCCGTAGAGATAGGGCAGATGCCCTGTTAAGGTAGCAGTCGTGTTCTGGCTTTAGTGGACAAGCCTCAGGAGGTAGGAAGTCTGCGACGTCGCAACTTTTCTTTGGTCTTTCTTAGCTGTCCCTCTTTGCTGTGGGCTGACCCTGATCAGGTCAGCGTGCAGCACTCGCACACTTACATACTACATACATTCTTTCGTCTCTTTCGTTTTCTTTCTGAGCCTCTGTTCTCCTGAGAGCAAGTGCTGCTGGGCCGACCTAATCACGATGACCACTGGGTTGTTTTGGGGAAGGGGTACACTGCAGGGTACCCTCCCTGCGTTTAACTGTGGGGCAACTAGGTTGCCCTTTTGGGGTGAGGGTGTGCCGAGTCTAGGAAGATTCGGCGCGTATTCACCGTTTAACGAAAAAGGAAGCAAAATACTGTACGGTATTTAACGTAGCAGCGGTAGAGATAAACTATCTGTAACTGGTTTTACCATTAGTGCCGCACCCTAGCAGTGGAGATAAGCAATACTGCTGCCGGAATTACCTTTAAGAGCGAGGCTTGATAAGTGCTGGCCTCTAGCGTGAGCCAAGGTTTACGGGTTTAGAAAGCGGAAACGGTATCAAGAAAGTTAATTCTCGCTCCGAACGTCGTCAAAATTAGCTGCGTCTTTTCCTCCGGACAGATGAAGAAATTTTCTTGCACCATTCTACCACCTATGGCAAGCTAGATCTAAATAGAACTGCGGGTTCCCCGATGAAGGCGAGGAACAGCCCCTGCACCTGAACATGTAACACCTAGATTCTCTCTCTCTTCATCTGCCGGAGAAGATGGCGATGGCTAACACAAACACCCTTTCATGAAAGCCAGATGATCACCACTTCACACCCATGGAAAGGAAAAAATAAGGAGAACTCAATCCATATATAAAATTCTTTACACTTGGTGATGTAACTCAAAAGCCAGTGAACCAATTCAATCATTCAACAACATGACTTTGAGTTTTTAAACATTTTAATTGGATCCCCGATTAACGAGACAGAATAGTGCGTGAACTGTGAGGGAAAGCTTTTGTGAATTTTATTAATTTGTTTGTATAATCTGTCAGCTCAGAGGCTGACATGTATCTTTGGCAGCTCACCTTTCAAACGTGCAATTCCTTCTTATTTTCAGTATAAGGGTTTCATTACTGCTATTAATTCATTAAATCAACTGGTAATTTCTCTGTTTCAATTTAGTGTTCATTTTATATATATTAATTTCTCATTTTTAAATTCAGTTTGCATTATATAGGGATAGAAGTTTCTGTGGTAGTTAAGTAGATTCACAAGTTTAATCCTGTACTGGTGCATGTTCATGCAGTGTTAAACATGCTGTTGAGACAGGTTGAATTATGCACTGACTGGCCCATGAACATGTCGGTCTCTGGGCCAAAATTACTTTTTTAAAAGGGTTATAAGGTTCATGACACATTACTATTTGAAAAACTTAACAATATTTCTATATATATAAAAACTATTAATTAGTTATGATAACTGGGGTGTTCACGGTATTCTAAATTTTATTTCTCCCAGTATAAGTGCCCAGTGGGGCAGAATTTTATAATAGTATTAGGCACTTGGCCAAATTTTTGAATTTATTATGTCCTGGGGACTACTGGAGTTGAATATATATAATCTAATACACATGTAATGTGTTATGCACCTATTAAGAATTGTAAACCTAACATGGATTTCCATAAAATAATTAATGATGTACCTCATGGGTGTAAAAAAGGGTGTGGCAAGAGATCTATGTAATAATTGTCCTGTATTGTGGAACATGTAGATGTATTGTATATTCGTGTGTGTATTTTGTGGGGTTCTATATGTATTGTATATTTGGGTGTATTTTTGGGGGAGTTAGATATAGGGCTTTTATAAAAGAAAAGATGAAACATAGGGTTATATATACATTTAATTTTTGATGGCAATTAGTTAATTCTATCTCTATTAATTTTTGATTAACATTTTTTCTAAGAGAGTTAATTTATTTTAATTAACTGTAATAAAGAGTATGTAGATTTGTCTCTATTTAATTTTAATTAATTTTGTGGGAGAATTAATTTATTCTAATTAACTTTATCAAGAAGTCTATAAATTTTATCTCAATTAAGTTTCAATTGATCATTTTAAAGAGAAGATAGAAAATGAATTTTATATTTATTAATAATTTTCAGGAAACATTACTTAAAGAAAATGAATGATTTTAATTTTTAATTCATTTTAAAGAGAAGATAGCAAATAAATTTTATATGTGTTAATAATTTTCTGGTGACATTATTTAAAGAGAATAAATTATTTTATTAACAATTTAAGGGGAAAATAGATTCTGACTGTTATATTTATTGATTTTGTTGTTAATATTCTTTTTTAAGGAGATAGAATAATAAAAGCGATTTTATTGATTGTTAATTTTATGAGTTTTCATTGCAAGTCCCGTCTCACTGGATCCAGCGCATTTTTGGCTTCTCTAGGCTTTGGTCTAGTTCTAATTATCTTGTGGCCCCTCTTTTCAAAAAAAAAAAAAATTTTTCAAAACAAAATATTTTTTTTTCCAGTCTAAGTTAAAGAGGGGTTACAAATGCAGGTATAATTGGAAATTGAGTTATTTGAAAGTTAAATGGTAAAACAGTACCGGAATATGTTAAATTTATTGGAATCAAAATTATCTTATTGCGTGCGGTTCCAGTTAAAACTTCGCAATCAATAGCATTATGATGCATACACTTGATGCGCATTCTTGTTCCATTTACTAATGCTTCCTTTGTATTTAAGTTTCTGATCAGTAAAACGATGCAATTAACTTTCAATATTAACTTATGTGGTAGCAAACCACTAATAGTCAAAGAATTCAAAAACTCTACTGGATAGTTATTGATTTCATTGTCATCATCACAAATTATTTTATCGTAGCTATGATATGTTTTCTGTTCACCTTGTATTCGATTAAGTATATCAGTATTAATAAAAGTACAATCATCATTTTTAGGTGCTAAAATAACTGACTTCAATATGTTATCTGAGAGTATGTTTTCGGAAATATTTCCATACACCTCATTAATAATATTATTTTCATCTCCTATTAATTGTTGAGGTATTTCAATAATATTTTCACCAAGCTGAGGGAATTGTGGAGCTTCATCATTACCAATTTTTTTCAAGAATTCGACAAATTCTATTTCACTTGGTAAGGCTCTCATATTTTGAGTAAACGTTACTTTATGAAAATAAACAAATTTATGCCAACTCGTGACACAATTTTCAATTAACGTTGCACGCGATCCATGTGGGACAACTGGTAAGATTTGCCGAAAATCACCGCACTGAAGTATCGATTTCAATCCAAATGGTTTATGTTTATCATTTTCATCGCATAGATCCTGCAATAACCTATCTATGATTTTCAACACTTGCAGTGGGCACATAGAAATTTCATCAATAATTATCAATGATGATGAATTTATGTAACGTCCATAGCTACTATTTGCGGTAATATTCGCTACAGAATTTTCCAAAATGGGTATAGGCAATTTAAACACATTGTGTAAAGTTCTACCTCCAAATAATAGAGTTGAAGCTATGCCACTGAACGCTGTTTCAATGCAACTAAGATTAAGCGAATTTAATTTGTGAATGATTGCTGTTTGTGTGAATGTTTTTCCACAACCTGCATGAGCGGTTAAACAAAAAACATTTGATCCAGTACCATGGTGCAAAACTTCACGAATCACACGATCAATTAGATTACGCTTTTCAATATTTGCAGTTTCATAATGCTCAGAAAACAGAAACTCTTGTTCTATTGGATCAATAGCATTTGCTTCGTCTGTTCTCTGCGAATACGTGGGAACTGGTAAACCAAGTTTATAACGTATTTTCGTTATACAATCGGGAACCTGGTTAATTGGCTCAGGTCAATTAAACAGGCTGCCATATTCCTAATAAAATCAACAATAACTGAAAATAAACAAATATTATATAGGATCTCAAGAATTAAGGAAAATTGGCAGGGGTTTGTAGACTTATTCACTCATCTTTGTTTGACCATGACATCTCTTTATTATTTACTGATATTAGTATCTTTACTTATGATTATCAACATTTGTGTTTCAATAGTTTACAAAAAGATTTTATGTTTTGTTCAATTACAAGGGCCCTCAAAATATAGATGTACATCTGTTAACTTTTCCACAGATCCGGGACTTGAAAAGGTATATTAATAAAGGTCACATATCATATATTATCATGAAGTGATGCCATTAGAAGAATGGACTTATTTCCCTTTTTAAACAATAAGGCTTTACAGTTTAGAGCTATAACTCTTTTACTAAGAATAAGAATACAATTACTGTCAGTAATTAAAATGTCTTAATGTTGTTAATTTAATTGTCTTTTGTTGGATATAATATTTAGTATTTCATAAGCACGGAAGGCATGCCTCCGTGTCACCTGTGATATCCTCCAGCTCCTCGTTATTCCAGTCCTCGGTCCTCGGTTGCAGCATGTTTGATGTAGGTCAGGTATCTCTCGTTATCGTCGTATCCGGGGACGGTGTAGTCCTGAAGTCTTTTAGATCATTGTGGGTCCTGTTTCTCTGCTCTTGGCTAACTGGTAGTAATAGCTCGTTGATTTGAATGAATAACACAAAAGTTTCATTCACCTGTATCAACTTCACATGTTGTTTATTTGTTGCACTTCACTTTATGGTCTTACCACAGTTTTAATTACATAAGTTTTATATTTTAAGATTTTTGTAGAGATGTCATAGGCGCTCAATTTTCATTATTCTTTCTTACTCGTTTACAACATATTTATATGATTCGCGGTTCAACTATATTAACGCAACACATTGTTTAATAGTATAAAGAATGCCTCTGTGTCTTAACTGACGGATTAATCACTTTAGGGAACAAACTATTTTTAATGCTCCACATTACTGCTGTGCGCACCTTACGGGTTGACCGCTCCATTTCAAGTGGGCAGCGTTTAGGGGCAGAATTGTAACCTCGCGTAGTTTACTCTTCATCATAAAAGTAGTTCCAAATTTATTTGATATTTACGGTATTAAGGTTTGACATTATAATTATCCAAAGCTACGCTTTACTTCAGAATTAATTATAGTATACTACTATGTAGTTGTTTTATTATTTATTTAATTTTAAATTTACGAAAATTTTTAGTTTAGTTTATGGGCCGGTATGCAAGTTGATTCCGGTATTCGCATGTCGATGCATGGTAAATTATTAAAGGGTTTCTTTACTTTTACACTCGCATTCCTTTTGTCTATATAATCTCTTTATTAAACATTACTTTTAAGTTAATTAAGGAATTTAAAATTAGTTTAAATGTGCGATTACAAATTGTAATTTCTCTCCTTTTACATTTCCTATTTTAAAATCGTCACATACTCCCCCGCTTAAATAAGACACCGGGTGGGCAAACAGATATGTTTTCTATGGGTTATTATGTCAGTAAAGTACTGGGAGTATGCTTGGCATTACTGTGTGAAACTTTCTTAGTACTCGTTTTCTTTCTTTCGTGAAGTTTCCTTTCTCTCGTTTCAATAACTGCTAACTTAATCTTATTTATTACTCCTAATTTTCGTAACTTCACAATATCGTGGCCCGACTGATTTCATTAGCATACTCTAACTCAAGTAGTTAGTTTTCTGCTCTTTCATTACCCTTTTCCAGTGCGGAGCCGTTGTGACTTTGTTACGTACTTCTCTCTATACCTCTTAATTATACTATTGTAATCTAAAGTTGATCCCATACTCAACCTTAGATTATTTCTAATTCTAATATCTTATACTACTGCGACAAGCGGAATTTCACGAATAGGAACCTTTATTTTATTTTCAACAATCAGCTGTTACAATGCAAGAGGGGTCAAACACTTTACACAAGGTGCATTGTATTACACACGGGGTGGTTTACTATTGTTTACCTAGGCAGCAGGTCATAACAATGGGGGTGGCTTACTACAATACTAAACACGATTATTTGCTGCACGAACGAGTTTGTCGTATACTGACAAGCTTGGGAATTATTTTTGAACAGGCCACGACCGGGTGTTTACGCTATTTAAATATGCTTTTATTATTATTTTGCTTTTATTTATACTACTACTACACCTTAGTTTAATTTAAGATACTATTCAGCTTTTTATTTAAATGACTTATTATTTAGTTTTTTATTTGGTCGGATTTAAGAAATGGTTTTTTATTTGTTTAGAACTCGTTCATTTACTTAGTGAGGCATCATTCCATCAAATTAATTAGTACACTTGTTTTATTTAACTCGATTTAATTTTACTTTGTTTAAATGTTGTTGTTACCGGGCAAGGGGTCGAACACGTAGTATAACAATAGAGGAGGTGGGGTATTGTCTTACTCAAGCGGCAGAGGGTGGCAAGGACAGTTCGGTACAGGCGAGAACAGGAAATTTACCGGTCTGAGATTGTGGTCAAACCGACACGTTGGTGACTGAAATTTCTGACAGGTACAGACATGGGCTTATTACATTTAAATAATATTTTATATTATATTTAAATATCCTCAACCTATATATCATTGTTATTATATTATATTATTACGCCGCATAATGATTATAAAACACTCTATACTAATTTTGATTTTACTTACTTCAGTTCTTTCCTTTGCGTATTTTAAATTAACATGGTAGTTAACCTGACAAAGTGAATAATTCTACAAAATATTAACTAACAAACGCAGAGTAACGTATTTTTTACTTTTGCTATTGTTATTTGCACATTACAACAAACAAAGCAGAAACCAACAGTGGCGCATTTTATATGTGCCACGACGTACACAATTATCTTATAAGAAAGCAGAGTGGCGCATTTTATAACGTATTTTCGTTATAACATCGGGAACCTGGTTAATTGGCTCAGGTCAATTAAACAGGCTGCCATATTTTTAATAAAATCAACAATAACTGAAAATAAACAAATATTATATAGGATCTCGAGAATTAAGGAAAATTGGCAGGGGTTTGTAGACTTATTCACTCATCTTTGTTTGACCATGACATCTCTTTATTATTTACTGATATTAGTATCTTTACTTATGGTTATCAACATTTGTGTTTCAATAGTTTACAAAATGATTTTATGTTTTGTTCAATTACAAGGGCCTTCAAAATATAGATGTACATCTGTTTAACTTTTCCACGGATCCGGGACTTGAAAAGGTATATTAATAATGGTCACATATCATATATTATCATGAGGTGGTACCATTAGAAGAATAGACTTATTTCCATTTTTAAACAATAAGGCTTTACAGTTTAGAGCTATAACTCTTTTACTAAGAATAAGAATACAATTACTGTCAGTAATTAAAATGTCTTAATGTTGTTAATTTAATTGTCTTTTGTTGGATATAATATTTAGTATTTCATAAGCACGGAAGGCATGCCTCCGTGTCACCTGTCACAAGGCATGCAATACCTGCATTGTAAATGCATTAATCCACAATCAAAAGTATTAAAATTTCTTGGAATGACATTCAGTGCGCATTTAAATGTATCCCTCAAAATAATTTCATCATTTTGTACACTATTTACACTATTTAAATTTGCATTTGGTCTATTATCATTTTGACTTTCACGCGACTATATATTCCTTCTTCTTTGTCTCTCACTCCGACCCGTCAATGTTATACTATTTACACTATTTAAATTTGCATTTGGTCTATTATCATTTTGACTTTCACGCGAATATATATTCCTTCTTCTTTGTCTCTCACTCCGACCCGTCAATGTTCTATGTCGAGGCATAATGGAAGTAGGTGCAAATATCTGAATGTAAAAAAAACCTGTAATGAAATTACTGAAACTAAGATTAGACAGGGTTTAATTTAAAAATAATAAAATGTACTCACTTTTTTGAAACCACCAATAATAATTAGGCTAGAGTATGTCAATTCAAATTGCTGCTACAAAATTTTCCTTTTGCAACAGGTGTATATTAAGCAAGCTGTATTTCACTTTCAACTGCACATTAATATATAAAACACAGATATCTAATATACAAAATATAAAATAAACGCTTTTTTGCCTTGACCTACACTCCACACACTATTGAAAAAGGAACATTTGAAATCACACAAAATTCACAGCTCATTCAGTCAATCTGTCAGTAATTATTTGTTGGCAACATTTTAAAATTCTTTGGCGACAATCTCTACTCTGTGCGACTGTTTGACCACAGACTATTATGTGTTTGACATTGGCAGTATGAACGTACACTAAAATGAAAAAATTATAATTTTATTACCTGGCAACAAAATTATTTTATTTTTAACAATTACCATTGTTTGAAAAAGTTTAAATGAATTTTCAAGTGCAAATAAATGTTTTATTTTATTTAATTTAATGTATTTGTAACACATATTATATATAAATTTTAGCTTTCTGCACTCCTTCTCCATATAAACTTTAGCTATGCCAAATCTCACACTCCTCCGTGCGCGCAATATGCTTAAAAAGGGGTACAAAGTTCTCTCTTCACGTATTAATATATAGATGATGTAAAGACTACTACATTGCTAAGATTAATTATGTAAATTATTTGTTATTAATACAACATTATGAAAGTGAAAAAAAAATAAGTTTTGCACACATATCAAATTATTAAAAACAAAATATGTGATATACGAAACTGTGAACTATGAATCAATACTTTCTTCATGAATACAGTGATTCATAAATATAAAAAAATACCTAAGGAACCGTATTTCATGCAACATATTTAATGTACTTTCATAGTGTGTACAACAAGATTTGTAACTTTCATAACACTACAAAAAGTAACACTATTTTTGCCTGCACACTTTGTTGTTCGTTATCCATCCCTTCTTAGATTAACTTAACTTACCTGACTGATGATTTTATTGTTAAAGCACGTGAAGAGAAGTCTTTACTAAACTTGAACGTAATCAATCTTCAACTTTGTAATTATTGAGCTGAATATCTCTCCATATTCCAATGTCATTGCATTTAACTTCAGATACGGGTTTCATGCTTTCGCTTACACATCACTCACACTTAAACATCACCGACAAACTGGCTGCAATGGTCATCTAATTTACATTTGTATCATTTATTTAGCTCGTACAAAATAATAGACTGTCTGTGCCAGGGTGACTACTAATTAATGCGTTAGTTTAGATGTCCGTTTAAAACTGTACTAAATTAATTTGAATCGTGGAGTAATTTGATGTATCCTTCAGAGAATCCAATATTCTGATTAATTCAGCACTGGAATTTTCACGGTCCATAAGTATTTATGTTTAGTTAATTATAATATTGTAACACAAATTTTATTACGCTATAGTTATGTATTGTAATAAAATTGTAAATTGTATCAGTGTATCAGATTCGCGGGGTTCTGCCTAAAATATAAAACATTCAGTTACACTGAGAATAACGAAGAAGGAGTGAAGTCGCTGCCATTGCTTTGATAGCTAATCCAGATCACCCAGCAAAATGTACGCACAGAATTAATGCCAGTTTGCCTACATTAGTATATAGAAAACCTATGCGCAAAAAACCACGAAAAGAATTTTACAACCGGTAACACACAGCGTGTAATAATGTAATTTATTTTAATTTGAGAAACAAGTGTAGTGTCTTTCGAAATTATCACCTTAGGAAATCTATTTCGTGTTATTTTTACGAAACAATTGTTATTTGTATGAAACAATTGTTTTTGAAATTTAGAAATATAACCTAATCAATCATAAAACGTTATGTTTTGTACATAATCTGAAACATTTTTTAACCTCTTACAGCACAGTAACCATGCATATTATTAAAGTTTCATAAAGTACTGCACACAAGCTGTATTCGTTACGCAAGCTATTCCTTTACGAAAAGCTGTAATTGAAACATTTTAACATGATAATGTTTTTAGGCTGGGGGTCATTCCACAAAATGCGTGATGCAAAATGTGTAACGTCATCGAAAAATGTAATGCTCCAGGTGATGTTAGTAATAAATAAATTTGGTCACAGTGAAATAAGATGCATATCAGTGTATATTGTTCAGTGTTAGTCGTGATGTCTCCCACTGAACGTGTGCGACGCCTGCGTCAACGACAACGCGAAGACAGGGATCGTGAAGAATTAAATGAATTCTTGATGAATACTCCGTTCTCATAAAATACAACTGAAGATGAGAAAATTGAGAAAACATGGAATTGAGAAAACATTATCATGCTTCGATGTTTCGGTTTCGTCGAAATTCTTCTTTTTTGTTCCAGTTTTATTTGAGGTGTAAAATAGAACAATGACTGAACTGCCACTGAGCAATATATTTTGTTAGCAGAATATGACGACAGGTCATAGTCTCACACAGCAGGCTGTAGACATTTTACTGACCTTGCTGTAAACTAGTATGTTATTATTACATGCTAGTAACAGCTATAGTAGAGACTTTTATAATATTTGTAACATAGGCCTTTGCAACACATTGAGGTATACAGGTTGGTCAGCAGCACTCTAGCTGTAAATGACATTAGTATGTTTATTTATATCGTAAACGCTAGCACGGGCACCGCGTACGTATACACCGTATAATTAGGTAATACAGACTCACAAATCAGTTCGCTGACTTTCTTGTTCACTGGCATCCACATATCAAATAATAAAATAAAATATAAGAATAAAATAAATATAAAATAAAAATAAGAACCTAATTCAAGGTTGGTAGCCAAGTTAGGGAAAGAAAATCAGGTACGACTAACCAATAATGTTTTATCGTGGTTTTAATTTTTCATAATGAGAGGCTCGTTCAAATCTAGTTTACAAAACTCAAACGGGGAATATCCGTTATGTATCCTTCAATAACACTGAATCGTGTACAATAAGTTATAATCATATAGTTTATATACTTTCTTTAACGCTATGAACACTTAAAGCTCAGGGTTTCTAGCATTATCACGATATACTACTACGTTCCCATGTCTCAATGGACTACTCAACTATGTTTCACATAGTATGCTATGTGTTGACTAAATGTGATTGCATGTAACAATATAAACCTGAAATTTACAAATTACATACTCTGGTTTTCATATTCTAATTGTTGTTCTGTTTGTCTAATTTCGTGGTTGTCCACATGATGCCAATATTTCAAATGGCCCTAGTCAATCAGTGCTTTCTGTATATAAAGATCAAAACGTTGCAAAGTAAACGGTTAAGAATTTTGGGCAAAGTTATTTCTTCTTGTCTATGTTTCGCTGTCAGACTGCTTCAATCTCTGTGTTGATTTACCTAAATATATAGCATATTCGAAATGAAATAAATGGTTGTGTAGAAATTTGTGGAACAAGAAGTAAAACTTGTCGTTTCGTATTCTATAAACCGTTTGTTATATAATTATAAATAAGCTTATCAATAAGTACCCAATTTTAATTAAATTAGATATCAGATATATTAAATAGGTTATGAATTCCATTTTATTAAATTGGCAAGTTCTATACAAAATGGTATTCTACAGAATTTCGCAAGCATGATGTCTGGAAAAAAAGACTCTCAGCTTACAGGTGAAGAAAGTTATTTATGTTTCAGATAGATAACCATAAAAAACAGTGAGAATGAAGAGACTATGTGCGAAAAGATCGTAGTACTGTCTGGAAAAAATACGCTGAGAGAGAGACAAGATGACAGACTGTCGTTTTGATTTGTGATGTGCAGTTTATATTCCACGCACGGTGAACACTGGTTTCTTATATTCTCTTTTATCCTAATTTTTTGTCTAGACGTATTTATTTTCCTGCAGGTTTCTTTCAACTACATTTCTTAACTACAAGATTAAACCTACATTTTACCGACATTGCTTTATTAACATTGTTCTGGCAAAATGAAGTTTTCTGTTTTTAATATAGCTTTGTAGTTGTACACTAGGTTTCCTAAATTTTATTTAAAGTATCATAATCTTCTCAATGTTCTCAGATGGTATAGGCTCGGAATGCAGTATCAGATTACGCCAAATTCCAATATATATAGAATATGCGGGATTTCAGTTATAATATTACTTTATATTCTTTTTTTCCACGTCATTCGATAAATCTTTTAACAGTTTGAAAAGTAATTAATTTGTAACCAATTTTCCCACAGAAAAATCAACAGTCAAGACCGTATGATTCTCTAAGAATATTTTCGATTCTGCGTTTTCATAGTGTTTCATCAATGTAGACAGACTACAAGATTTTTAATTTCCCACAGCAGATTTTAACATAACCATTCATCTCTATTCTGTACAATGTGATAAAGTGTAAAATACAGAAAAAGGATACATTTTTACCTTACAATGAAGAAAATTGTCTGCATTCTAAATGGTATGTAGGCTACTCTGAATGTACAGCAACATCACAGAATGTACACTTTATGTAATGTTATATTATATATTGAAAATGATTATCGTGTCAGATGTACAACTTGTCAGGTCCGAATCGTAAGAAGACTTTTAACGATTTGGTGGGGTCGAAAGTAGCACGCTTGGAGAACTAAATCACATACACTCTAACTAAACTCACAGTTTTTTTCCCTACTAAATAATACTGGTTTACTGCGCAATTAAATACGACAAATTTCGTTCCACAAAGGTACATAAATAGCTCAAAATGGGTAGAAACGACACAACAGTTCATCATGCTTCAACAGATTGAAGCCTACGTGTCTTCCATGATAATCTCTACGAGATTTCACCAAATTTCACTTTAGAAGTGACACTTTAATAGCAAGGTGTAGACGTTTTAAAGCAGCCTACATACCAGAGAGACATCTTGTTTAAAAGACCTTGTACATAACAAAGAGAAAACGTATACGTACATTGCAAAGTGCCTGTATTTTTGTCTTGTACGGTGTCTATGAGAAGGTTATAGTCTCAGAAAGTACATTTAATCTGAGTCGGATATTTTATTTCTTTGACACGTGCGAACAGTTTAAAAATATTAAGCATGTAGTAAATTTTCCCTAAGCTTACAAGTTTAGAGATTAAGATGCTAATGTAAATAAAATATAATGTTTCATTAAATTACTAAATCAATAATTATAATAATAATAGTAACAGAAATTTGAGACTTCGTGTCCTTTTTTATTAATGGTGATTTATGTATTCAAACAAATACAAATTATGCACAATATTTAAGCGTAATAAATACTACTACTACTACTACTACTACTACTACTACTACTACTACTACTACTACTACTACTTATTACTAATTCCTGTCGCTCTCTGCAGGACTCTGAGCTCTCCAAAGGACTTCCCATCATTTTCTGCTTTCATCTCGACAGTTTTCCTCCACCAGATTCTTGGTCTTCCTCGTCTTCTTCTATCCTAAGAGTTCCAAAAGAGGGCTTGTCGCTCAATTCCATTTTGGTTCTTCCGCAAGGTATGCCCAATCCACTTCCATTTTCTGCTTTTGATCTGGGTGGCAATGGGTTCCTCGTTTGTCCTCCTCCAGAGATCTTTGAAACAATGTTTGGCTAGACAATTTGAAGTGTTTTCCTCAGTCACCTAGTGATGAAGATCTGCAGACACTTGGTAATTTCCATTGTGACTTTTCAAGTCTCGCTCCCATACAAGAAAAAAGCTTTGACGTTGGTCTTGAAGATGCGTAGCTTTGTTGCACTTGATATTTATCTTGATTTCCAAACTGGGTAGAGTTGTATAAAGGCCGCATTGTAATAAATACTACTGCTAACACATTTTGTTTAATTATTAGGCTTTTAATTATTTCCGAATGCATTAAGAAACCTCTGAAGGTACATATCTACTCTGTGACGCATGCGTTAGGGTAATATATAACAATAATAATTTAACAAAATATTCTTACAGGAATATTTATTATTTGAAAACATATTTATTATATAGAAATCCTACAAAAAATAGTGAAGAGTTGCTTAAAATTTAAGGATTACATACGTTCTCATAATAAGTGGTTCAAACTTTGTTTTTGAAGACTTAAATTGAAGACTTATATGTCGCTGTAATAAATACGATAGTGTTTCTGTTTCTGAAAATAAATTACTTTTTAAGCACTTTTAATTATTATTGGGTAATTAGACATCTTAGTATTCAATGTTTTATAATCAGATAAAGACAGAAGAAAACGTTGCTACGTTTGCAAATAACTGTTCGCACAGCTGACTGTTCTGCTCCAGCTGCTAAATAAATGGAGAGTTTGGAGAGTTACCTCAGCAGAGTATTACGTCTGTGCTTAATCGGAGTTAAACTCTAATTAACAAGAGTGTGTCTTGAACAATTCTAATTTTCTCTATCCCTCTAACGTTTTTCACATTATAGATTGGCTTAATTACTGATGTACTTTGGTTGTGGCTATAATCTTTTAATTACTCAAACTTCTGTTTACGTTATTGTCCAATTTTTCCCAGTGATATCGTAGACACATGTACTTGTGTGTTTATACATTGCCGATTTATTGGTAATACATAAGACAATTTAATGTAATCCTGTAGGAAATGAATAATTTTTAAAAGGCTTTGTGCAATATTCGTTTCTTTTAAGTATGTTAAAAAATCGCATAAAAATGTTAAATTTGTAACAGTTATCGGACAAGTCGTACGCTGTATGATCAAGCTTCTGCTACTATCCGTTTTGTATGTTCTGCCCACTACTAGCTGCTTCTATGGGTCCTCTTCTGCCAGTATCCGTCCCTCATTTGTAGTTTACCGCGTGTCCTTAGAGTCACGAGAAATCTGACTATTCTGAGGCCAGATATTCTCGTCACTCGAGGATTTTAAGAGCTCGTGTAAGAGGCTATTTACTCCGCCACTTAACGCAATCTTATTGGTGATTCACAGTTTGCAAATACATTGAATTCATTGAGGTTGGTCAGTTCTGCAAAAAAATTCTTTGCAAGTGATAGTATTAAATAGGGGAGACCCGGGAGGGTTGGCGCAGTATTCACAATCATTTTTCCTGTGGTATTCGAAAGCTTTAATAATTAAATTTTATGATAAAGACACACTTTGTGTTTTGGCTATTATTATGTATTTAAACTTATCGTAATTAATTTTTCAACGTACACATTTTTTAAAAACCGAATACCACTACGTCAAAATATCCCAACTAATGTGTAGGTTGTCTTTGTACCTGGTATAGATTGGCTCATTACTATACGTATATGGTCTATTAACTATACGTATATGGGAAAACAATAACACATACACATTTTTAGAACATAAATGTATTTTTATTAATAACATATACAACCTATTAAAAAGTATCAACATGGGTTGTTATTAATTTTGGTCCTATAAAGTCTGAAGTCTTTAATAAAACCAAGATATACCTAACAAAACATAAATAAGAAATCTAAATTAAAATTTAAAATAAGTCATTGCATTAGGGATACAAATTTTTAACTTAAACAAAAGTAAATCAACACTTTAAACCAAATACATTCAGTCCATGTCATCACATGAATCACAATTATGACTCTTGAAACAAATGTCTGGCTCTCCTGCACGTTTTTCGTAGGCCGGAAATTTCTGAGAACGAGTAAAAAATTTGATGCAAGAGCATTGAAAACATGGAATCTGATTATCATCAAAATAAGGTGATCGTTGAAAACACTACGGAAAAATTAATTATAAATAAAGGAGACGATTTAATTAGTTCAGAGAGTGAATATGATGAGGACAGCAATGGTCCTGATTGTATGTTAGCTGGGGAAGAAATAGCTGTCAGTGAATAATTCTTGTATGAAAATATATGTAATGTGTAATGGAAAACGTTTGTTTTTTGTTAAGTCGTAAGGGCACGAGGCTAGTACTGACTGACGAAGGTGTGAACTGTTAATCCCGAATCAATATAAAGTATAGATTTTTTGCTAAACTTTTCCAGCTAGAAGTTTTTACTGGCCAAAAATAAAAGAATTATTAATTATTACTTTTTGTATGTTTGGTTTTTGTACAATTAAAAACATTTTCCTGTTGTAATAGAAATTTAATAATAAAAAATATGAAATTTATTCGAATTAGCTTAATATTTATATTATATTATTTCCTGAACTTACTTCTTTTAAACAACATACATTAGATGTCTATTATTAGTGAAACTACATGAAAAGTGAAAGAGTGTAACAACAGTAAAATAGTGAGTTTCCTATGGACGCGATACACGACAAAATCTGGCAACAATGCTCCTGAATTCCAATCCCAGTTCAGTTTAAATCAAACTATAAATGTGAACTGTGAGAACCAAATAATATTTGGTTACTTAATCACATAAATGTTTCTCTCTTAAAATCTTTTTAAAGAAATAACAAATAAGGAATCTTAATAAATAATGACGATTCTGAATATCAAACTGAATATGTGCGGTACTGGCTTTTAAAAGTACAGTATTGTCGGAATTCATTTGATATATACGACATATTGCAAAGTTATTATAGACGAGAGTCGTTGTTATTACTGTCGTTTCCATTTCTGTGATTCAGTGAAGCATTTGTGAGTTTAACGACGCACATACGTATATGAAGGGAAAGTTACGCGTATTACAAGGTACAGAACTCAAAATGGCTCGATCGACTGTTTTTCTTGACATCCGTTTAGTACAGGTCCATTTCTTGACATACGCACCCTTCTTACAAAAATATCAATTCATAGAGTTCTTCAGACGACAATGATTTCTGCAGTGAGTCTAAAGAGAAACTGAACTATAGCTGATTATGAGGTATGGCTTGCTTTTCCTGAGGTGGACAAGGAAAGGGGTAGTTTACTCTTTCAATTTGTCGGACTTATAAAACATATGTAAGGTAATGGAATTTAAACGTTTGATTCAGTTGACTTACTTTATTTGAATACTTACTTACTTCACTTTAGTGTAAATTATTGGACAGTTAATTAGAAACATGCTTGGAAATATATAATTTCGTAAATATGGTAAACGAAAAAAATTGTAAACGTTTATTTAAAAGAAAAAAAAATAATTTTTTTACAGTAATACACGCCCTTCAGGGACATATCAAATTTAATTCAACAGCACTGTTCCTACATATAAAGTGTTTAATTATTTGAAAATAAGTATATGATAGATATATGCATTTTGGATTTAAAAATCACTACTTTAAGGGATGGCACCGAAAGAGTTCTATGAGGCTTCATAGTTAACCGTTAATTCACTTACATTTTTTACATTGTACTCGGTTCGAACATGCTTATGACTTATAAATATTTGGCAACTCTGACCAGTATACTTGTTTACAATATGAACATTACATTTAGCACAATGGAAAAATTGTATTTTGCGTTCTCTAGTGTACACTGTGTTTGCTGCTATTTATGTGGTTACAAAGCTTTGCTGGAAATATGCGAGTTCGTCCAATGACGCTGTGACAAGACTGATGGCTGCTAGCTAAGCCAGGTTTACTTTATCAGTGACGTATATTGTCGTGTAAATAGGGCTGTTATCTTGTTTGAAACTGGGCGTAAATGAGGGTGCTCAGTACCACTATTAGAGCTGAGATGTGGTACGATGTGATACACAGATAATACAATAATATGCGACTGCTAATTTTATTCATAGATGCCGGTGTTGCCCGCACTTGAAACCTCTTCCGCATTTGAACATAAAACATCTCATTAACTCACGTAGGAATATGATTGTTTTAAGTATTAGCGAATTCTGGTTTAGAAGTAATACTGAATTTGTTCTACCGTTTATTTCAATCGCAATTTAACATCATCTTATTGCAAATATAGTTTGTTTACCAAAATTGGAAATTGTGTAACTGCGTAGATTGTGTAAAAACGTATGTTGGTATAAAATAACGAAATTTTAATAAGAGCTCACACATTTTTTACCACATAGCAGTCAGTTTATTACGAGATGTTTGATTTTATAATAATGAAACAATAATTGTCGCTCATCAGTTGTTCGTTATTTTCTTGTTCACGAGAAATAAGAAAAATTCATTAGAAACGAAAGCGTTATTGGATCGTATTGCGTGTCGTGAGATCTGTCACCTGAAATCTCGTTCTAAGGCTGACTTCTACTGTGTTTAAATTTCCAAGAAGAACGAAAGGGACCCAAACTTTTAGATTTAATTCATGAGTAAGCCCAAGGGAATTAAAGAGTTTAAGAGCTCTTACTTCGTTTGCCAAGGTTTCTGGCCGCAACAATTTACTTTTATTTCTACTTCCGTTTAAATGTAAATAAAAAGTTATCGCTAATGGTACAGAACTTAATTATTTTAATTTACCTTATACAAAATTACTCGTAAATTATATTAAGAGTTACCTCCTCGTAAAAATATTCATAAGTTTTATTATATATTATAACGTTGCAGAAATCAGACCCAATAGGGGATCCACAAATATTAGATAAATGATAAGGGTAACATAATTTAATGAATAATAATGAAAAAAATATATAAAATGGAATTAAGAAAGAAAAAAGGAGACTTGTAAACAAGAATAATAAATAAGTGAATAGACTAGACCGACAAACAAATGACTATGACCCCACCCCAGAGATTGGCCAGATAAAGACAATAAAATGAGAAAAGACAAATTAATGAAAAAAAAAGGCACAAACAAATAATAGAATATACACGTGAGATACAATATAAATTGACAACTTGGTAAGACGTTGAGAGTACGACATCGTTTAATTGCAAAAAGAGACGAGTGATAAGAACGGGAACGAGTAATCGTTACAATATACATAATTATTTACAATGTAATTTACATTCCCCGTAGTGACGTTCCTATGGTTTATTAAATTTGAAGAATAGGAAATTTATGTTGCATCTTCAAGCCATTATTTCATGTTATTACTGTACCGTCGCTATTATCCAACAAAGAAAGTATATGTGGAAGCTTCACAGAATGCACATAGAAAAATTTCTTTTATATATCCTACGAAAGACAATTACGTAACGTTTTAAATAATTCGAGATTGCCTTTCCGCACGTTTCTTCACTATCCACCGCATGAAATCGGCATGTTGCGTTCAAGGTGGGACTTCGACCTAGTTTTCAAATTGTTCAAGCGCCTGTGAGTGCGCAAATTATCTCGGCATGCCGCCCAGAAAATGGAAGACTATTTTAGAATCTCAAAGGGGTGTAAATACAAGCACTCAGTGGCCGGCTCAGTTATTTACAACTGACGATTTTAGAAGAGCGGTTCGAAAGTATTGTGGTCGTTGAGTGATCATTCTGATAATTAGTGCGAACCTGTAATTAGGTGACATTCATTGTAGTTGTTGGACGAATTAGGCCTATTGTATAAGAGTACCTTTGTTGAATTCTAACTTTTGTTTGTGTCTAACTGAAATCTGCAATTGGTGACTACTTTGGTGTCAGGTATTCTGTTTCCACTGGGCAACCAGACGATCGGTGAAACCGTCGTAACAATATTTTAAAACGCTCTGCTTTTCATTTTTTATTCATATTCTATTTTCTGCAGTTTATTTAATTGTAAAAATAATTGTCAGCATAAATATTATAATGTTCTTAAGTGGTGGTATCGGGTGTTATATTCCGCGCACTTATACTTACTCCTGTCTTCTTCTCCGAAGACGTAGTCCTGTAAACACAACTTATGCTAATACGTGTGTGGGCGCCACTTGGATATTTTAGTCCAAGAAATTCTTATTATATTAAATTGACTTTTCGTTAAATTAGTTATAGTAAAAAAATATAAACAGGACAAGTCGAGTTGCAAATAAAATACGTTTAATGATTTTTCTTTTATATAAATTGTCTGAAGAACTAAAAGTAAAAATATGAAAAAATTGCAAAGTTACAGAAATTATTGAAACAATTTTATTAAGTATAGGCTATTAATTAATTTATTGCTCAGTTGAATCGCATGAATTTAATCTTAAAAAAAAACTTTATACTCAGGACGTGACTCCTTGGAACTATCAAGACAAATCAGTGTGATGCTTTACAAAATTTGTGTGAATTGAAAGTGTTTGATATATGTAGTACAATTGTGTGACAAAAATATCAGGTAAGAGAATTTAATTTTGGACAACTCACGTTCCGGTAGGTAGGTTTTTCCTTCACTGGACACTGTTTTTGGAACGACTCCAATCTTGCGCATCTTCGTATTTTCGTTTCTTCAAGCACTTATAATTATTTAAACGTCAAATTACTATTTGAAAACTCCGCACAAAATTTAAAAATCGTACTGCTTCTGTGCTTTGAAATAGTTGGCGGCGATGAACAGCTGACTGCGTTGGGTGACCTTGCTCTGCTGACGTCACAGCGCTAGTTCCACATCAACTCAATATAGGCTTGCGTTCAGCAATTTGTTTGGGATTTTGTCAAAGTCTGTTTATGTCGCTAATACCATCCAAATTTGATTTTTTCTCTATTAAAAATCGGTCCTTGGCAGGGCCGCTGGATATTTGGCTATGTGCGTTCTATTAGAATTTGTGTGCTTTTGCTCTATTCACAATGCACGTTAGCGGTATAGCGATATACTCTTTGCAGGTTAAGTGTGTGTTTCGTCTGGTACGGGGAAATGCCTTGTTTGAGTTTTCGGATTGGATTCCTCTTCTTAAGTTCGCCTTGGATTAGAAGTTCTCTCTTCGAATTCGTGTGTGTAGTGTCTCTGGTGGTTTCAAAGCTGAAAGTGAATCTTGGGTCGATTTTGGTCTCGCTTATGTACTCTTTGTAGGGTGCATTGTTTTAATTTTATTAATGACTTCCGGTGTTTTTTTTAGTAAAATTTTCTTCTGGAATCAACTGATTAAAACGATACCATTCATGACTGGTTTTTAATAAATTAAATCTATGAAATTAACACAAATTACACATCATAACCTTGTAGTATGTATACAAAATTACAGTTTTCTTAATTAAATGTATAATTAAGTCCCTCTGCTCTTACTATAACATTAACAAATGACATAATTAGTTGTACATAACAAAATAAACAAGTATTAATGCACATAATATATAAATAACTTCATTTTTCTGTAGACATAATATAAGGCCTACTTTTCTTGTCACTGCTATTTATTGTATTTTGTCTTTCCTGGTATTATTTCTGAGATTTTTAAGATATTCACTGAGAGTTTGTTACATTGTTTATCTTTGGGAATACCTGGTTTTTCCTAATACATTTTATTTTTATTGTATTTTCAATTAGCATCTCACTGTCTTTGTACAGATGAGCTATTTCATGTGTGTGACAAATTTCACTTTTATACTCAAAAATTCTTTATGAATTAAGCTTGTCTTCAATTGAGCAAGTATTTTTCCATTGTATATGATAGAATTATATCCTTTTTCTATATTCTTTCTAGTATTAATCATTTAATTTGTCAAATATGACTAATTTTGTGACTGTTTTTTGGCTCAACCTAGTATGGTATACAGTATGTAGTTAGTTTTATAACTTGATTGTTAAAGTGTTTTAGGTGGTCATACTTATAGGTATAGTTACTTTATATTGTGGTTCAACTTTAAAATACAAGTTTGTTGCATTTTGATAACTTTAAAGTCATAAATGCTACAATTTTACATGTTCACTACATGTTTTCAGTTTAGCACTGTTTTTGGTTGTTTTCATTGATTTCTAATCAATTTACAGTTTTCTCTATTTGAAGTAGGCTATTTTGTTTGTCTTTGTCTAATTGACATTTACATCTAGTTTTTTTCTTAATTTTATAACAATTAATTTTTACATACATCTGAGTGATTGGTCTCAAATCTAAAACTTTGATTTTCTGTTACAAGTTTACATTTTTTTTATTTCAATTTATATCCTCTTTAATGATGGATTTATATCTTTTGATATATCTATTTTATATGTATTATAATGTATTGGTCTAGATCCTATCTATTATTTCACAATAAATTGGTTTTCGTGCTCTATTCTGAGTTACATTTCTAACATGTCATGACCTCATTTTTGTCATTTCTAAGATTATTTGTTTCTCTTATTTTACAATATTAGCTTCATTCTATTCTTCAATTAAACAAAATATGTGGTTCGAGTCTTGGTCAAAGTCTTCGTCGTTTTTACATATTATTGATATTAACTATTGAACAATATATCTAAATTTTCTTGATTACTTGTGTTCGATTCTGTTCATTTCACCTTCCTCTTATGATAATTTACTTTTGGAATTATTTTCTTTAGAAACGTTTTGTGACGTTACATATGCCTCCTCGTTAAAATTGATAATTGGGGAAAACATTTCTTCAGTTTTTATGAAATCATCATTTTTATATAAACCTTTTATTAGCTGATCATGTTTGCTATATTCTCACATCATTTTTATTTCATTCTTTTATATTATAATTAGATTCCTGAAGTCCTTTAATATATTAATCCACCTGATTATCCATGTCTCAATCCTTACCATAACTCCTGTTCCTTTCCTTTACCTTGTTGTTAATTATTTAATCTTTGATACATTATACCTCCCTAACAATTCCTTAACTTTTATAGCGGGTTCGGAGTCAGAGGGGCCCCATTGGCAATCCATTCTCCGCCGTTCCCTAACTATAACCACTGAAATCAGAGGAAACACATCTCTGTCCAGAAAAATATAAGACGTACTTATAAGTTGCACCTTCGCAACAAATAATAATAATAATAATAATGTTCATTTAAAATACAATATTCAAAGATCATAGGCTCCTACACATAAATTCTCTTTCTTAATCTCTTCTGATGATTTCTCAATTATATCAATATACTGTTCTCCGCAGGTAAAATTATCTTTTAAAATCGTTCGATGTCAATAATAGATTAGTTGTTGTTTTCATAGCTATATTTATAAATTCATCATCACCTCCTTATATAACACACTGTTTCCCTTTTATTTTCAATTATCATTTCCTTTTAGTATCAATTATATGACAGTATTTCTCCTCCTTAGTAATATCAATTGTTATTTGATTGTTCAATATTTTATTTAATGAATTCGAATAACATAGTAAATTATGTCATTTCTCCTTTCCTTCTCTCCTCCTATAAGTACGGGTAAGTTGGTAAATTAACGTTGACTTGGCTGCTGGAAATAAATTTATATTTTATATATATTTTTGCCTTTGGTGGAAGGTGTCTTTCTCGTATCTATATTTAATTATTAATATATTATTCCTCCTTTCCTTCTATAAGTACGGGTAAGTTGGTAAATTAACGTTGACTAATATTTTTTATTCATAATACTTTCTTAACGACGCTTGATTATACGTACCCTTTATTTTATTATTGATAGTGTCTGTTACTTCGTATGTATTATTTTCTTTATCTTTCGTAATTATAAAAGGTCCCGTATATAAAAGTAATAATTTTTTAGTTATACCTTGTATGGTACTGGGCAATTCTCTATTCCGGATTAATACCTTTTCTCCTACTTTATACTTAATAGCCTTTGGTTGGGACTGAAAATATTTCTTTCGTTGTTGTTCGGTTTTTTCTAATATTCTATTATAAAATTTGGTTCTTTCAAAGTGATATTCAGGTTCGCTGGGAAAACTAATAATCTCCTTTATTTCCCGGGGTGGGGGTCTTTCGAACATAACTGTGTACGGTGTCTCCTCTATTGTATTATGATAGGATAAATTCAGAAAGTCCTCTGTTGACGCTAGGTATTCGTGCCATCTCTTCTGTTCATCATGACAGTAGGTCCTCTATCATCCTGTTCAGTTCCTCCTTAACTTCATTTTTTAGTGAGTAAGCAATCGGATATGACTTTTTATTGAAATCTACAGGAGTTTTAAATTTTATGGTGCATTGATAATTTTTGACCTTGCCCGGAGCATTTGAAAAGATATGTTGGTAATTATTATACACTGTAATCAATTGTTCGGCCTGTGCTTCGTTAATCTGACCCTTTGTTTCTGTTCTTTTGGAATTCCCTTATTTCTTCCAACTTCTGTAACCATAATTCTGGGTTATCCTCCTGATATAAGGGCATGTTTAGTGGTCGATCGGCGCAATAGTAATGATTTACAATGGCCTGATAATGTGCATTACTTGGACTATTTCCTTGGGTATCAATTAACTTAGTGGTCCAAATTCCCTCTTTCGTCTTTAGCGTTATCACCTTGTTATCTAAGTTTATTATGGGTTTATATGGCCTAAGTATATCACATCCTATCAAAATATTCATTGGTAAATTTTTCGCTACTAATAGTCCTATTGGCAACGTTATACCATTACTGGTCATTTCTAATGACACCTGCTTTTTTATAGACTTATTCTGCCTCCCCGTCGCTCCGACTAGTATAATATTATTTATAGGCAGAGTGGGTATGGGTAGATTACCATTCCGTTTAGTTCTTTCTAACTCCACACTGTCTATTAACGATACGTTCGATCATGTATCAATTAGTAAGGTGGGATCTATTCCATTTATATCTGCCTTAATCTGTACTATTCCATTATTCCCATTATTATTATTGTCAATTATATTATCTTTCTCTTCTAACAATTCCGCCCTAATAACTTTGAGATAATTATTTGTTATTATTGTTACTGTCCCGTCTTTGTCATGTCTATTTCTTAGTCCAGTTACCCCATAATATTGGATCAGTGAAGGGCTGTCCTCAGTTTTCACTGCCGCATCTAGTTTAAATGAGTGTTTGTCTCATTTGCCCGGTCTCCCGGAACGTTGGGTTGCTGACTTGTCTGTGGTTCCTGTCTGACCTCTGGGTTACCACTAATAGGTCTGCTATTTGTTACATTGTTTTGATTACCTGTTTGTGTTTGCTGTGGGTAATACACATACGTTGGTAAATTATGTTGGTACGGTCGTTGACTATTGGCCACCGCATAGTTTACCTGGGGTCTGTACTCCTGATTTCTTCTATCACCTCCCGCTTGATTGCCTCCGTTCTGATAATTATTTCTTTGGTTATAATTATAGGTGTTTCCTCTATAATTAATTGTTGCCCCGATAATTATTCCCTTGATAGCTATTTCTATGATAGTTATTTTCTGGGTAATTATTTCGATTTGGTCCCGGATTATTACGGTTATTCGGGTTCTGCTTATTGTTACTGCGGTTATTTATTGGGATGTTATTGTTATGGTTGTCCGGATTGAACCTACTACCATTTCCGCTTCCATTCCGATTTGGCCCGTTGTTACTACTGTAATAGTCTACCTTACGACTGGGGGGTTGGTAATCTTGGAACTTTCCTCGCAGTTCTCTAATAATTTCGCTAAGTCTGTGATTTTACTGAGCTGCTGGTATAATTGTGCGTCTTTAATACCATAACTATAGTGTCCAGCCAGTTGTCTTACTAAGCATTCTTCTGGGATTGGCGGTATTAATTTACGAGCTAAACATATTTTTCCCAGGAAATATGATGTTGGTGATTGTCCCTTGGATGCGTCGTATTTCCCGTAAAATATATCCATCCTTACCTTGTTTTGTGCCGTTCCCAACCAATATTTTTCCTTGAATTGACGTTTGAACTCATTCAGGTTCGTTATCTCGGGTCGTATTGCTATCCACCAATTATCTCTTGTAGTCCAGAATGTTTCATCTAAGATTTCCCGTATTCTATCCCATCTTGTTTCCCTATTTCTCTGTATGAACTCTTCCATCCTTTCTAAAAATTCCATAGGGTTCCGGCGATAATTTTGGAAATTAATTACCTCCCTATTTTCGCTATGATACGTATGGGTACTCAAGATCGGTGTGTCCCTTAGCTCTTCTAACCTCTCCTGCAGGTTTTTCTCCCTTTGATCAATTTCTTGTATATTATTTTTATTAGTTATTATTTGTTCGTCTAACATATTAGCTATATCTTATGTTCTTTGTATCCTTTCGCTAACGTCTTTCCGGACTTCTACCTCCATTTTGCGTTTTTCTACCTCCTTCAAAATTTCGTCCTGGTTTTGCCTGACTTTATCATCGAGAGTTTGAACACTTTGTTTCGTTTCTTCAGTCCGTTCCTCCATGGTTTTAAAACGGCTATCATTTCCTTCCTGCAAGCTTTCTAATCGTTTTGCCATTGTTTCTACCCTTCTGTCACTGTCGACTTTATTATCGTCGATTTTTTGGTTCACCGTTTCATAATTTGAACTGATTTCCTTTTTCAGAGACTCTATACTTTTTTATTTTCCTCCTGAAATACCTCCAACTTTTTGCCGTTATCATTGATTTTATCAGTTATATATTCCCTTAAAGATTCCATCTTTTTATCTAATTCCTCCTTATCTTCTTGTCTATCTTTCCTCAGGGATTCTATACTTTCTTTTATTTCTGCTTTGTCTTCCTGTCTATTTTTATTATTATCCTCTTTTAGGGATTCTATATTTTTATTAGTAATATTCAAGGATTCTATTAACGTCTCAAATTTTTTATCCGTTTTTTCATTGGACGATTCTATACTGTTATTAGTATTTTTGTTTATTGTTTCTTCCATTCTTTGGAACATCATCATTATTGCATTCATGTCGACGCTCCCTGTTGCTTTTTCCGGTTCGGGTTTCTCTGTTGCATCCCTTTTTTGTGTGGGTTTATCTGTTTGGTCTCCCATTTGTATGGGTTTTTCCCCCGTTTGCATATCTGTTTCCTCTCCCGCTTGCTCCTCTGGTTCATCTCCCGTTTGCATGGGTTTTTCAATTTCTGGTGTAGGCAACTCTATTTCTATCTCCTCAACTTGGATTGCCTCTCCATCTTCCACACTTGATTCGGGTTCTATGTTTTTCTTCCCCTTCTTTCCTTTTGGTGGTGGCATCTTGATTTGTTGATAGTTGCCGGGCTTGTTCCTTTCCTTTCAAACCTCACTAGTTCGGCTGCCAATTTATAATGTTCTTAAGTGGTGGTATCGGGTGTTATATTCCGCGCGCTTATACTTACTCCGGTCTTCTTCTCAGAAGACGTAGTCCTGTAAACACAACTTATGCTAATATGTGTGTGGCGCCACTTGGATATTATAGTTCAAGAAATTCTTATTATATTAAATTGACTTTTCGTTAAATTAGTTATAGTAAAAAAATATAAACAGGACAAGTCGAGTTGCAAATAAAATACGTTTAATGATTTTTCTTTTATATAAATTGTCTGAAGGACTAACAGTAAAAATATGAAAAAATTGCAAAGTTACAGAAATTATTGAAAAAATTTTATTAAGTATCGGCTATTAATTAATTTATTGCTCAGTTGAATCGCATGAATTTAATCTTTGAAAAAAAACTTTATACTCAGGACGTGACTCCTTGGAACTATCAAGACAAATCAGTGTGATGCTTTACAAAATTTGTGTGAATTGAAAGTGTTTGATATACGTAGTACAATTGTGTGACAAAATACCAGGTAAGAGAATTTAATTTTGGACAACTCACGTTCCGGTAGGTAGGTTTTCCTTCACTGGACACTGTTTTTGGAACGACTCCAATCTTGCGCATCTTCGTATTTTCGTTTCTTCAAGCACTTATAATTATTTAAACGTCAAATTACTATTTGAAAACTCCGCACAAAATTTAAAAATCGTACTGCTTCTGTGCTTTGAAATAGTTGGCGGCGATGAACAGCTGACTGCGTTGGGTAACCTTGCTCTGCTGACGTCACAGCGCTAGTTCCACATCAACTCAATATAGGCTTGCGTTCAGTAATTTGTTTGGGATTTTGTCAAAGTCTGTTTATGTCGCTAATACCATCCAAATTTGATTTTTTCTCTATTAAAAATCCGTCCTTGGCAGGGCCGCTGGATATTTGGCTATGTGCGTTCTATTAGAATTTGTGTGCTTTTGCTCTATTCACAATGCACGTTAGCGGTATAGCGATATACTCCTTTGCAGGTTAAGTGTGTGTTTCGTCTGGTACGGGGAAATGCCTTGTTTGAGTTTTCGGATTGGATTCCTCTTCTTAAGTTCGCCTTGGATTAGAAGTTCTCTCTTCGAATTCGTGTGTGTAGTGTCTCTGGTGGTTTCAAAGCAGAAAGTGAATCTTGGGTCGATTTTCGTCTCGCTTATATACTCTTTGTAGGGTGCATTGTTTTAATTTTATTAATGACTTCCATTGTTTTTTAGTAAAATTTTCTTCTGGAACGTTCGAGAATATGCAAATAGAACATGATGGAACAAATTCGACTTCCGTAGAAGCATTAGAACAAAAACTTCTTTTACTTCATACTAAGGGATTTTACTGAAATTATTCTGGTACTTGTCAAACAATTTTACAGAACTACTTACAACCTGTATGTCATTATTATTTTTAGATTATCTGCTTTCAACTGATTAGGACGATACCATTCATGATTGATTTTTAATAAATGAAATCTATGAAATTAACACAAAATACACATCATAACCTTGTAGTATGTATACAAAATTACAGTTTTCTTAATTAATTGTATAATTAAGTTCCTCTGCTCTTACTATAACATTAACAAATGACATAATTAGTTGTACATAACAAAATAAACAAATATTAATGAACATAATATATAAATAACTTTATTTTTTGTAGACACAATATAAGGCCTACTTTTCTTGTCACTGCTATTTATTGTATTTTGTCTTTCCTGGTATTATTTCTGTGATTTTTAGGATATTCACTGAGAGTTTGTTACATTGTTTATCTTTGGAAATACCTGGTTTTTCCTAATACATTTTATTCTTATTGTATTCTCAATTAGCATCTCACTGTCGTTGTACAGATGAGCTATTTCATGTGTGTGACAAATTTCACTTTTATACTCAAAAATTCTTTATGAATTAAGCTTGTCTTCAATTGAGCAAGTATTTTTCCATTGTATATGATAGAATTATATCATTTTTCTATATTCTTTCTAGTATTAATCATTTAATTTGTCAAATATGACTAATTTTGTGACTGTTTTTTGGCTCAACCTAGTATGGTATACAGTATGTAGTTAGTTTTATAACTTGATTGTTAAAGTGTTTTAGGTGGTCACACGTATAGGTATAGTTACTTTATATTGTGGTTCAACTTTAAAATACAAGTTTGTTGCATTTTGATAACTTTAAAGTCATAAATTCTACAATTTTACATGTTCACTACATGTTTTCATTTTAGCACTGTTTTTGGTTGTTTTCATTGATTTCTAATCAATTTACAGATTTCTCTATTTGAAGTAGGCTATTTTGTTTGTCTTTGTCTAATTGACATTTACATCTAGTTTTTTTCTTAATTTTATAACAATTAATTTTTACATACATCTGAGTGGTTGGTCTCAACTCTAAAACTTTGATTTTCTGTTACAAGTTTACATTTTTTTTTATTTCAATTTATATCCTCTTTAATGATGGATTTAAATCATTTGATATATCTATTTTATATATATTGTAATGTATTGGTCTAGATCTTATCTATTATTTCACAATAAATTGGTTTTCGTGCTCTATTCTGAGTTACATTTCTAACATGTCATGACCTCATTTTGATCATTTCTAAGATTATTTGTTTCTCTTATTTTACAATATTAGCTTTATTCTATTCTTCACTTAAACAATATATTGGGTTCGAGTCTTGGTCAAAGTCTTCGTCGTTTTTTCATATTATTGATATTAACTATTGAACAATATTAATAAATTTTCTTGATTACTTGGGTTCGATTCTGTTCATTTCACCTTCCTCTTATGATAATTTACTTTTGGAATTATTTTCTGACGTTTTGTGACGTTACAATATCTATGTAGTATGTTCAAGTATTAAATTTGTTAGCATTCGCAGAATGCAAGAATGAGCTGGTCTCTGTACGTCAATTGATTCGATCCAGTCTCTAGGCCTTTTCTCTTTCATTTTTTACACACATTGACACTTCAGGCATACTAATAATGTAAGAGTAAAACTTTAGTTACTCCATTAAATAGCCTAATGTTAATACACATTCGTATACATTTCTTCTTCTTCTTCTTCTACTTTTATGTAAACCCAGGATCTGCTTCCACTAAAACGTCACGCCATCGTCTTTTAGGACGCCCTCTACTGCTCTTCCCAACGGGTATACTCTTCATAACTATTTTTACCAATCACTCCTCGGCCATTCTCCCTTTCTCTTACCGAATCACTTACTTTCTGGACGCCGAATTTTCCCTTATTACATCATTTCTCTCCCTGGTGAGGAGTGTCAGGCTCAGTATCTTTCTTATGATCTTCATCTTGGTCGCTTCTAATCTCCATAATGTTCTACTGTGTCAGATCTCGTTTCATAGTCGTGAATCAATATTGCGCGCACCAATTTTTTTTTCGTATCGCCCATCTAAGGACCACATCCCAATTTCAATTCTTTACTCTTTGTTCTTTCATTTTCTTCCAATATTCTTTCATCTTCTCACTGTGTCTCTTCTTCCTGCCTTCAGTCTACTTTGAACATACGTTTTTCTCTCTCCTACCTTGGACTCCCTCCATGTTTAACACTTTTGCCCGGAAAACCTCTCCTTCAATTGCTTCTTCTACATGTATATTATTTTTTTCTAAATCCTTTTGGACTTCTTTAATCCAACTTGATGTTGACTTCTTCCCCACAGATACTTGAGGATTGGCTTTGTCAACCTATTGTCGTCCATTCTATATAAATGTCCAAAAAATAATAGTCTTCTTTTTCTCATTGTTTCTGTTATATTTTCTATACTTTGATATATTTCAACAATACTTCTTAATTTCCAACCTTCTGAAGTTTTTTGTAGGCCTAATATTTTCCTAATAATTCGTCTTTCCAATATTTCTAGTTTGTCTAAATTATAATTCAGGGCTAGACATTCACTTGCATATAGGCATTCTGGCTTCACTAATGTACTGTAATGCCTTATTTTCGCATTTTTAGATACGCACTTTTTATTGTAAATGTTTTTAGTTATACCATATGCCCTTTCCATCTTATGAAGCCTTTCTTCTATAGCAGATTTTCCCAAGCAATTATCTTGAATAATCTCTCCTAGATACTTAAAATTTTTGAACCCTCTCTATTCGACCAATATCTGTTACCAGGAATTTTGGCGCGTTTCTAATGTTTGTGAGAAATTTGTTTTCTTTTCTGGAGAAATTCTTAAGCCTGTTCTACTGACTATGTCCTCTAAAAAATTAACTTGTGTTACTGCAGATGTCAGATGGTCAGAAATTATAGCAAAGTCATCTGCGAATGCCAAACAGTTTATTTCAATAGGTTTGTTCCTTCTTCCCAACATGATTGGTGATATTTTGCATTCCTTTAATTTTTCATTCCATGAATTTTACTTTTGAGACTGTGTCCGTAAGGGTTTCACGGATTCGATTTGCCAATTTAGATTTAACACCAAATTCTCGGATTATCTTATCTATAGTTTTTCTATCAACAGAATCAAAGGCCTTTTTGAAATCAACATACGTTACTACGATCTCCTTTGAATTCAGTAGCCTGTGACGGATTATTGACTTCAGAGTGAATATTTGTTCTCGACAGGATCTGCCCTTGCTAAAGCCACCCTGATATTCACCCAAATCGCTACCCAATATTTTTTCTACTCTCTTCAGTAGAATCTTTGAAAATATTTTATATGCAACTGGAAGTAAAGATATTCCTGTGTAGTTATTAACCTCTTGCTTATCACCCTTCTTATGCACCGGATGTATTAAGGCCACCTTCCATTCTTCTTCCAAATTTCTTCAAAAAGTTGTATTATATTATATTTTTATTATATTGCTTTTTTGGTAAAGTGATACTTCAGAGATCATTTGCCAGTTCAGGATGAACACCTTAAGGAGGGAGAAATGCTACGCTGAAGACTTCGTGCTTCGTGACTGTTTGCATGGATTGTTTGAGTAGCAGCCTTACGCAAAGCTTTATGTATTTCGAAACGTGAAGTCGAGGCTTTAGTAGATTATTCTGATGGCATTCAGGTTAGGTAAGATGAACGTTTTATCACATACTACTCTACACATACTTCAGAAGAGAATTAGTTTTAATTTGCGATTTGGTGTGCGTTCTCGGAGTTCTTGTGTCGTTGTTGTTGACACGTATTATTTAGTGCGACACTGTATAATAAATCACATTTTTGTATGTTAGAAAATCGTAAAATTGAAGAATTGTTGTAAATTTAAACTGTCATTATTGTTGTAACTAGAGATTTCATCTGATATCAACTATTCTATTTCCACTATTACAATTCGACGATCCATTCAGCCATCGTTAACTATATGGAAAATAACTCGATTAGTAGGTATAAAGCTGAGCTCTGCAACTGACGTCGTGATTGTGTAACTCAGTTAAGCGTATTTAATCACTAGTTTCTACACGAGTGCAGCAGTTTTAATTGGGGTCTGGCAGATAAATGCGTGAGCTCGTGTCCGCTGCGGGACTGAGTGTGTTTAATTTGTATAGCATATATACATCTTATCCCGGATCAAACAGACTCGACTGTTAACAAGCTCAGCAGCTGTGAATGAAGCTTGAAATGAATGGCACTTTTCCTGTCGGTAAACGTTGCCATCAAATGAATTGCCACAAGGTAAATTATAAGTGTACAACATAGGCTAAGTAAAATCATTCAGTACGCTGAAACCTTTGACTGCGAACACTAAATTTTTCCCTATGTTTTGTACACTATAGAACAATGTCATTTTGTTACTCACAATTATTACTTAAATTGAAAAAGGAAGGTTAATATATTTTGACTGGCTAAAAGAAGTCGCTTTTAATAACGCTCCACTTCTATTATAAAATATGGTTTTCTATCAATATGAAAAAAAAAGTTTATACAGTATAACTGTTACTTCATGAAAATACTCTGTATCAGTTAATCTGTACAAAACACGTTTTTCGTCTATTGCATATTTTTATTAATAACATATTAGAAACACTTTAGATATATTTTAGAGACATTATTTAGAGACATTCAGGTTTACGCCTAGTCATATTAATTATTCAGATTTAAACACGTGCACAAAACCAATTATTCTTGTCTCATAGGTGGAGATTACAGTCTAGCTTTTTGTCAAAAAGCACAACAAAATAGTAGAATTTTCATACTTACTGCAAACGGCTGCGTTCGATTTCAAACAGGTAAGGTGGCAACTTCACTGGCATGAGTTTATTTGTATACTTTTCCACACATGTGTGTAGTTATAGATTTTTTATTTGAATGAAAAAGACTTTCCGGTCTTGTAGAAGTCTGAGTAACAATAGAAACA
This sequence comes from Magicicada septendecula, assembly GCA_034769895.1. Lineage (NCBI taxonomy): Eukaryota > Metazoa > Arthropoda > Insecta > Hemiptera > Cicadidae > Magicicada > Magicicada septendecula. Next base: position 1,082,874,305 of record CM068367.1, on the reverse strand, counting down.
TTATGAATACTTAAGAACGCATTTGCATATAAATAACTCAGACAGAGCTAAGAGCGTGTTTCTCAGGATTCATACCAAAAAATGTTAAGGAAAATTTATAATTCCAAATAACAATTTTATATTTTTCTCAATGAATACTTACCCCGTGTGGTTACAAATTAAATTCAGTATCTATTCAAACTATAATTAATTGTTTAGTGTATAAGTTTATACGCACTACATTCGTTAAAGTCTGATAGGAAAGCGACAAGATTCTATGCGTGCGTGCGTGTGTGTCTATTGTAATAAAAATAATATTAGGTGTGTGTATTTTTAATTGGTGTGGCTCTCGACGTCTTACTGGCCTGAAACACTTCCTTAAGTTTCCCAGCTGGTCGAGTCCCAATGGTAGCAAGACCGGTCGAGTAGCGTAATGTTGATGAAGAAATATATGTTCAGCTCCACCAAAAGTTTCAAAACAAAAATTGTTGTTTTGAAGAAAATAAAAAAAAATATGTTTAAAAAAATTATAATTAAAAAAAATTATAATTTTATTAATTAATTAATTATAATCAATTAATTAATAGAGTTCTGTGAAGTTTTAAAAAGTGTAACACTCTTCTGAAAAATGTTATTGAAGTTCTGGTATATTTTAAATAAACTACCACCACTCATAAGATTGCCTCCAGGACAATCGATATTTGTTTACCTTTTTGTTTTTGAGGTTATCTTCACTTATAGGTGGTAAAGCCCTCGTAGATTATTAATTAGAATTATATTAGTGGTAATTAGAAATATTTATGAAATAAAGAACTATTTAGTGTTGAAAAGTATTAATGTTTTATTAGTTAATAGCAATATTGACTCTTATCGATTAATATCGACTCTCAGGATATCGAAAAAGTTACAAAGTATATTATATAAAATTCATACAGGGTTCTTTAAACAGCCAATTATTAGCAAAGTCAGAGAAATCGGGCTAATATTTAAAAAGTATAACGTTACAACAAATTAATAATTATTACTAAATACAGACATTGAATAGAAAATAATATAATTGTTTTCACCAACAGCTGATGTGAACACTGAAGGCATTGAAATTGTCAAAGTAAGATGGCTGCCGTCAAGCTGGTCCAAATATTGCTCGATTCTGCTACGTTCCGATTAATGTATTTTCTGGCAGTATTCCTGTTCTGGTGTCTGCAAATCTCTTGTTAAATGTTGTGTAGTGCCTGGTGTAATGTTTCTGGGTGGTATTTTGTGTCTCTGTGTAATTATAAGTTCAAACACTCTTCCCGATTCCGACACTAATATGGTTATTGTATTATACAGTTTTCTGGTGTTTTGTGGTGTTTTTCGGAATAGATATGTATTGTTCAGTGTTATTTATTGTTTCTTGATTGTTTCTGTCATAATGTGAGTGTTCTAAAAGTATTTTATAAGTCACTCGCGATTTCACAAAAAACGTACTATTCACTCGCTTGACATTACCGTTGTAAGTTAGGTTAGATTCGATACAAAACGCTCGTCATGTTAACCGTTCAAATACCAATAACCAACTATCTTATTTCCTTCAGTTTCAATTAAACTCTTAGCCAATATAATATTATTCTTAACATTGTTCAAATATATTTTCATATCCTGTGCATATATAATAATTCACTATATGATTGCCTAAACTTTGGTTATTTATCAATTTTATTTACTAGATGTTATTTAAATTAATCTTTCAGTTCATTCGGCTTATTTTCAGATTAAATAATGCCGTTTTATAGTGTTTTCTGTCCAAAATTAGTAATTTTACTTTCATTTTGAAAAGTCAAAACATACTTCCTGTCATTATATAAAATTCATCCATTTTATCCGTTATATTTAATATTAATAATCTTATATTAAAAGGTTTATATTCCCTTATTTTCTTGTAATTAATTGAATTAGTTGTATTCTGAAACATTATTCTGGAATATATGACTCCCATGTCCAAATTTCTGAGTTTAGTCATTTTCATTTTTATTTATAATTCTGAATATAATTTATTAAAATCTTTCTAAATGGTATGTGCAATTATATGGCTTGATCTCAAGTTTATTTTGTCTAAACCCCTTTTGTTTATTTGTATTTAAATGAGTATTTTCTCTGTTTTGACGAAATTTGGTTTCCATTCTCTGTCCTAGATTTTTCAACAATTTTTTCTTACAAAATATTTTACAAACAATATATGATATGTGATACCCTCTCTGACTTTTAAATATAGTCTTATAAACTAAACATTTTTCCAAATTACACAATAACAATTAGTATTGGTTACAATACAAATAACAATTAAACAAATAAAGAATATTTTTTAAATAAATGGTTGTCTTCAAGTCAGACATTTTACAACAAAATCCTTATTTCTAAACATGGAAATATGGTTTACAGAAAAAGGTTTTCTACTAACTAACATCTTAATTACTCCCTACTATTTATAAGTAGTAATTATTTTTATAGTTCTGATGTTAGTTGTATCAGACCCAAACAAATGGTCTTATATGTAACACATTTTTAAAACATTCTTATACTATATACATAAAAACCTTATATCTATATTCTTGTTGCTAACTATTATTATAAGTAGGATTCTACAGTTTTCATACCGTCTTTTACACATTGTCTTTGGGGAATTGTACCCTGTCATTAATAAATAAATAGTATAACTTGTTCAAAAAGTATTATGAAATCTGTTTTTCTTTTTGCATATAAAACAAAATGTTATTTTAAACAGATTTATGTCTTATAAGTAACATATTCTCACAGTACACATTTCAAGTCATTGGAAATTACATATTTCATTGCATTCAATGTTTGTGATTGCCAAGAATGAAACACAAGGTTCATTTTCTATAATACCCAAAACTATCACTGGTTCACTTTGCACTTTTATATTATGTTATTGCTAAATGGTCGTATAGTCTTATTAACATAATAAATTGGTTAGTGTTTTACAATGGAGATTTGTTCCATGGGTACTATATTATTGTTTCATCTTAGTTCACAGGCAACTTTTACTTTATACACTTCTCTCTCTTAAATTTATATACATGTGGTTTTCATTTCGTTATACTTTTATTGGTTAATGATTTATTTTGGGGGTATGGGGATTTGGGTGTCTTTTATAAGAGCATGACATCTTCTTCAGGATGCTGCCTTCTTCTTCTTTCATCAGTCTTCTTTTCTCCTGCCTTCTGGGACTGGTATCTTCTCCATCTTCTTCTTGATGCCATCAGGTTTCTTGGGATCTTCTCCATCTTCTTCTTTATTTTAGAAATACACCACCTCTATTGTTTGATCTTGGCTTATTCAGGGTTTCTATTCTATTTATACTTCCTCGTTGTGGGTTTGGTCATATTCAGTACTGCTTTGTTATTTACTTTTTTACCTTCCTGGGTTATAACTTGAAAACCTTTGGTTATGAGACTGGTTTTGGATGACTCATCACTAGTAACTCATTTTATTTAAACTTGTATTTTCTTTATAATAATGATTTCTTTCCACAGTTGCTATGAATTAATCTATTTATATTAAACTTAATGCTTTCTTCCAAATTTAAATATTATAACTTTATTATTCTAATGATCAATTGCCATTCAATATTATGCTTACATCTGTCACGTTACAGATTGCTTTCCTCCAGAAGTAATTATTTCAGACATGTTTATGGATGAAATAATTTCTTATGATAATTTCATCATTTCTTATAATTCATTTTCTCCTCCATTTTTATATCGACTTTTTTATATTAGAGTTTAATTAATTTTATATATATGGTTACTTTTCTTTACTACTGATCCTATTCGGATAGTTAGTGTCTTCTGAGATATATTATTATTGTAACACATTTTCTTTCTTTATAAACTTCGTGTTGCATCCTTGGGATATTAATTCCCTAACATTCCCTATCACGTGGGCTGGGGCAGATCAGAGGGGCACTGTACGCTACTTCTCTTCTGGCCATACACCACTTCTATAAATTGAGTACAGAGGCATATCCATCTCTGCTCAAAAAACATAATGCTGCTGGAATTATCTTCAGTCAGTCATCGAATAAATAAATAAAAAGTAGTCTCATTTTCGACTAATAAAAATATCTTTGGATTCTTCACTTCGTAGTCTCTCAGATTATCTCACATTTTCTATCTTAATAAATCTTCATAATTATTATTATACTCATTATATATATATTTTTTCAAAACTCTTAACTTGTCTGATATATTTATTTTTATTATGGTTGAAAACCTTTCTTTTAATAATTCTGGTTACTGTTGACAGTGTAACTCTCTTTCTTCTCCATCTGAATTCTCTTTATACTTTCTTCTGGTTACTCATAGTATTAGCATGGTCTTTATATATAGTCTTTCTTATTCATTATTTGAATGGTCTTAATATATTATATTTAATTTTTTAACATTGTATCTTTACATTAGATATACAGGTTGTTATATTGATCATTTTATTTAAACATTTTGGTTCTTTCCTTTTTCTTAGAAAGTTATTAATCCGCCTTCGCATTCATTAACATTAATTCATTTATATTATATTTCATGTGGTATTTCTTCTCTTTGCCTTTCAAATAGGTTTTATTATTATCATTGGTTCAAAATCATCTTCTCCATATGTTTGGTATGAGTTGTACTTCTTTGCTCTTAATTAACTGTTTTCATTATCGTTTCAAAAGTAATTAGTCTCTTTGCTTCCAAATTTTTTCTTTTCTTGCATACTACACTCTTTTGTGTTATTCTTCTCTACTCCTTCAAATGCTATTGTGAATATCTAGCATTTATTCTGGATTAAAATTAATTCTTCTTTTCTGAATTAATCACTTTATTTTCTTCTCAATTCAATTATAATTGACACATAATTATTTTTTGGAACTTGGTTAGTTTTAATGTAAAATTCAAACTATTCTTTTTATTTAATTGAAAAATATTTCTCATAAATCCTTGTAATATGTTGATCTTATCTTGTTTCAAAGTTCTGACGTTCTATCAACATTCAAATTCTGTTTAATTCATTCATTCCCAGAATTGTTTCATTCAGAATTGTTTATAGTACTGTGATCTTACCATTATCTCTGAGTGTTTTGGTATTTCTCCAAATTCAAATTCTTCTTAATTATTTACCATAAAATTTTCTCACAAACTTAGTTATAGTAAGTTGGTCTTACTTTATTTTTAAATTTTTTGTATATTATATTCAAAATTCCTTTCTTCTTAATTCTTCCAAAATGTTTTTTCTCATAATTCAGTGGTAGTAAGCTGTGCTTGCTTAATTTTAAGTTTTATAAATATTAAGTTGAAAATTCAAAATTCTCTCTCTTTCTCTTTCTTCTATAAAGTTTGTTCCAAAATTATCAGGTTGTAAGTTGTTCTTACATATTATTAGAATTTTTTCAAAATTAAGTTCAAAATTTAAAATTCTCTCTCTTTCTCTTTCTTCTTTCTTCCATAAAGTTTTATCTCAAATTATTATGTTGTAAGTTGTTCTTACATATTTTAGAATTTTTTCAAAATAAATTCAAAATTCAATACTCTCAACTCATTCTTCATAATATTTCTTCATAGAAGCTTGATTGTACACTCCTTTGATTTTTCCTGAAACGATTTCCTTCAACTCATATGTATTGTTATGCTTATCATTTACCACAACATATGGTTATATATTGTACTCTACACTGGACCATATTATTTATACTTTAATAAGTTGATTTTCACTTTTTCTTTTCTTATAAATTTTCTTTTCTTTTATATACCCAGGAAGATGGACGATTTTCTTTATGTCGCTCCATTGCTCATATTTTTATTTATAATGTGCATTTTCTTAAATAGTCTTCATTCATAAAACCCAGTTTTGTTTCTATGTTTATATTTCGTATCATTTCCTTTCAATGATATTTATTTCGTCTCCTTCACCATTGTTTTTCGCCGTAGTCGGTTATCATGGTATCCGTCCCTTCTATTGATGGCGTGTGGTATTTGTGTTAACCAGGGTCCATCATCTCGGTTGCTCTTATAAAATTTACCCTAGGGCGCGACACTCGGTTATTATTACTGTTATTATTGTTATTACTAAAATTATTATGATAGTAATTTCGGTTAGGTGGGTAAGGTCTGTCACCATTATTGTTGGGATATAGATTTCTCTGACTGTATGGGATATTATTCTGTTGATAAAAATTGTTTCTATTGTTTGGATAGGGGTTGTTATTCCTAACGCTGTTAAAATTACCGATAAACTGGTTATTACGCGGCGGGTTGTTAGGGCCGTCGTAATTACTGGGCTGGTTCCCTCTATCATCATATTGTATACACCAATACTTTTCTGGTCCATGTTTTGTGTTACCTGACAAATATATGTGAGGATCTTCATCTGGGTTATCACTTATTATTTGTTTATCTGAAACACCATAAGCTGGTTTACCATCATATATCCACTCTGAAGGAATATATTTTAGTCTAACCGTACCCTGGAACTGTCCTAGATGGCACACTAATGGAATACATTCTGGTGATTCATCTGTGCCGTCATTACAGTCTGGTACGATATCACATTTCCATCTTTCTGAAATCCACTGTCCAGTCTTGCGCCGAAATTGATCTAGTCCACATGTTGTATTCTGTTTACCTCTGGTCCTTTCCCATTGGTAGACTACTGTCTTGTGGTAAATTATTTCTGAAATTACTTCGATTCTCCTTCTATAATTCCTGGAAATCATGATGTCTTTGTCATCGGTAATTGGGATATTATTGCCATCAATTAACCCATGTTTCACCATCTCCAACTCTTCCCTCGTTTTTTTTACATTTCTTGGATACATTCTCCTTTTCCTCTGTTTAATATTTTCCTGGTTTCCGTTAATGTCAACTTCAGGTACTACCATTACTTGTTCCTGCGTTTTATCATTTGGTACTTCTTCTGGTTCTGGTTTGCTATTATTTTTTATTTCTCCGGTCTTCTCCTTTCTTAATTCTTCCCTTTCTAATCTGTCCTCTCTTATTTCCTTAATCCATTTTTGATGCTCCTCTTCCCTTTTCTTCATCATCTGCTGGAACATTTCCTCCATTTTCTCAATCATCTTCTTGCTGTTTTCTTCCATCTTCTTGCTGTTTTCTTCTATCTTCTTATTTGTTTCTTCCTTGCCGGATTTGATGTTTTTATTTATCTCTTTATTCATTTCCATCATCATTCTCATCATCTCTTGCATACTCCCATCCTCCGTTCGTGTCGGCTTTTCCAATGGTTCCTCCTGGACATTGACTTCCCCTGTTTGCTTGGGTATCTCCGGTTGTTCAGTTTGTTTGGACAACACCGGGGGTAATGACTCTTCCACCTCCACTGGCGTCGCCTCTTTATTGTCCATTTTGATTTCTAATTCTTTTTCGGCCTCCGCCGCCCGTTTCTTGGAAGTTGCACGTCGTTGCATTTTCCCTTGAAATTCTCTGGCTTTGTAGCTGTTGCCTAGCTCCAACTAGTGATTGGGCAGATTGTATTGGCCTTCCAATCGCTAATTAAAGCCCCTAAAGTTGTGCGCCAATTAGTAATAAAATAATAAAAGATTGTTGTGATGAGACTCTGATTTAATCAAGCCCCACTGTTTGGGCTAGCCAATTTGTAATAAAATAATAAAAAGATATGGATTGTATGTTCTTAATTGGTGTGTTTAAATGGTGTGACTCTCGACGTCTTACTGGCCTGAAACACTTCCTTAAGTTTCCCAGCTGGTCGAGTCCCAATGGTAGCAAGACCGGTCGAGTAGCGTAATGTTGATGAAGAAATATATGTTCAGCGCCACCAAAAGTTTCAAAACAAAAATTGTTGTTTTGAAGAAAATAAAAAAAAATATGTTTAAAAAAAAAATTATAATTAAAAAAAAAATTATAATTTTATTAATTAATTAATTATAATCAATTAATTAATAGAGTTCTGTGAAGTTTTAAAAAGTGTAACACTCTTCTGAAAAATGTTATTGAAGTTCTGGTATATTTTAAATAAACTACCACCACTCATAAGATTGTCTCCAGGACAATCGATATTTGTTTACCTTTTTGTTTTTGAGGTTATCTTCACTTATAGGTGGTAAAGTCCTGGTAGATTATTAATTAGAATTATATTAGTGGTAATTAGAAATATTTATGAAATAAAGAACTATTTAGTGTTGAAAAGTATTAATGTTTTATTAGTTAATAGCAATATTGACTCTTATCGATTAATATCGACTCTCAGGATATCGAAAAAGTTACAAAGTATATTATATAAAATTCATACAGGGTTCTTTAAACAGCCAATTATTAGCAAAGTCAGAGAAATCGGGCTAATATTTAAAAAGTATAACGTTACAACAAATTAATAATTATTACTAAATACAGACATTGAATAGAAAATAATATAATTGTTTTCACCAACAGCTGATGTGAACACTGAAGGCATTGAAATTATCAAAGTAAGATGGCTGCCGTCAAGCTGGTCCAAATATTGCTCGATTCTGCTACGTTCCGATTAATGTATTTTCTGGCAGTATTCCTGTTCTGGTGTCTGCAAATCTCTTGTTAAATGTTGTGTAGTGCCTGGTGTAATGTTTCTGGGTGGTATTTTGTGTCTCTGTGTAATTATAAGTTCAAACACTCTTCCCGATTCCGACACTAATATGGTTATTGTATTATACAGTTTTCTGGTGTTTTGTGGTGTTTTTCGGAATAGATATGTATTGTTCAGTGTTATTTATTGTTTCTTGATTGTTTCTGTCATAATGTGAGTGTTCTAAAAGTATTTTATAAGTCACTCGCGATTTCACAAAAAACGTACTATTCACTCGCTTGACATTACCGTTGTAAGTTAGGTTAGATTCGATACAAAACGCTCGTCATGTTAACCGTTCAAATACCAATAATCAACTATCTTATTTCCTTCAGTTTCAATTAAACTCTTAGCCAATATAATATTATTCTTAACATTGTTCAAATATATTTTCATATCCTGTGCATATATAATAATTCACTATATGATTGCCTAAACTTTGGTTATTTATCAATTTTATTTACTAGATGTTATTTAAATTAATCTTTCAGTTCATTCGGCTTATTTTCAGATTAAATAATGCCGTTTTATAGTGTTTTCTGTCCAAAATTAGTAATTTTACTTTCATTTTGAAAAGTCAAAACATACTTCCTGTCATTATATAAAATTCATCCATTTTATCCGTTATATTTAATATTAATAATCTTATATTAAAAGGTTTATATTCCCTTATTTTCTTGTAATTAATTGAATTAGTTGTATTCTGAAACATTATTCTGGAATATATGACTCCTATGTCCAAATTTCTGAGTTTAGTCATTTTCATTTTTATTTATAATTCTGAATATAATTTATTAAAATCTTTCTAAATGGTATGTGCAATTATATGGCTTGATCTCAAGTTTATTTTGTCTAAACCCCTTTTGTTTATTTGTATTTAAATGAGTATTTTCTCTGTTTTGACGAAATTTGGTTTCCATTCTCTGTCCTAGATTTTTCAACAATTTTTTCTTACAAAATATTTTACAAACAATATATGATATGTGATACCCTCTCTGACTTTTAAATATAGTCTTATAAACTAAACATTTTTCCAAATTACACAATAACAATTAGTATTGGTTACAATACAAATAACAATTAAACAAATAAAGAATATTTTTTAAATAAATGGTTGTCTTCAAGTCAGACATTTTACAACAAAATCCTTATTTCTAAACATGGAAATATGGTTTACAGAAAAAGGTTTTCTACTAACTAACATCTTAATTACTCCCTACTATTTATAAGTAGTAATTATTTTTATAGTTCTGATGTTAGTTGTATCAGACCCAAACAAATGGTCTTATATGTAACACATTTTTAAAACATTCTTATACTATATACATAAAAACCTTATATCTATATTCTTGTTGCTAACTATTATTATAAGTAGGATTCTACAGTTTTCATACCGTCTTTTACACATTGTCTTTGGGGAATTGTACCCTGTCATTAATAAATAAATAGTATAACTTGTTCAAAAAGTATTATGAAATCTGTTTTTCTTTTTGCATATAAAACAAAATGTTATTTTAAACAGATTTATGTCTTATAAGTAACATATTCTCACAGTACACATTTCAAGTCATTGGAAATTACATATTTCATTGCATTCAATGTTTGTGATTGCCAAGAATGAAACACAAGGTTCATTTTCTATAATACCCAAAACTATCACTGGTTCACTTTGCACTTTTATATTATGTTATTGCTAAATGGTCGTATAGTCTTATTAACATAATAAATTGGTTAGTGTTTTACAATGGAGATTTGTTCCATGGGTACTATATTATTGTTTCATCTTAGTTCACAGGCAACTTTTACTTTATACACTTCTCTCTCTTAAATTTATATACATGTGGTTTTCATTTCGTTATACTTTTATTGGTTAATGATTTATTTTGGGGGTATGGGGATTTGGGTGTCTTTTATAAGAGCATGACATCTTCTTCAGGATGCTGCCTTCTTCTTCTTTCATCAGTCTTCTTTTCTCCTGCCTTCTGGGACTGGTATCTTCTCCATCTTCTTCTTGATGCCATCAGGTTTCTTGGGATCTTCTCCATCTTCTTCTTTATTTTAGAAATACACCACCTCTATTGTTTGATCTTGGCTTATTCAGGGTTTCTATTCTATTTATACTTCCTCGTTGTGGGTTTGGTCATATTCAGTACTGCTTTGTTATTTACTTTTTTACCTTCCTGGGTTATAACTTGAAAACCTTTGGTTATGAGACTGGTTTTGGATGACTCATCACTAGTAACTCATTTTATTTGAACTTGTATTTTCTTTATAATAATGATTTCTTTCCACAGTTGCTATGAATTAATCTATTTATATTAAACTTAATGCTTTCTTCCAAATTTAAATATTATAACTTTATTATTCTAATGATCAATTGCCATTCAATATTATGCTTACATCTGTCACGTTACACTATCCATTCTCTATTCTCCTTTATTTTTCTGTGCGACATATTCATTTGTACTATTTGTGTATTCGAGTATTCTTAAACGTATATTTTTGTCCTGGGAGTCTGATACACAAAATGTTTCTTGTACTCTAGGTGTAGGACAGGACAAAGGCAGTTTCTACTGTCCACAACATCCTCTGTGATTTTGTCATAAAACTAAAGTGCTTTAAGGGGTAACATCTCTTTCCTATCTAACATCTCTTTTGTAACGCTTTTCATGAGATCACTAGCGTTCATACTATACGCCTTTTACGATTATTGGGTGAAATGTAATTTTACAATTACATTCATTTTCTATTGCATCTAAAGTACTTTAAATATTTATTTATTGTATCGCCTTTAGAGGCGTTATAAAAAATTAAATGATACTGTTGGAAGCATTTAGTAACGTTCCCATTTGATCGATTTAAAATTCTACTTAGCGTTAGTTAAATAGAGATTTCATAATTCTTTAATTTGAAATAGATGTGCTATTCAAATTGATAAAATAAATTTTGTAATTACTGTTTCTTGTATTTTATACAAGTTATTTTATTTTCATTGCATTTGACTTTCTGAATTGATTCAGCGAGATGGAAGAGACTCACAAATTGGAAATAATAAATTACAATACTGTGTTCTGGAATCAGAGAATTTAACTAAATTGATTGATTATCCCAATTTGATCAATTTAGGGAGTATAAAGATTGATCAAAGAATAGAAGTGGATTAAGAGCGCGAAACTTAAGTGATAAGTACGTAACAGCTGTAAATTATCTGATTATTTCATTCTAACTCTATATGGCTTGATTAGCGTTTATCTATTCTAGTAATTGCTATATTTACCTGGATATCTTAAATATTATCCCGTTTTAATTATTCTTGTATTTGGCACTACCCAGTACCGTTTTAAATAGGACTGCGTAAAAAATACCACTTTGTTTCACACTATTTTTACTTTGAAAAGTTTAAATTCCTGGGTTTCGTTGTACATGACTTTTTCGCGTATCTCGTTTACTATATAACTCGTTTTGTAGAAATCCCAATACTCTCAATAAATTATCTAATGTTAATATATATAAACTAATTTATCTATATAACAAATTATTTAAACTATCCAAATTTATACAAAAAATAGTTTTCCGATGTAAAAAAATGTGCATTACGAAGTGTTTAACTTTCACTCCGACCATTGTTTACCTATAGCCTACTTCATTTGTTATAAAAGAATATAATAGAGACGTAGGGCTAACCAGTCGTTTCCTTGTATACTTTGCTTAATCAATATTGTTGATTAGGCGTTTTCTTGGTCAATTAGGCATTAGGCTGAATAGGTCACATACGTGCTACACGTACACAATAAGCGTTATTTAGTGTACAAATAAACGATCAGTAATAAGCAACAAACGTTTCCTTTTGCTGATCAAAATCTTTTTTCAATCACGTATTATCGAAGGTTGGCCAGATAAAGTAATAAGCAACTTCATATTACACACGTAACAGAATTGCTATAATGTTTTCAGTTAAGGAAACATATGAATACTTTCCTTAACAAAATAGTAGTACGTTGGTTCAATTATTTCCGGTTTCTACTTAAATGGCTCGCAAAGGAATAAAGGCCATTTTCTCAACTTCAGCTTTAAACGCATTACACGTTTAGTTTCTCACAACTAGTAGAAAAGTTCACAAAATATTGTATATCGAAAGATCTAAGATACCGCTGATGTCCAAAAGAAATGTTAAAAACAAATTTTGGGAAAATGTAAATTACTGTTCTTTTGAACATAATTTTAGATTTAACTCGCATATAGGCCTACTATAAGTATATTATCGATAAAAGTTTTACTTAGTTATACAAGAGCTACTAATTAGTTCTCGTATAGTGCTACCGTATTAATTTCTTTCAAGTTATTTAATTATGTGTATGGTAATTTACACATTTATTTTTTGCACATTAATCAGTGGAGATTTTAGAAAATTAACATTTTATGTTTGTAGTGTAGATAGAAGAAAGTGTTTCACTTCTAAGAAATTAGGTGTTATTATTATGAACAGCTAGTCTGGCGCTGAACTTAATGGGCGCTCCAGGGTAGATCACAGCTTCTCCCAATTTCTCACACTATTTACCCGCCAAGCTGTACACTGTTATGATTAAAACTGAATAGGTAGGTAATTTAACAATCATAGCGAAGATGTAAATTAAGAATGTTAATTTTATTATGATTTTACACCAACAAAACATGATAAATTATTTGTTTATAACATCTAAAATCTCCATTATATTTTATTTCCTTATGTATAGCAGGAAAAATATATTATTCTACAACTACTTTTAAAACGGTATTAACCTCTTGATGCATGAATTAATTTTTTCAAAATTATGTTGCCAAAAAAATTGGAGTATAAGAGAGAAACTGTTAATTAAATCATTGTATGGAAAAAGTACATTGAGTTTAGAACTTATTATGTGTATAGTCATCGTGTATATCATACGTTAGGGGATCAAAAGCAGAAACTACAGAGGTGTAATCTGATAATGAATAACTAATGCTTTTAAAACATTGTTCTACTTATTTGTAATGCAAGTTTTAGTTACTTTATCACACAATTTAACAATATATAAAAAAGAGTTACACAACAGCTGTATAGGCCTATAATGATTTAGCAATTTTTAGACGTTATCAGTGTCATTAACACTTTTAAATTTTGTGCAATCTTCTATTCTCAGGAAGTTACTATTCAGTTCTTCGTAGTGTGGAAAATCTCCATACATTCAGGTACTTTAAAGTGGCACTTTACATTTACTACATAAGTACCTCGTCCGTCGACTACAACTGTGCACTTGCATTTGTCCACAAATACCACGGACAAATCCATTTGTCCACTTGTTCACTTTTACAGCATGTGGGTAATGAGCCAGCATCCTAACCATTAGGTCGACCCAACCCGTGTGCTCGTTGCATATTTTAATAGAATACGGTAGAGGAATTTCAACGACTTTTTTTCCCTTCACTCCCACCTTCTTGCTTTGCCAACGAGGTTATGCCCATCAAGTGTTGAAATTGTATTCACCACCCAGCGAACAACTGTCAGATTATCTGAGGAAGGTACAACCGTAGATGAAGCTCTACCCTCTTTCGTCAGTTCTTTACCAACAGGCAGTTTTTCCTCGGCAGCCGTACATCGATTCATCTTATGTGTTCCAATTGCGTATACGTGTTGCTGTTGTAGGAAACGTAAAAGTGCTGTTGAAGTAACAAAGAAAATGATAAATAGTTTATTACCGACTCCAGTAATATCATGGCAGAGTCTAACAACAACGTCTCCAACAGGACCCAAGTAGCTAGGGTTCTCACGAGTAGCTAGTCATACATCTCAAAACAGTCAAAACAGGACACATACCCATACTCATCTGCTCTAGCAACCCCAATTGTTTTTTTTATATATTGTTTAAGCGACTTTAACCTTTGAAATTTGTTACCATTTCGTCTATCGACAGGAAATCACTAAGAACAATGGCTTCATAAAATTTATTATGTAGATCGTCTAAAACAGGCCTTATTTTCGAAAATTAATTTCATGCTTTCAATTACTATACCTCAACTAGAAAATATTCCCCTTTATACACCTGATTTAGTTTTGTAATAACGGAAATTTGTTCCTTTGACTTTAAAATAGAAATTTTATAGATAAGGATATACCAAACTTTGTTTCTAAGTATCGAAAAACTCATGAGAAGCAATAAACTTTGTCATGTTAAGCAATGAAGTTTTAGTTACTATTTACTATGGCGTGAAAGAATTTCACAGTGTATGCCGTTGAGTCTGTCTAGCCAGTTTGTGTAATAATTCTTCCTCTTGTTTTCAGCATGTAAAACATAAGTACTAAAATAATATCAAGATTTTTTTCCAGTAATATCAGAATTTTTTTTGTCAATAATTGAAATTGAACAAAGGAAGGAAGACAAATCTGGTGTACGCATGTGAACTTTTTACACAAGTAACAGGTAATCTATTTACGAAGGAATATTTACTTTCCTTCTTCAATATTCTGGTTCCAAAATAAATTAAGTACTTATAACATGCTTAAAGAGATACTAGCAATGTGATTTTAGTTATTTTTGCATTTTGCTTCTACCATTTACCATTAAAATTACCATAACGTAGGATTGGTGAAACATGTAGTGGTAACAAGAAATACATGAACATAAACCAAAGGAAAGGATTATTGTTCATTACTCAAGTACTGGACTTGTATCTCATTTGTTATGTCTTTTCATTTGGCAACTATTAGACGCTGAAAACCGCTTTCCAAATAAGCACGATGCTCCACAAAGACTATACTTCTATACTATTGTACTATTTACTATTTCTAGAGGTTATTTACTCTGCTTTGTGAGGAGATACAACACCTTTTACCACGTTTTTCATAACTAAAAACCGGCTTACAACCTCCATTAGTGATCGTACTCATTAGAAGGTCTCCGTCTAGATTATTTCCTTAATACGTCGTGCTATACATACTTCCAGTATTTCTGAATAGACCGTTACATTTCCGATGTAAGAAGTTTATCTTCTGTAATTATGTTTATTTATTTCCGTCTTTTTATTGGACTGTAGTTTCAAACAGCGGAATTTTGCTCATATTCCCATGAAGTATATCAGTACCTCATTTATCATTTATTGACTATTTTTCTCTACTCAAAGTGTAAACAGTTTTTGAAATTTTTAAACGCCTTTTTCGTTTACTAAATAACACTAACATCTCACGTGCGTTGTTTCAAGTCCTTAAAATGTCTTCTATTAGCATCTGGGTTTCTGAGAACTAAGCCCACATTAAGACAAAAGCATGCTTCGTTTGTCTGAAAATTCTTGAGAGAATCATGTGCAGTTGGTCCTAGAAATGTAACTTATAAAGAATAAATAACACAGATTAGGAACAGCGCGTGACCAACTAAATGAATTCCAGTAGAACTAGGTTCACGTCAAGGTTCTGAACTCACTTTTACAAATAATTAATAAAAAATAAAAATAATGATATGTTAAAACTAAACCAACGCGTACAAAATGTTTACCGTGGTTTTTATAGAATTTAACGTAGGTAGGATAACGTTAGTTCGTTTTTATTCCGCGTCATACAAGTTTCTTAAAATACTCCTTCTTTGTTTATAAGCTACAATAAAATTGCGTTGTTACTCCGTTCATGTTATGGGTTCTGTTTTTTCACTTCAAACTTTTATTATTTATACCATTACAATTGTATTTATTTCTTCTTCTTTTATAAATTGTTATTATTGTGCACATTTGTTTTTGACAAGACAGACACATAATCTTCTTTTCTTACACTAATATCTGCTGCTACATTAAATCAAACGTGTCGTCTCTTGTTGGAGGAACAGTGCATTCTAGTTAATTGTTGATTTGCCTTCTGCCGTTTAAGCACTATTCCAAATAATCTACTTAGCAAGAAATCTACTGACGTTATTTGCAAAGAACAATGCCGTAGTCCAGACTGCTGGCTACAGTATTACAAACGGCACACAGCCACTTTTTACTATTTCCGATCAACAGCCACTCGTAACTATCCACTAGTGGATAGTCACTATCCCTCCCAAGTAGGCTAGCAGCACTTTATTCACGAATTTGCTAAGCGTTTCCACATCATGAACTCATTAGGTTATTTCTCTTTTTTTTTACTCACAACGTATTTTGCATAATATGCCACACAATATAAAACTTTTTCGTATTTCAGCTATTATAAAAAAAATTCAGGTTTTTTTCGTATATATAATGTACCGTATGGTGTACATTATTACGGTATAGGCCTACTCCTTTCCAGCTCAACAGGGTTTAATGTGGTCGTACAGTAATCGTCCACACAGATGCCCATATAAATGGGTTCACCTACTCAATGTTGTATGCTCCTGATGTATCACGACTGTTTATAATTCTATTTACCTGATGGTTATTTTTTCTAGCCTCTTGGTGGAAGGGCAAACTACTCTTATACATATAGGAATTTTATTAGACAAGAAATTCGTTCAGATAATTTGGCCTTTCTTATTAGTTTTTGAATAAGATTGCTTTCTTTATTGCTTTGTTATCAAATATTGAACAATACATAAATAATGGCTCCCATGTGTACCACCGAAGTAGCTTAGAAGAAGGCTGCCTTATATGTGAGCCGTACGGCATACAAGGAAAGCAGTGTGGTCAGCACTACGCTTTAGCTACCCATTATTATCCCCAGGATGTTATCCCAGGTACTCATTTTGAACAGGCTGAGTCGACCTGGGGGCTGGAAAACGCACCTTAATTTTATGGTGCGGCCCCGGGAATCGAACCCTGGACCTCTAGGTTAGTAGCCAGGTGAACAATATATTAAATAATAAAATTGATTAGTGGTCTTCAGTGGAACTGTCTAATGATAGCTAATAAAAAATAGAAATATCAGAGTGATATTAGTGACTGGTAATTTATTAAATGTGTGGCTTGACTAGTTGCAGACAAAATTTAAACACATACAAGATTATGAAATTATATACAAAAGTGTAAATTATATTTCGAAAATAAAAGTGAAATTGACTAAAAATATCAAATTTTAAAAGGTTTTTGTGGTAAATCAAGAATTTAGTTGAAGAAGTAAAATACATAATAAGTTATGATTATCGATAATGTGTTGGTTTATAGTGACATTACAAAATGTATTTTTGATTCAAGTTTACTATTATACTTTCAACAGCTATCTTATCATTATACTCATTCTAAGAGTCTGTTTTCAGAGACGTTTGACTGTAATCACACTTCCATGAAGAGAGGTATCAAGTTGTATACATACAGGTAGGGAGGTTTGTATTTACTTGATAGCATTTACAAATGTTAGTAATAACCGGAAATATAATTTTTATTTGCGTAGAATAGGCTTAGTGGATTTATAATACTTATTGCATACAATATTTGGAAGCTACGTACAAAGAAATTCGTACAAATAGTCTTTTATATAACATGAATTGTATGGAGCCCTTAGCATGCATTATATGCAAATAAGTAAGCCTATCACGAGTTTTTATTTACTAGTATGACAAACGGAAACCAATTAGTCTGCATTTTAATACTCAAAATTTTAGAAATGTGCGTCATCCTACATGAGTTATTCATTCAAACACCCAACGTGCATAGCTCATTAATTATGAAATTAGTTAGCTAAGGATATAATTTTAGTTAGCTAAAAAATGGGGGGTGAAGTTGATCGCCTGCACGTGGTGCCCCCTGCATAAACTAAACGATCAACAAAGGTTCGCCTAAAGCACGCTGACCAAAATGATACAAAAGAACCTTGCCAAAAACACCAACGGCCCTTTTCAGGGCCTTGACACGGACCTAAGTATCCTGTATTGGAATGCCGGAGATCTTGGTGTAAAAAACGATAAATTTTTACAATTTAAACGAAGCATCTGCCAAATTGATGTGGATCTATATGTTATAGTAGAAGCAGGCGCTGCGACTGAATTCTCTGAATTTTACCAAACTACCGGATACTGCAGCCATATTTTACCTCGATCACGACAAGTCGCCTCGGGGATAATTGTTGGAATTAAAAATAATCTCTGCTCTAAATTTGAGATAATCCATGAGATGCAAGACGATGACAAAGTGGAAATAATTCTAGCCCATATATGGAAAAATAACAAACATTTCACAGTCATAGGATTATACAACCCTGCTGGCAATATTCCATCCCTTGATGCAATTGAATCAATGATCCAAGCAAATAGCATAATCATAGGTGATTTTAACAGCCAATCACCGAGATGGGGATATAACAGGTTAACACCCGCAGGAAGACGCATAGAACTTTTCATCGACGAAAATTTTCTTGACCTGAAAGACACGCCACCAACCTTCCTGTCATTTGCTGGAAAGACTTCCCGACCAGATCTCGTCCTTACGCACCCTAACATCGCACAGAGGACAAAAGTTCACTTGATGGATGACGCAGGAGGCTGTGGACACCGCTCCATTCTCATCAAATGTGCGACAGGAAAAGCCACATACATTAACAAACGTGCCCCCCGGTGGAACTTTAGAAAAGCCGACTGGAGCGAATACGGCAAGATAACAAATGATATTATACCACACGAAATAAATTGGAAATCACCTGAAACAGCTATAGAGTCCCTGAACGATGATATACTGAAATCTGCTCTATTATGTGTACCAAGGGGTCAAGTAAAGGGTTTTCGGCCGTTCTGGAATAAAAGACTTTCATCCCTCAAGAAAACAAGAGACTCTCTGAGAAGGAAAGCAGAGAAATCTAAAGAACTATCTGACTGTATCCAACTCCGAAAATCCCAGGCCATACTACGTAAAGAAATTAAACAATCTAAAAGATCGGCCTTCAAAACCTTCTTATCGGAGCTGGATTTCCGGCGCGATGGAGCAAAAGCACACCGTTTTGTCTCAAGGCTAAATAATGACACTGAAGCCAGAGGACAACAACCTTTCAAAAACGGACTCAATCTTATCACAGATCCCAAAAAAATAGCTAACGCCTTTTGCAAGTACTACGCAACTATAAGCCGAACCCGAAAGACAAGAAACGAACACAGACACCTGAATAAAAAACCTCTAATGCAATGCCTCAACAAAACCGAACAAAAAATTTGCCTAAGCGATTTTAGCCTCTCCGAACTTGAATTTGCACTATCAAACACAAAGGGCAAGAAGGCAGCAGGAGCCGACGCAATCTACCCAGAGCTCCTAAAAAATCTTGGTAACACAGCGAAACTAGCCTTGCTCAATCTCATTAATCTAACGTGGAAAACACGCGTCCCCCAGCAATGGAGGAAAGGGGAGATTATACCTATTACCAAGAAAGGAAAGCCAAGTGACACACCTGAGGGCTACCGCCCCATCACATTAACAAGTGCTTGCTGCAAGGTTGCCGAAAGAATGGTTGTGCGGCGTCTGAACCAGTTCTTTGAAATGAATGCGGTTATTGATGAATTCCAAGCAGGTTTCCGAGCAAATATGCACCGATGCACCATGGACCAAGTCGTCTACTTTGCACAAAGTGTTAAGGATGGGTACCACAAGAAAATGTCCTCCCTGGCAGTAATGGTTGACCTAAAAAACGCTCACGTCACAGTCTGGAGGCCCATGTTGCTTCACAAACTTGCTTTGAGTGGCGTCGCAGGTAACCTTTTTAACTGGATAGCGTCCTTCCTGAGTCAAAGACAAATTCGTGTCCGCTATAATGATTGCCTTTCAGAGTACCGAATTCAACGCCAAGGGCTACCCCAAGGTGCCGTTATCAGCTGCAGCCTATTTAACCTTATGGTCAATGACATTCTGGTGGCTGTTCGGTGTGTGCCGGGAGTACAAGCGCTCCTGTATGCCGATGACCTTATCATCTGGGCAACTAGCAGCCATATCATGGGTCTTGAAGCAACTATTAATAGTGCACTTGTTAAACTAGAAGAGTGGGCCAAACTAAATGCCATGACGGTAAATACCACCAAGACGACATACCAACTTTTCTCTCTATCAACAAGGCGGCCTACGGTCAATCTGCGCTATTGTGGTTCGGAACTCGAAGGGGTGAACATGTCTAAATACCTGGGTGTTAATATAGACACCAGAATGACGTGGAAGCACCATATAGAACAGTCCGCGAACAGTGCGTCTAGGCGCTGCCGGCTACTTAAACGACTCACTGCGACTACATGGGGAGCAAATCAAGATGTTCTGACAACTGCATATAAGAGCTACATTCGGCCGCTATTGGAATATGGCGCAGAAGCAACTATTACTGCCTCCAATGAAGCATGCCAGAAACTTCACTTGGTCCAAAATGCAGCCCTTAGAACGATAACTGGTGCGCCGAAATCAACTCCTATACTTGCCATGGAGTCACAACTGCAAGTCGAACCTATCCAAGTAAGACGGGAAAAGCTGTGCCTCATATCCTGGGAGAGATGTAAAAGAGCCTACCAACAACGGTGGAATAACTATAAAACAGCGACAGAAAGGCTGAAAACTCAGAAATGCCCGATTGCGATCTATGAAGAACGCCAACGCAAATATGACATAGAACCAAATGAGGCAGCACCATTTATACATCACCGTGAATTCTTTAGCCAACTCCCAAATGCTAACTTGAAACTATTCGACCATAATAAGACAAAAACAGAGTCGAATGAAGCCGAGCTTCGTCAAGCAGCCTTACACACTGTACAAAACATTTTCCCGCTGAGCAGTGGATACGAATCTACACAGACGGATCCTCTATACCATCTACAGGGGCAACAGGGGCTGGGTTCTACAGCTCTCTATTTGAAGGCCACCTCGCTGTAGGTGTCCGGCTAAGCAACTATGACGGAGAGGTAGCAGCCATAAAGGCAGCATCTATTGAGCTTGCCAAGATCTCACCACCTAACAAAGCCGTCTTCCTCATAGATTCGACTGCAGCGATTCAAAACGTGACCTCAAATGGTGATACAAACTGCTCCCTGACAATTGAGTGTAGGCGAGAACTGCAGAACCTTGTACAATTAGGCTGGCAGATTGAACTGCAATGGGTACCCAGCCATGTCAACATTATGGGAAATGAAAAAGCCGACATCCTCGCCAAAATGGGCGCAGCACTACCTCAGCCGGAGACCCCCAGCTCATATGCATCTGCGAAAGCACGAATAAACTCCTCAATAAGCCTATGGCTAAAAGAAAAACAATTAAGAGCCTGTGTGGGAAAAAGATGGGCAACATTGGTTACGGACGGCCCCATCAACAGAACTCTACCCCGAGCAACTAGTGTTGCTCTTTTTAGAACTACAACCGGTCATGACTACCTGGCCTCCCACCTGCACCGCATTGGCGTGTTGTCGTCTCCTGAATGTGTTCTCTGTGGATACGCTTCCATGAATGCGGATCACCTAATTGCATGTCCAGCCTTGATCTCAGACACGCAAGTCCAAGACGACGATGGTACGGCAAGGCTCTCACGTCTCTACTGGTCAGCGCGCCGCCTAATGGCCCAACAGCCAAGGGTGGGCGTTGGGCGTTGACTAGTAAGTAAGTAGTTACCTAAAAAATTAATTATTCAACTTGTGTTAGCACGTAAACGTAATTTTAAAGAGTAAAAACGTCTATCTAATCAGACATAAACATTGACCTCAAACTTTTATCCTACGCTGCACTGGAGCAATGCGCATACGAAGTGAGACATTGAATAAAAAAGCACGCCTCCAGATCCGTTGCACTACCGAATACGAGAATAGTAAAAGATGCTGTTCAGGCCTGTCACCTTAATCTACAAATTTTCTATTCAATATTTTAATATATTGTATTCCCCACGGAGTAACATTCTTTCTAGATTCTCGTACATGTATATTTGAAGATTGTGTGTGTGAGTGCTCGCGTGCTTACGAGTGCGTGGGTATTTGAGTAAACGTTATCAGAGGCAAAAGTGTTTGTCTGACACTTGCTGTCGCTGTCGAATTACTTCTCTCGAAAGTAATTTCTTTTATTCACACATTTCTTTCCCAAATCCTTCAGTCTGGAGAAGGGTCGCCTGGTATGTGCTGTTATCTCTTGCCCAGAGTCTTCAGCACCATCTGCTGTATTCTCACATATATAAGTGTCCCACTTACCTCAATTTTATTTTTTGTACCCTTTAAATTACATTACTAATTATTATTTAGTTAAATATCAGTTTAGTGTCTTGTGCTTCTCTTCGTTACGTGTTCAATATTTCTACAATTCTTAACTGCGCTGTTCGCAGATTTGCGTCATTGCATTCTTTACTAGTTCCAACTATTAATGTTAAGTCGTTACTGAGAACACCATTGACTAAAAAGTTACCTTTGAAAAATAAATATTTGTTGTTATTCTTTATTTATCCTTGTCTTTCAAAGAGATGCATGTTGCTGTTATTATGTTGATAGTTTCAAACGTTGTAACTCCATTTCGTCTTATTGTGTTATCAAAAAAAGTATTTCAGTTTCTTCACAATGAAATACGAAACCCTATCATCAATTTTAACCTTCGCAGCAGTATAGTAGTAATAAACATATTTGTCTCTTCCATTTTTTATGACCTCAACCTTAATGGTATTCTCCGAGTTTATTTATTTAACTGAATTAGCCATCAATTGTATTTTTATTAAAGAACACTGGTATGTTAAATTCTCATATAAAGTACAAGACACTACGTCTGTGTACGTTACCTACATGCGCGCGCGCGCGGGTTGAGTCTTAAATGTATCTGTAATACAGGTATGTAAATTCTACCCAACCAGGTGAGGATTTGAGATTATTTGAATTACGTTCAAGCGTGCGTCACATATCGTCTCTGAGAGGAAGAGTATCATGAAATCAAATAACTAATTTAAATATGAAAAAGAAACCTTTACAATAACCGTAAAGGTTGATTTACATAATCAACAGGTTGATTTTAGTGTTGCATGCTAATCTTTTATATGAGTATCAGTGACGACAATAAATTTATTTTTATATATTCTGGCATTTGGCAAGATGACAGTCGTTACCGATGACAGGTTAAGGGGCTACTGAGGCTTAAACTTATGGTGCTTATGACGAAATGGTTCAACACATATTTGGCAACACAATTAATTATAAGCAATGAGTGAACCGCCCTATCCGTAAAAGAAGCCAGAAGACTGTTAGTTTAATATTTCATATACAGGATACAACTACCTAATTTTGGTCTAAAAATTTGGCTATATTGAAAATTTTAAAATTATTAAATCTGACGATTCAGAAACGCCAGATTGCATTCACATTAGGTGAACATTGATATTCACTTTTCGTAGCATCAGACAACACTAAGAGAAATATTTTCTATAAAAAGTCATAGAAGTGAGATTAGCACTGCGTAGCCCTAATAGTAAGAGTTAGGCAAAGGTAACTAAAAACTTTCCTTCCATAACTCTCTTTATTGCCTCTTCTCTTACACACACACATTCTTTCACTCTTTCACTTTTAAATCAAATTATTCAAGTCCGTTTAATTACTGGCACGAGCTATATTAATACTAATAACAGTGTCTTCTGTTCCCAAAAATACCAAAAATAGATACTTCCACTTTTCAACCTTTTTTCAAGTATGGGTTGCCAGAGTAACTCGAAATTTTAGTGTGTTGGTCAATCACTCGCCAACACGTTTGTTAAAAGCTACTGATGATTAGGTGATAATAAAATATTTGAAAAATAACAGGATAACTTTAAAAATACGATATACGTACAGTGTATTTGTTCAGAGTATAGAACTTCGTACCACTAGAACTATACGGAAGAACTGTACCACTAGTATCACTAGAACTATTACGGCAGCCACTAAGTAGATGCATGTACATGGTTTTTCGTAAGAAGCTGGTAATAAAAAGTATGCCTTGGGTTGGCATGCAATACAAATATAACACAAGTTGTATAAACTTGATGATATATGTATGATGTATGTATCACTGCATAAATATTCAACGATATTATCCATTAGAAGGCAGGCGCACGCATTGTATGAGAGAGAGAGTGAGAGAGAGAAAGAAAGAGAGAGAAAGGGAGAGGGAGAGGGATAGAGAGAGGAGAGAGAGAGAGAGAGAGAGAGAGAGAGAGAGAGGGAGAGACAGACAGATAGACAGACAGACAGAGAGACAGACTGTGTGTTTGTGTGCGTGCGTGCGCGCGCGCGCGCTTTTCTGATGGAGGAAAGGTACTGGCACACATACCGTGCTGAAAGACGGTACCATAATTGTGAATGAATTATTTTCTTAGTTTTAAAAATAAAAATTAAATAACCGTTACTTAAATACTGTTGCATACAAAAAATCTATTTGTAAACACCGAATGTTATTTGTATACAACTGTTCACTTCACATACTTAACACTACACTTGAAACTGTTCTTGTTGAAACTGTTGGTTCGTCATTCAGCACTAATATTCATAACAATTTTTTAACTGAATCCCTACTTTTAACAATAAATGACTAAGTTTTAAAATAAACTGTATTTCAAAATTAGCTTTAATTAATAGTGTTAAACAGTAAGAGCACCGAGTTGTTTGCTTTATATCGTACACAAATTGTTCATTACCTCGTGAACCCGCCTTACAATCAAAATTATTTTAAAATTGTTACGAAGTACTAACTTAGTTATAAAATTGCGTTGATTACATTTTCGAGGTATCTATCTCTTACAAAGGGAAAGATAATCAGAAGATTATAGTTTAAAGTCACAACTTTTTTTTTAATTTGGTATTTTGCGCTAAAAGAATTAATTTCCTACATAATGAGAAATTAATTAATTAACAAATTAATTTTATCACATTAATTTTTATCAAAAATTAATAGATTAATTTTTATCACACTGATTTTTCAAGTCAAAACACGCATTTTCCAATATTTCATAATAGCGAAGTTCTAAGAAAAAGTAAATGAGTAAGTTATTGAGATAACGATTTTTTCAGGGCAGCCAGTAAGGCGTTTTTTCCATTTAAAATACATAGGCAATGCTTTCTAATGGTCTCAATTAAAAGTTGGAACAACTGTCGGAAAAGAGGTAAAACTGTGAAGACAATTGAAATTGTACAGTTTTGAAACGGTCCCTATGATGAGCGTTCAAGTCAATGGTAAAGAAATACTTTTACAACACACACACACACACACACACACACACACACACACACACACACACACACACACACACACACACACACACACACACACACACACACACACACACACACACACACACACACACACACACACACACATATATATATATATTGTGACGGCAGCGGTATGCGAACATCTGCTCTCCGGTACCAGCGGTGGACACAGCAAGCCAATCCGGCATCAGCGTTCGAAGCTAGCCAGTCAGCGATCCCGGTTAGTTAATAAAACCCGGGCCGGCAAAAAATTTTTCACAAGGACTAACGAATAGAGATGCGGGTTGCGCCGCCACTGTGACGGTGTCACAGTTCGGCCCCCGGATACCCGCTGGGCAAAGAGCTGAGCTAGTCAGCATTGGACCAGCTATTAGTGCCCCTGAAGCACTGTGCAGCAGCGACGAGCCCCCCGGCTGGACACTTGGGCCAGTCGGGAACCCTACGACTCGCGCGGGAAGCCCTGCTCAACCCGCGCAAGTTCGTGATAATAATCGGTCCTTGTTAGGGCCGAACAAGCCCGTAAAGGCCGGACCGTCCGGCTGCACGGCCGCTAGTAGGCCAGGCAGCCCTAATCCTCTGCCAGAGTCTGACTCCCCAGACATGGAGACCTCGGCTTCCACCGACTGGGTGGTAGTAGGGCACGGTGGCAAGCCGAGGAAGTCTCCCTCCCTGGCTTCCCTGAGTTCGGCTACGGACTCGGCGGCATTCTTGGAAGCTTGGGCCTCCGCTGAGGTTGCGCCTAGCCGCACCTCCGAAGGAAGAATCCCGCCGGTGTTCGTCACGAACGTCAGGGACATTATCGGCTTTAGTCGCCGACTCCGCAAGGTCGTTGCGCTGGCAGATAACGCTTCTGTCAAACTCCTAGTGAGTGAGACTGTGCGCGTTGCCTGCCGCAGCGCTTCTGAACACTTGGGAGTAATCCAGTGGCTGGAATGAGAATCGTTCCAGTTCCACACATACTCCCTGAACAGAATCAAGCCTGTAGCCCTCGTCCTTCGGGGCCTGGACATACAGGCGGATCCGCAGGTCGTCCTGGACGAACTGTGCGACGCAGGCCACAAGGTTGTGGGAGCCTCTCGGCTGTACACTACTTATGGCTCGCGTCGACCACTCCCCCTAATCAGACTCCTGGTGGAGAAGGGCGACTCCACCCAGGCCCTTTTAGAGTTGAAACGGCTTTTCGGGCTCTGCGTTAGCGTAGAGCCCTGCCGTCAGACCGGGCGACTTTCCCAGTGCCACAGGTGTCAGCGGTTCGGCCACAGCAGCTTCGGCTGTCGGAACGCGCCGACCTGCGTCCGCTGTGGTGACGACCACCTAACGCAGGCCTGCGCTGTTCCTGACAACCACAGATATTGCATCAACTGTGGCGGCGCCCATGCTGCTAATAACAGGCGCTGCCCAGTGTACAAAGAGCAGCTGGACAAACTAGCAAAACCTGTCCAGCCTAAGCCTCGACAAGTTGTTGCCCAACCAGTAAAGACGGCCAAAGCCACTTAACCTGTGGTCCGGAAACCAGCCCCTAGGTCTGCTCCGGTTCCGACACCTCAAAGTGCAGTGAGCCCGAGCAAAGCACAACAGGCCAAACCCAAAGCCGCGCCCCCGGAACCGGAACGCGAGGTACCCCCCTACGCTAGTCCCGTTGCCGGATGATAAGGAGGAAATTGATCCTCCACTGCCGCCGCCACCCAAGCCTAGATACCCAGATCAGGCAAAAAAGGTAAACCTCAGGCCAAGATCACGGGCCAGCCAAAGTTACCTGCCACTGGACCCAAGCCTGTCCACCAAAAGCCAGAGCGACCACCCGCTCCAGAACCTGCACCCAAGGCTTCCACCGCCTCGCCCCGCCGCAGCTATGCAGCTGCCGCCAAGCGTTCTTCCCAGGCCTCATCTACCGATGATCTCGCCGTCATGTCCGACTTTCTGGCAAGCTACGACTTGCAGAAAGTGGCCCAAACTTTCCTTAAAATCAAGGAACGCTTGGCAACAGCCTCGCCCCAAGACAAATTCCTCCTCTTGGTGGAAGCCTGCCGTATTATTGGTCTGTTATGAACGGACAACCACGGCAATCCCTCAAGCGAGACCTCGAGCTCGTGGCGTGGAACGCCAACGGCCTCGCTTCCCGGCATTCTGAGCTCTTAGAGTTTGTTGCCCGACACAAGCCCGATGTGCTCCTTCTTGGTGAGACGCACCTGTCCCCGCATCGTCGTTTCCGACTACCCAACTACGTGTGCTACCGGGATGACCGGTCGGGTCGCGCAGGAGGGGGCCCAGCCATCGCGGTGAATAATAATAAAAACTGCGATATGTTACATTATTGTATGATGTTTCAGAACGTGTAGTAAATTTTGTAAAAAATTGTTTTCTTTGGGTATAAGAATAAATTGGAAATATGCGTCCCAATATTAGCAGAAAAAGCATTAAAATTGAATACACTAACAGTTTATACTCGAGCTTACAATTGAAATAGTACTACATTGTTATAGCGAAACTCAAGCACAACATGACTTAAGTCTACAAACAATTCATTTATCACAAAAATAAACATCACTTGGTAGTAGACTATTAAAGTTGGTATGGAGAAAAAAAATAACAGTTTATTTAAACAATTTAAATTTACTTTAATAACCATTACGAGGTACATAATAATATTTGTTAATTATGTATTTATTTCCCATATGTCTCACAAAAAACTGAAATAGTTTAAATTTGGAATTTGTGTCGGTAAGATGTCCTACGTAATCAACGTAATCATACGTATAATTATACGTGTACGTAATACGGATCCGTATACGTATACGGATAGTATACGTAATTCACTTGCCCTGTGTAACTAATGTGCTAAATTGCGTTACTTGTTCTGTCCAAAATCGTTGCTAATTAAAGTCATTGCTAACTACCTTTTCCACAATATTACATTTGGTCATCGTTAATGGCTCTCGTCTTTCTGATTTAATAATTTTCCTTATATTTTAAACTTTAATTTCGTTTTCCAGCCTAACGTTTTAGACAAAATCCCCAGAGTGTAAAACATTCAGATTTCATCTGTCTCAAAGTAGCACCACATGCACTTAGTTTCGTATGCCCACTTCCAGTACCGGTATAATAATAATATCCTCTGCTGCTCAACAGTGCGTTAAGGACCAAGGCATACCGCGCGGCTTTTGTGTTTAGTGTGACTATTGAATGGGTAGCACAACGCACTGCCAGCCGCTATTTGCGGTATTCGTAGCCAAGAGGCGCCGCTGTTATCTTAGCCGGCTACTCAGTTCTGCCTCACGACGCTGAGAGCACGCCGTACGGAGCCTCCGCCGGGAATTGAACGCGGGACCACGACAACATCAATCATCCGCGCTAGCCACTAGACCACCTGGAGACCGCTTTAAGTATGTTGTACTTAAGCATGCTTTTGAGATAAATAGGGTAATTGTAGTATCAATGTACATGATTTTTCTCTAACTTGCTAATAAGCAGTATTTCATCTTACCTCTAATGGTTATAATTCATGATTAAAGATAACAAAAGGGTTGCCTTAAAACTTAATGTAATAAATATAAGCGATTTTGAGACCATACTATGCTTGGAAGCATACTATAGATACTAAAATAATAAAATGTTTTTGTTACTCTTAGTGTCAGTATTGATTCCTTAAATAACAAAAAAAAAAAAAAAAAAATTGAAATCGTCGGTTATGGTAGATTCTCGAGTCGACTTTACTCTACAAGTTAGCTAAAACGTGAGTCACTCTTTTTAAATTATATCAAGGAAACTGACTTATAACAAAGCTCCGATCGATGAAACACCATTAGCGAAGCGCTAACAGTCTTAGGTATTCCCCATGGAACGCTTTGTTATGCTAAATTTTCAATTTGCAAATTTACAGCGGAGTTTATTATTTGTCGACATACCACTAATGAAGTCAGTAATTTCACTAAACCAAACAACCACAAATAAAGAGCAGAATTGAAAAGCCAAGAGCAGTTTATTCAAAAGTCACGATTTAGGAATAAACACGAAGATGAGACTTTTACGCTGCTATCCTATTCTCGGTCCTCTTCTACGGTGTAGAAGCTTGGACTTTGACTGAAGCCACAACTAAAAAGTTGGAATCTTTCGATAACTGGCTTTACTGTAGAATACTGAGTATCTTATGGACAACGCATATGATTAATGTTGAAGTTCTGAGGAAGATGAAGAATGAAAGGGAAGTTATTAACACAGTGAAGATAAGAAAGCTTCAGTATCTGGGACATCTCATGAGAAATGAACAGAAATTTTACTTATTGCAGTCCATACTACAGGGAAAAGTACTTCGAAAGAGAGGAGTTGGGCGACCGAGAATCCCATTGCTGAGAAATTTAAGGACCGGGTTTGGCACGAATACAACTGACTTATTCCGTGCAGCAGTACAGAAAATTAAAGTAGTCTATGTGATATCCAACATCCGAAACGGATAGAAACTATCAGAAGAAGAAGAAACAACCACATATTTACTGGAAATTGTTTTTCGAATAATTAAATAATTCTGTCTAATACTGACGGTTACACAACGTACATAGGCCTACAGAAAAATTATTGTACCGCTACTTTATGAAAATCGGTTTATCGCACTCATCGTCCAGTTTAGTCAGTGGGGTTGTCCCCCAAAGACCCTAACTATATCCCACACGTGATCTCTATGAAATTCTCATGCAGTCTACTACCAAGATTATTGAACTATACATAATTGATACATACGACAGTGTCTACTGTATACATTAAAAATAAATGGTATAGTGAGAGGGTATAAAAAATAGCAGAAGTTAACATTAGAGAATGTATTAAATTATAGTAATATTATTACGGTGGTTAGTACAGCGATGCACGAAATAATACTATAGTGAGGAAAATGAAACATACACAATTCGAAGGATTCCGTTTAACAAATGTGATAACTGTTACTTTAGCCAACCTTTTGGATAAAATACTCTCGGTTAATACTATTTAATTAAGTTTTAAATCATTAGTACTCTCCTTTATAAGACTTAAAAATATGGAAATATCTATGCGTTTATGACCTAAAAAGTACCAAAATATGTCGGAAACTGGAAAACTATTAACTACAGAAATAAATAAACATAAGGTAGGATAACCTATATTGACAATTTTTTTGGTTTGTCTTTTATATAAGCACACGGGATATTTATTATTGATAAGAATAAGTTGCTAAACGTTTTTACAATACATCCATAGATTAGTCATCATTTTGATAGAATTACACTGTATAATGACACGACTTTTCAAGTGCTCAAACCTTGAAGTACCTCCGGTGTCTCCCAGTAGGTTTTTGTATTTGTAGAAAGTCATTTCTACATCTCATAAAATAACGGCAAAAAAAAACTTGAAAATCTTAAATCATTGGGAAAAGTTTTGGATCACTTCCATTCAATTCAGTATTTTTTCCAATAATAATCTCAGGAATTTTATGCATTGTTGAACATTCCGAATTTAGTTTAAGGACACTTTGTAATTTTACACAATCTGACATTTTATCAAAAGTATACTTTATAGACAACATTATTTGACGTAAAATTAATAATAAATAAAAAACTAACTTATTATAAAGCAAAAAAAAACTGAAAGAAAATAATATATAATTAATTAATAAAACATAAAAACATAATAAAAGTGTCTAAAATATGCTTTTATTAAAATTTTTAAAACATTACGTATATCTTCCATCCAAGTCTGTCGCGGACTTCCTCTTTTTCTTCTTTTAGGAGGAGTCGACTATACAAATTTCTTGGCGATCTATCATCATCCGTACAGCACACATGCCAGTACCATCTTAATATTTTGTTGCCAATTGTGTCATTTTCACTGCTACATACTTATTCTCTCCCTTATTTCTTCAATACTTACCCTATCCAACAACGTAAGCCTACAGGGCCTTCTCTAATACAAGGATCACTTTCTTCAGTTCTTTAAAAGTAAAGGATCAAATTCGATTGAAATATGGAACGCAGAAATAACGCTGCAGCACTATTACATCCAGGCCAAACTTTCCTCTGTTACAGGAGCCACTTATCTACAATATGCAGTAGTGCTTGTAAGGTAATAAATTTTACGGCATGTAACCAAATTTCCGTCATTAAGACTGTTACTGAAGTTTGTTGAAACGTTAACGTGACTATGTTCACACACACACACACACACACACACACACACACACACACACACACACACACACACACACACACACACACACACACACACACACACACACACACACACACACACACACACACACACACACACACACACACACACACACACACTTTAGAAATATCATAACAATAAAAGCATATGTCTAACATGTTACACTATATGTAAGTGAAAATTAAAATAATACAATTTGTAAGACGTTTTGTCCACACGCCTCTGTCAATTAAGAGCTATAAAGCTACACAATTTAGACTATCGTCTCCGATCTCGGGATAATCACTGGGGGTACTTGTGTGACTCGCCACAACTATTATAATCTCGTATCGCCTGTTACAATCGACATCAGAGTGTTGGACGAATACGCGTATGAATATGTCGATTATTTAGATTTATTTACTTATTATTAGATTATTAAATTGCTGATGTGTTCTAATCGGTCACGTAACTCTACTTGGTAATATGCACAACCTCATTTTTATTAAGCCTACATTTAATCCT